>JAVANC010000010.1:22295015-22798709 GCA_033319125.1 Parnassius glacialis | reverse complement strand
CCTGGGAATAATGGGAGTTTTATCACTGGTTTATATTTTGTTAATTTGAGAAAAACTCTTTCTATCGGTGTATTACTTCCTGTCAGACACATAATATACTCAATAATTGTACAAAAGTTTGTTAAGTGGAGATAGTTGGCACGGAATTACTGGAATAATTCAACCCAACCCAACGGTCTTCAGCAGCAATATTCTCATTATTCCAACCAGTGATTTTTTATCTGTCGCAAAGTAGGAAATAAGCGAAAACTCGTCAGACTTTCCTATCTTAGCTGCTGCTTATAAACCCTTGCGTGATCAGCAACTCCATTACTTTTTGTACCTCATCCCAAGTAGATGCTTTTGTTAAATTTGCCCATTGAAATACAATTATAGTTCTATGTTGAATTAACACCACTGCTCCAAATATTATTTGCTTGTCCTATAAAACTCAGCCGCTGCAGTTTTAATATTCTGCTGATCAACAGCAATTTAAGTTCCTTGTAATTTTACAAGTATTGTTACGGACGATGTGAGGAAGGAAAATCTTTTTTTTTTATAAGATAATGTGACAAACGAGCACACAGCCCACCTGATGGTAAGTGGTTGCTGTGTCCCATAGACATCTTCATCTATCCTCGTTTGCGAATCAAAATGCAGATGCGTTGTCACCCGTGAGGACTAAGATGGAATGCCTCTTTTCCAGTAAAAAAGGTCTCTGGTTCTCTACACTCACCATACGAAACACATCAGCATTAAGCTGCTATTTTACGCTGGTATTCTGTGAGAGCGTGGTCCCTCCTGGTCGAGCTGACCCATTTGTGCTACAACTACACTACCAATATATCTGCAGCATAGCTCTACCATGTATAGAGTGCTCTCTTTGAGTGCCAGGTAATCTGGGAGACGATTAATTTCCTTCGCATACTCTAATGCAGATGCGTTTTGCCCCTCAATTTTTAACACAGCTTCATGAAATGTCGCTGCGTAAGAAATATAACCACAACTCTGATCTGGGAATTTCGAAAAACATTCACAATATTCAACATTCACAACAAAGAACCGCCCAAAGCGGGACTGTCCCGTCCAAATCCGGACGTATGGTCACGTTAGGTATACCTCAAAACTCGATAACAAGATTTGTGCACCCAGGGCATGTTGCCAGTGATGAGTTATGGATCTTAGACGTGGACCTTCTCTGCTAGCCGTACAAGGAAGCTGAAGGTCGCTCAGCGAGATATGGAGAGGGCTAATAGCTTAGATAATAAATTTCTTAAAAACTATTTGCATTCTGTGTTAAATATTGCGCATATTCATGTTAACAACATTTATACCATGTATTACACAAATAAAGATTATCAATGTCACTTATAGCCAATAATCTTAGTTAACGAAATACCAAATACAAATTAGACTGTAATATGAAATGCTAATATATCTTTACTAGAATTCTTTCTAATAATTCGCCTAAAGCGGCGCAGCACCGCCTATCGGGTAATTGTGAATTTAAGTAATTTTGTATTTGATAATAAAAACTTGATAACAGCGAACTTCTACGTCTTGATTCAACAAACACATTGTACTTGTATGTATTGAACTTTTGAACCGATGAACGTCATATTCACGACGTTCATCGGTCAAGTGTTAAAAAGTTAATTCATCGAAAATTATAAGGGTATTTAATGTATGAAGTCAATGAAAAAATGTATTAAATATATTACCAACTTTTTACTATTTTTTCGTAAGAACCATACAGCAAACTGAACATTTTAAGGTAAAATTTAAGCTTAAAGGTTTGACAAACATTATTTTACTTCGAAATAAGTTTCAAGTAATTCATAAAACTGCTGTTAATAACACCAGGGAGGGAATTGCAGATGCGTTGTTTAAAAAGGAGTACGCTCTTTTTTTGAAGGTCCCTAAGTCGTATCGGTCCGGAAAAATCGCTGATGGTAATCGATTCCACAAGGAAGTCGTGCGAGGAAGAAAACATCTTCTAAATTGCACAGTGGTGGACCGCTAATTATCCAGATGGTGTGGATGGTATCGGGAGTTCTGCCGCGATGTGCGTTCGTGAAATTTGGCGGCTGGGATTAATCCGAACAATTCCTTAGAGCACTCCCCGTGGTAGATGCGAAAGAAAATGCAAAGGGATGCAAAATCTCTTCGCAGTGCCAATGAATCGAGCCGATCGGAAAGAGCTCGGTCGTCGACGATTCGAGCCGCTCTGCGCTGGATGCGGTCAAGTGGAAGGAACTGGCACTGGGGAGCCCCTGCCCAGAGATGGGAACAGTATTCCCTGTCAGGCCGAACCTGCGCCTTGTAAAGATGCAGGCGGTGTGCCGGCATGAAATACTGTCCCGCTCTGTTGAGCACGCCAAGCTTTCTTTGTTCATGGGCGGCGGTAGTCACTTACCATAAGGTGAGCCGCATGCTCGTTTGCCCCCTCTCCTATAAAAAAAACAACTAAAAATATTCATAGTTCTACGTCATATATGGAACATTCGACTCCTACTCCGTGGAGCCTCTCAAGGACCTGGCCTGGGTGACGTTAGACCTCCACACTTCGTTCTGTAGGCGTCGCTAAACATCACATACTAATAATTCTAGTTACCACATCTAACTCCATTTGCTTGATTAAAATACCAATTATCAAATATGGACATTAATTCTGGTTTAAGCTGGTTTTCTTTCTAAGCTTCTGTCATAGGATTCTATCAGACACAAGGTCAAAAGCTTCGGAGAGCAAGCACACACCTATATTTTTCTCAGTGTAGTACCGCACAGTCTGCTTGAGACAAAGTATTGCGCTTTCAATTGATAGTCCAGGCCTAAAACCCAACTGCGCGTCATATAATACGATAAAACATTTGCGAATAAATTTTCCATTTCGCTCTACGAGTAACGTGGGAGAAGTGAGACAAGGAAAGGGGACGACGGAAAGTTAAAATAATATTATTCCAATTGATCAGCCACAATAGCTTCAGTAATAGTTAAACCAAACTAAAAAGTCGGATGCCTTTGCGTTGCTGCTACCCAATGTGTTTTTGTATGTGTTTCTTTATTTATGTTTGTTTTGTAGTTGTAATTTCTTTATATGCATTATGTTGCGTATGTCGAATCAATTATTCATTTATTCATTCACTAGTAAGCCGCTTCTAGCTTATGCGTTTTCGATTGATTTAGATCAATTATCTGGAATAATGGCAATTATAAAAAAGTGTATCAATTAGAAACTACAATGTTTTGTTGCTTAGACTACTAACTATTATCATCGCTCTTAGTGTTGCCTTTGCTAAAACTATTAACATTAAGTCGTTGAATTCTGAGGGCTGCGAGGAATGGACCCTTATAACTTAAGTGTCGTTAAGTTCTGGGATCGCATCATTTGCGAGTCGTAAATTATAACTATAACTACTACGCATCAACAACTTACTTGCCAAGCAGTTTTATGAATTACTTGAAACTTATTTCGAAGTAAAATAATGTTTTTCAAACCCTTAAGCTTAAATTTTAACTTAAACGGTTCAGTTTGCTGTATGATTCTTACGAAATAATAGTAAAAAGTTGGTAATATATTTAATACATTTTTTCATTGACTTTATACATTAAATACCCTTATAATTTTCAATTAGTAAACTTTTTAATACTTGACCGATGAACGTCATATTCACACAATGCCTTTGTTGAACCAAGACTTAGAAGTTCGCTGTTATCAAGTTTTTTTATCAAATTCAAAATTACTCAAATTCACAATTACCCGATAGGCGGTGCTGCGCCGCTGTAGGCGAATTATTAGAAAGAATTCTAGTAAAGATATATTAGCATTTCATATTGCAGTCTAATTTGTATTTGGTATTTCGTAAACTAAGATTATTGGCTATAAGTGACATTGATAATCTTTATTTGTGTAATACATGGTATAAATGTTGGTAACATGAATATGCGCAATATTTAACACAGAATGCAAATAGTTCTTAAGAAATTTATTATCTAAGCTATAAGCCCTCTCCATAGCTCGCTGAGCGACCTTCAGCTTCCTTGTACGGCTAGCAGAGAAGGTCCACGTCTAACGTCCATAACTCATCACTGGCAACACGCCCTGCGTGCACAAATCTGAGGGGCAAAGCGCATCTGCGTTAGAGTCTGCGAAGGAAATTAATCGTCTCCGAGATTACGTGGCACTCAAAGAGAGCACTTTATACATGGTAGATCCATGCTGCAGATATATTGGTAGTATAGTTGTAGCACAAATGGGTCGGATCGATCAGGGGGGATCACGCTATCACAGAATACCAGCGTAAAATAGCATCTTAATGCTGTTGTGTTTCGTATGGTGAGTGTAGAGAACCGGAGACCTTTTTTACTGGAAAAGAGGCATTCCATCTTAGTCCTCACGGGTGACAACGCATCTGCATTTTGATTCGCAAACGAGGATAGATGTAGATGTCTATGGGACACAGCAACCACTTACCATCAGGTGGGCTGTGTGCTCGTTTGTCACATTATCTTATAAATACAAAGATTTTCCTTCCTCACACCTTCCGTAACAATACTTGTAAAATTACAAGGAACTTAAGTTGCTGTTGATCAGCAGAATATTAAAACTGCAGCGGCTGCGTTTTATAGGACAAGCAAATAATATTTGGAGCAGTGGTGTCAATTCAACATAGAACTATAATTGTATTTCAATGGACAAATTGAACAAAAGCACCTACTTAGGATGAGGTACAAAAAGTAATGGAGTTGCTGATCACTAAGCAGCACCCAAGATAGGAAAGTCTGACGAGTTTTCGCTTATTTCCTACTTTGCGACAGATGAAAAATCACTGGTTGGAATAATGAGAATATTGCTGCTGAAGACCGTTGGGTTGAATTATTCCAGTAATTCCGTGCCAACTATCTCCACTTAACAAGCTTTTGTACAATTATTGAGTATATTATGTGTCTGCCAGGAAGTAAAACACCGGTAGAAAGAGTTTTTCTCAAATGAACAAAATATAAACCAGTGATAAAACTCAGTCAAGTGTCGCAGTAGTGAAAGCTATTTTAATTACAAAAATAAATATAAATAAATCCTGTACTGAGCTCCATATGTACTTAAAAACCAGACTCGATATTTTAAAACTAATTTTTTTAGCCGACAAATACAAAAAAAAACTATGTTTTATTTACCATAATTCCGCAAGAGACGCTTTGACAATAATAATAAATGGTCACGTTAGGTATACCTGACAATAAAAGTTCCCATATATCAATAATTACATCAAAATATTATTTTAGATATTATCCGATATACTCTAATTAAAATTTTATTATTATTATCTATTATTATATCTGGACACACACAGTACAGTTATTGCCATATTTTTGTGATTTTGGTACTTATACCCTTCTTCTTTTTCTCCTTTCCTTTTTTTCGGATTATTTCCTCATATCAGTCTGAATTTCACCCTGGGCATGGCACAAAAACCGATCTTCTTGAGGTTTTTGTAAATATTCAAGAGGGTATGGAAAATTCCAAATTAATCTTTCATAACTTAATGGATTTCATCAGTTGTACAATGGTTCAGTTTTTATCCTCACGGACGTTGTTGTTTGTATGATATTCTTCACGATCCTCGTTCTCCAGCATTTGAAAGTCCTCTTTTGGTACTTCGGCTTATACCGTTCGATGACCCACAAAAGTTTAACCATCCCAATGCATAAATCCACATACTACTCAGATTCCTTTCCAGTACTATCAATTGCACTTAGGAATAACCTTCCTCGAGATATAAAAGACGCCACTTCAATAAATACATTTAAACGTTAGGATGAGGCACATTACTTAAGAGTACTTAATTAATATTATTGGTCTATATATATTTTACATACTATATTGTATGTATTTGAAAGGGACGAAGAGAGAACGAAATGTGAAATATGGGTAAATCAGGAATGTCTAGAACAGGTAAATGAAATTGTATACTTGGGGAGTGCTTTTAGCCGGGAAGGAAGATGTGATTTAGATGTGGACAGGCGTGTCGCTGCCGGGAACAAAGTCAATGGTGCCCTGACTGCGTTAGTCAAAAGGCAAGGCGTAGTGAAGAGTGCACGCCTTGCAATACATAACGCAGTGTTGGTACCGACTTTGTTATATGGCAGCGAAACCTGGGTATGCCAGAAGAAGCATAAAAGCAAGTTGAATGCAGTGGAGATGCGATCTCTTCGTAAAATGTGCGGCGTTACCATGGCCGACCGGAAGCGAAACGAAGAGATTCGCAATATGGCAGGTTTGAAAGATGACCTTATCACAAAAATTGATAAGGGTGTGCTTCGATGGTTTGGGCACGTTGAGAGAATGAGTGAAGACCGAATGGTGAAGAAAATATATAGCGCGAAAGTTAATATTAAAAGGTGTCGAGGTAGACCGGGACTAACTTTCGAAGACCATGTGAGCAAACTGCTCGAAGAGGGGAGGGTCAAGAGTACTCGGATACCTAGACGTGCATGTATGAAGAAGATAATGAATCTGAAAGAAGCGAAAGAGGTATGTAAGGATCGTGACACTTGGCGATCTGTTCTCTCTGGCTACCCCGTCAGGGATTGTGCGTGACGATAAGTAAGTAAGTACATTGTATGTATTTTATTGTTTTTGAAATATATTTGTGTATGTGTGTATAAGTTTATATATGTATAAAGTAACATATATTATTTAGTGTGTGTATAAATAATACGTGTAAATAAGCTTATTTTTTATATTGCAGCTCTACCCATAACTCTCACCACACTACCAAAGGAATAGCTGGCAGAGAATGCCTTTTCGGCATTATGTTCGCCTTTGTATCAAATTGTTTTGAGTGCAATTTAGAATTTTCTCTCTATATATCTACCTAGATTTCTCTAACGTTTAAAATACTGCCGATCACTATATGTTGCTAACTCTACTCTTTCACTTGAATATCTCGTCTTCAGCCCAGGTTGGTACTTATCATATCTTCGAGGTTGCCAACAGGCCGTGCGTTTTGGCCAATATTTCCAATTGAAGTGACGTAATATGTCATCTTCTTTCAATTGGTTACAATAGCCAGTTGGTCTTTTGTTTAAATATTTTATCAATCTTATCACATTAAATTTCAACTATATGCACAGGCGGAACCATGCAATATTAATAATTCAATACCATTACTAAACGAATTACGAAAATGTAATACAAATGCCGTGTAGTGGCGGTTAAAAATATCCACTACCCCATATCTTCCCGTGGGTGTCGTAAAAGGCGACAGTGGGAAACAGTCAGGAGATGGGCAGCAGCATCTTCCTGATAACAGCAATACCACAATAAAAAACTACGGTTGCCAACCCGCTCGCCAAGCGTAGCAACTATGGCAATATACCCCCCAAATGTATAAAGTAACTAAGAGACGGCCCCCAGTCCCCGGCGGCCCCGCTATTGCTGGCTACGGTGGGCGACCATTGTAACGGCGGGGCAGGGGGTGCTAAGAATCTCCGGTGGAGGTTCGGATGGCATCCACGACGACTCAACCTAGCAACTTATAACGCACGCACCCTGAGGACTGTCGAGAAGATCCTGGAGCTTTTTTTTATAGAAGAGGGGGCAAACGAGTAAGTGACTACCGCCGCCCATGAACAACTGATACACCAGGAGAACCAGGGGAATTGCAGATGCATTGCCGGCTCTTTAAAAAGGAGTAGGCAATTTTCTTGAAGTCGTATCGGTCCGAAAAAATCGCTGGTGGAAAACTATTCCACAAGGAAGTTGTGGGAGGAAGAAAACATCTTCTAAATCGCAGTGTGGTGGACCGCCAATCATCCCGATGGTGTGGATGGTATCGGGAGTTCTGCCGCGATGAGCGTTCGTGAAATTTGGCGGCTGGGTTTAATCCAAACAATTCTTCAGAGCACTCCCCGTGGTAAATGCGAAAAAAAGGCAAAGAGATGCAACATATCTTCGCAGCGCCAATGAGTCGAGCCGATCGGAAAGGACTCCGCCGCTCTGCGCTGGATGCGGTCAAGTGGAAGGAGCTGGCACTGGGGAGCCCCAGCCCAGAGATGGGAACATTATTCCATGTGAAGTCGAACCTGCGACTTGTAAAGTTGCAGGCATTGTGCCGGCATGAAATACTGTGCCGCTCTGCTGAGCACGCCAAGCTTTTAAGAGGCAAGTTTGGCTTTCTCTTCCAAGTGACCAGAGTACCTTGAAACTGAGGAGATGCGACAAAGGGGTTCTTTTTAGCGGTAAACGCTTAAACTTGTGTCTTCTGAAGATTAAACTGGACTAGATTTAGTCGCCCCAATCCGAAACTTTGTCCAGCAAAGACTCGACTTCAGACTTAAGTTTGCTCTGGTACTCAGCGACGTTTTCCCGAGAAATATTGGCACGGCCGGTGTATAGAGCATCACCAGTGCTGTCATCCGCATAGCAATGAATGCTACCGGTTTGCAATATGTCATGGAGCTGAAAGAAGAGATAGACAAGTTGCGCTGGAATATTATAGGACTATCCGAGGTCCAAAGAGAGGGGGAGGACACGGTAATCCTCGAATCCGGCAACTTGTTTTATCACTGGGAGGGCGAACATCTGTCCCAAGGAGGTGTGGAATTTATCGTCCACAAGTCTCTCGTTAACAACATTGTAAAGATCGGGAGAGTGTCGACGAGGGTTGCGTACCTTATACTCAGAATCACCAAACGGTATTCGCTGAAGATCATACAGGTTAACACACCAACCTCTGCACACCCCGATAAGGAGGTGGAAGAATAGTATGAGGTTATATTTAGAGCCATGCATTCCCCCAAAACCCACTATACGGTGTTAATGGGAGACTTCAACGCAAAACTAGGCACAAAAGAGAACGGTGAGCTGAAAGTAGGGAAATTCGGAATAGGGCAACGAAACCCGAGAGGCCAGCAGCTGGCCGACTTCGTGGAGAAAGAGGAACTCTTTATGATGAACTCATTCTTCCAGAAGCGTCCCGACAAATAGTGGACCTGGTCGAGCCCCGGCGGTTCGACAAAAATGAGATTGACTTCATTATGACGACTAGACGACAACTGTTTAGTAATATTTCATTGATCGTGAGGGTGAAAACCAGCAGCGATCACCGAATGGTGAGAGGCACACTGAACCTAAACGTTTAGTTGGAGAGGTCACGTCTAATGAAATCAACGCTCCGTCCCCCTCGTGCTCTAATTCAAAGTCCCGAAACCTTTCAGCTTGAGCTACGAAACCCTTGTCAGTGCCTAGAAGTTTGCAATGCAGTGGACGATATGAATGACAAGCTTGTGAAACTGTCCATGCGGTCGGAGCTAAGTTTAGCAAGACTTGTCGCAGAAGAACACAAAAACTTTCCGATCACACTCTCAATCTAACGGCTGTTAGACGGGAAATGAAGCTACACTCTTCAACAGATTTGGCAGCATACAGGCAACTGAAAAGACAGATCTCCAAATGCATGCGGCGGGACTCGCGCAACTTCAATACAGCTTGTATTGAAGAAGCGATCGAGCGGAACCAAGGGTCCAAAATCTTTGCCAGAGATCTGCAGGAAAGGGCCAACTATCGAAGCTGAAGACCGAGTATGGCAGCATCGTTTCCGGGACACCTGAGATTTTGAGTGAGATTGATAGGTTCTATTGGCAGCTGTACACAACATCGTTGGAGCCACACGCAAGTGTGAGTAACGATCCAAGAGCGAGTCTTATCCGACACTATTCCGAAGATATCCCGGACGTCAGTCTGAGCGAGATTAGAATGGCTCTCCAGCACCTTAAAAACGGCAAGGCCCCAGGCGAGGATAGAATTACAGCGGAGCTTCTGAAAGCGGGCGGAAAACCGATACTTGAAGTCCTTCAGAGGTTATATTATTCCGTCCTCCATGGTGGCATTACACCAGAGGCGTGGAGCAGAAGTGCGGTGGTCTTGTTCTTCAAGAAAGGTGACAACGCACTCTTGAAGAACTACATACCGATTTCCCTTCTGAGCCGCGTCTACGTGCTGTTTTCTAGAGTCATTACGAATCGCCCCGCGCGCAGAGTAGAGCTACGATGGTTATCCGAGTACAGAATCAGAGCACGAAACCTATCCAACTGCAGAGAAGTGTAAAATAGGGTATCGTTATATTCCCGAAACGCTTTACCGCTGCATTGGAAGACGTTTTCAAGCTTCTGGACTGGAAAGGACACATCAATGGCGAGTACATCACTCACCTTCAATTCGCCGACGATATAGTCCTTATGGCAGAATCCCTAGAGAACCTAAGCATAGTGCTCAATGACCTCAATAGTGTCTCTCAACGGATAGGTCTTAAGATGAACATGGACAAAACAAAGATCATGTTTAATGTCCATGTCACACCTATGCCGGTAGTTGTTGGGAGCAGTAAGCTCGAATTTGTTGACGAGTATGTTTACCTGGGACAAATAGTCCGACTAGGTAAGTCCAACTTCGACCGAGAGGACAATCGACGGATTCAACTCGGTTGTGCAGCGTTCGGGAAATTACGGCACATCTTCTCGTCAGGTATACCTCAAAACTTAAAATCGAGACTGTACAACCATTGCGTGTTGCCAGTGATGACTTATGGAACTGAGACGTGGTCCTTCACTTCTGGCTGGATGAGGAAGCTCAAGGTCACTCAGCGAGCTATGGAGAGGGCTATGCTCGGAGTTTCTCTGCGTGATAAACTTAGAAATGAGGATATCCGCAGTAGAACCAGAGTGGCCGACATAGCCCAACGGATTAGTAAGCTGAAGTGGCAATGGGCCGGCCATATAGCTCGGAAAACCGACAACCGATGGGGAAAAAGGTTCTCGAGTGGCGGGCCCGTACCGGCGGACGAAGTATAGGGCGTCCCCCACTAGATGGAGTGACATCCTAGTAAGAGATACAGGAAGTACCATGCTTTACACTCCTTGGGGGAGGCCTATGTTCAGCAGTGGACTTGTGAAGGGCTGTAATGATGATGATGATGACTAAACGATATTATAAGTTTGGTTTATCCAGAGAGGTATAAGTTTGACCGCTTTGTGTGTCTGTACCGTAGCTCTTAAACAGGTAAAACGATTTGGGTGCGGTTTTTTAATTTAAGAGCAGGTTTTCTAGCGGTGGTTTTTAGATATGTTTTATCAAAATCAGTTCAGCCGTTTGAAGATCATTAGCTTTTTTTGTAACGGGGTTTTTATAATTTTGAATCTAAGTTATAGTTTATTTTTGCTCCACTACCTCCCATATGGTCGACTGAAAGAGAATGCTTTAAGGCATTAGGTCCACCATATATACTATTTTTGTGCATAAAATTTTAATAAATAAATATATCCTTAAATACTTGCTAGCTAGGCACGATTCATCAGGTCGTTTTTTACACATATCCCTCATGCACTTTTTCTGTGCAAGGAATGCGCGATTCCAATCTGTACTATTTGCTTGCGAAAACACTTATTAAGTGGCGAAGCTTGCGAAGACACTTATTGATTTCATAATGTCTGTCCGTCTGTCAGTCTGTCCGTCTGTCCGTCTGACCGTCTGTCCCACGATTGTTTCGAGAACGGTTTCAAATTTTCAAATTCTGTTTTCAGCAATCGATTACTGATCACCCAGGCATCTGAACCTCCTATTTTGAAACTGATTGCTCAACGGCAACCGTTAGAAACCGCTACAAAGCTGATTGCTTTGCCACTTTGCTATGCTGTTAGCTTGCTAGGTTTATTGATTTCACGATGTCTTGCTTGATGAGGTGCTTAGTGTCATGTGACTGATGGCGCCAATATTTTGTGTAACTTCTCTCCAGGCAACCATGCGTATAGATAGAAGCTTTATAAAGCAACTGAAACAAAGCTGAATTCATAATATATATATATATATATATATATATATATATATATATATATATATATATATATATATATATATATATATATATTAAGTAATATATACATATTAGGCCTAAGTAATTGTTACTTACAAAATTGCCTTTTTAAAATATTTATATTTATATTTTTATTATAACGTTCCCCCGAGTCCCAATTCCCCCTTTTCCCCTAAACATGGTAGCGGAGTTCAATTATAAACTACCAGCCCCCCGGTGACGGAGAATCCCTCGCTGAGCATCCACGATCAAGCAACTCTACTCTTGGGGGCGGGGGGGTCTAAGTCAGTACGGTTTCGGTCGCGGTCGCTCGGCTGGTGATCTTCTGGGGTACCTAACACATAAGAGATGCCCTTGCATTAGAGAGCTCGTTATACGGTCGATAATATTATGTCCTTAATATTAATGACGTATTATAGACCTAAAATCGCTTACCGTTTGAGGCAAATTCTTACCACGACAAAACACAACAAAAAAACGCAAATTTCCTCTTTATGTTTAGTTCTTAATATTTATGTATAAAAATAAGCAAGATGTGTACACACACACAAATACTAAAAAAACGATCCAATAACGAACTTTGTAAAAGAAATTCATTCAATTATTTCAACCTATCAACCGTTTACTACTGAACATATAGCTTCCCCATAAACTCCCTAATGGGGGGATGGGAATTCGACATTGTTGCCACGATTAGCAGTCGGGTGAATATTTGCAATTTATCACTATTTTCAGTTGTTATCAGGAAGATTCTCTTATCTATCTCTTGTATTATTATCTCTCTGTCACCTCACCTCTTACGACACGTACGGGACCGTAATGGGGTAGTGGATATTCTCACATTGCTACGACATAGTTTCACAAAACTTATTCTGTTTAGTGATAGATAGTTCAAAAATTTATCTTATTTTCTTTAAAGTTATACAGTCTTTAATCGTAAGATTAGCTTTAGTTACTTATTTGACTAAGCACAAAATCTGCAATCGAAACTTACTTGAGTATTGATCACTTTCAAGGACAGTATTCGTTAATTCATAGGCAATGATTGTACATACATTTGCAACTCCTACTTTATGAACATTACTTGGTTCATAAATATTTAGTAAGCTTTAGACTTTGGGAGAAATTTTATTCATTCAAAAAAAAGTTACCGCCATACCACGATTTTTATAGATATAAATTGCACAAGGAAAAACATGAAGACTCGGAACAATAATTAATCGTTGACCATACAAATAATTGTTCCGTGTTGGATTCAAACCCGCAGCCCTCAGCGCTGTAACTCATTGTTAATTTACTGCGCTGCACCATGGAGCCCTCTAATTTACTCAAGAGTTTGTTTCACTCAAGCTTTGTCAAAAACATGTTTGAAAGTAGGTTGTTTAGTCGAAAATAAAGTAAAAAAGTAAAATCCGACTTCTAAAAGTAAAAAGAATAAAGTAATTTCCACATAATAGCTTCTGAAATCGGTGCTAAGACATAGTGTATCGAAGAATAAAGCCAACTTTAGAAGGTGAAAATGCGGTATATATTATGTTCTGTTTAGGTTTAAAAGTTTCATTACGTTCTTGTTATTTTTTTATCCCTCTGGGTGGACTAAGAAATATCACAAGTTCAAAGTCACGACAAGAATGTTCTCATATTTATTTTTATATTTTACTAAGCCAGCGCTTATCTACGATCCCACCTGATGGTAAGTGGTGAAGTAGCCTAAGATGGTGAAGCGCACTGACTTAACAAAAGCCTATTCAGCCTTGCCTTGAAGATACCCACACTGTAATCGGATGGAAAGACAGATGCTAGCAAATTATTCCACTCCTTTGCTGTACGCATGATGAACGACGTGGCGAACCGTTTGGTTCGAATGCGTGGTAAGTCAACAACGAAAGGATGGAGACTGGCAAATATGTGGGTAATTTTTGTTAAAATTATTGCGTCTATAATAGATACAATAGCACGTAATCAAGCTATTATTTTTAACCCTTTCGCTGTCCCGTACATTACATATAGGTAATTGCTATTGTCTTACTATTGTGTCTGAAAACTCGTACAGTGAAAGTGTTAATACTAGTATCGAATATAGTGTGTTTCCTGATTTAATGACGCATAGTAAAGTAATACCTTTATTAAAATCTGGTTGTACATTTGACCTCTCCAATTTAAGATTTATTTCTGTACTGCCAACACTTTCAAAAGTTTTTGAAAAAAATATTCTTGATCAAATGTTAATTTTTTATGTTAATAATTTACTTCATAAAAATCAATTCGGTCTCACAAGGGGTCGCTCGACAACTGATGCTGCTGTTGAGTTAATAAAATATAAGTATTTCCTACGGACGCGAGCAGCCTCGTGCCCCAAATAGGTATAATTTTTATCGCTCATTTTTCCTCTTTTAAGAATGATTTTTTTCTCAAAATTCATAATGTTTTTAATGAAGGACCGTTTTAATAAAAAAAAATCTGTTCAGTCCAGTTCAGTTCCAGTAAATTCACAAAAAGCACTTCGCTTGGAGAAGTTTAGAAGTTACATAGTGTAAAATTTTCCAACACTTTCAAAATAAAATAACCCAGATTTTTTGTATGGAACGATATTTAAGCTTACGTGCACTGAATTTGAAAATACTTCTTAAACATTTTCCTTGAACAGTCGGAATACATTCAAGGAGCGGGTGACTGTAAAAGCCCAAAGTGCACACTAAGGTTATATGAACTTTACCATGAAAATTATATAATCCCAGTGTCGAATTTAAAGAATATGTAAAAAAATATTCATAAATATTTAAAAAAGTGTGCTCCATAGCCAAGTCTTTGCATTTAAGCAACAAAACAACAGTGGTAGAGCCTGGCGGCAGCTTTTGCTGTCGCATGGATGGGCCGGCTCGAACCGGGGTGGTACCACGACCTCACAGAATACCAGCGTGAAGTATAGGTTTACCTCTGTGTTTCGCTTGGTGAGTGCAGGTGGCAGGAGGCCCTTTTTACTGGAAATGAGGCATTCCATCCTAGTCCTCACGGGTGAAAACGCATCTGCATTTTGATCTGTAACAGAGGATAGATGTAGATGTCTATGGGCCGCAGCAACCACTTACCATCAGGTGGACTGTGTGCTCGTTTTTCACCCTTAACCTATAAAAAAAAATTAAGCTTCAAATAAAATTAAAGTGACATGGAGAATAATTGATAGTGAAACTGGTAAGATCAAATCTCGCAATCCAAACTACCAGTTAAGTTTTAACAACAAATTAACTGAATCAGATAACGTTGCAATGGTTTTTGAGAAATATTTTACTGATATTCCGATCTAAACGACTAATTCACTGAATTCTTCTCGTGCCGTCACCGAATCATTACTCAACAAAATGTAAATGCGTGTACAAAGAATTTTACATTTCATAAAGTATCATCAAAAGATATTGTAAAATCTCTTAAAACTATTGATATTAATAAAACTACAGATCTGTGGGCGATTTCTGTTAAAATTATTGCTTCTATAGTAGGTACAATAGCACGTCATCAAGCTATATATAGGTAATTGCTATTGTCTTAAAAGTATGGTTTGCAAGATGACGTTGTGACCAGGATTAAAAAAGGAATGCTTCGGTGGTTTGGTCATGTAAAAAAAATGAAAGAGGAAAGAGTGACAAAGCAAATTTATGTTGCAGAAGTGAACAGAAGGGTGGGGAAGGGACGCCCTAGACGAAAATTTATCGACCAAATCGGCGATACATTAAAAATGGGCCAGATTAGGAGTACCCTTAACCGACGAGCGTGTATGCGTAGGTATATGGATAGGAGGAAGCGAGAGAGGTGTGTCAGGATCGTGCCAAATGGAAGTCCGCAGTCTCTGCCTACCCCTCTGGGTGACAGGCGTGAGTGTTTATGTGCTATTGTCTTACTATTGTGTCTGAAAACTCGTACAGTGAAAGTGTTAATACTAGTATCGAATATGGTGTGTTTCCTGATTTAATGATGCATAGTAAAGTAATACCTTCATTTAAATCTGGTTGTACATTGGACCTCACCAATTTAAGATTTATTTCTGTACTGCCAACACTTACAAAAGTTTTTGAAAAAAATATTCTTGATCAAATGTTAATTTTTTATGTTAATAATTTACTTCATAAAAATCAATTCGGTCTCACAAGAGGTCGCTCGACAACTGATGCTGCTGTTGAGTTAATAAAATATAACTTCAATGCATGAAAGAATTCACAGGATATTTTGAGTATATTCAGAGACCTATCCAAGGCCTTCGATTGTGTTCACCATGAAACATTAATCAGGAAACTTCAACATTACGGTATAAGAAGTGAATATCTTAAATTAATAATTTCATATTTAAGTAAACAGAACGCAAAAAGTTTTCATTAATAGTATGAGCTCTTTTAGGTCGATAGTACAAATGGGCGTGCCTCAGGGCTCAATTATCGGCCCCTTTCTGTTTCTTGTATATATTAATGACGTACCTTATATAGAAGGGGATAACTATGATGTAGTATTATTTGCTGATGACACTTCATTAACTTTAAACTAAAACGACAATTACTAAAATGTGACGAAGTAAATAATGCTATATCTAAATTAGTTAATTGAATCAATGTTAATAATTTGAAATATAATTGCACTTAAACGAAATGTATGGAATTGAAGACTCCAAATATCAAACATTTAAATACTAATGTAATTTTAAATGCGGAGGAGCTGAGTCTTGTTGATACCACCATTTTTCTTGGAATCATACTAGACGCGAAGCTTCAATGGAAGCATAATTTCGCTTGGTATTTTGCTATGGAGATACGTGACTGACGCACCTAGTCAGTAATTTATTCTTGCGGGAATGTATACGATTTTACAACAAAATAAAAAGGACTATCATACTATTAAGGATGACAATAACTCCTGGGATTGAGGTGACCGCTACCAAGCTATTTCTAATTTGTTTTGTGTTGTAAATTGTGTAACATCCATGATTGTAAGCTGTTTTTTTTTTAAAGTCCCGCTGGATTTTTTGCTGGTTCTTCCCAGTACAGAGGGTTTTTTTCTGTGATAATTAAACAGAAGAGAGACTTTCAATAAGTATTATTTATTTACTGTTCATAAACAAAGAAATTATAAATGATTCTTGCAAATCAGAGGTTATACTTTTTACCATAAAATTTCACGACACAAGCGATTTTTCAGAATTGAATAAAAATTTATTTGAATATAAAGCAGACTTTAGTCAAAGACAATGCAAATTTCAACTCAAATCAATGCTCAAGCAAAACCCAAGCCAGTGGAATCAAGCACCGTTTTAAAGTAAAGTATACGCTAAAGTGCCGAATATTTAGCTGAGCAGTAATTTGCTGAACGATTTTCAAATGAATTTTGGGGACCGATTCCGAATATGCCCCTTCATTTTTTACCCCCTTTGCTCTAGATCTTTGTTATAATAGGTTTTCATCTATGAAACTGCCGTTCTGCAGTACCATTTCAATTCAAATTTTTTTTTCGGATAAGAATTCTAATTTCAAATTAATTTTATTTTAAAAACATTGAACTCTTTTTCAAAATTAGTCGTTTGATTATTGATTAGCGTAAAGTTTTCATCATCATATCATGAATACGTTAAAAATTCGTGTAAACATGGGATACAAGTACCGTCGTGGCAGCAACACGGCACAAGCGGCACGCAACATCAACGACATTTACGGAGCGAATACTACAAAAAAACGCACCACCTGTTATTGGTTTACCCGCTTCCGTTCCGGAAATTTCGACCTAGAAATGAACTTCGTGGTCATCCGAAAACTTTAGTCATATAACCCATCTACAATTGAATTAGCAGCAGCTTTCGACGTTAGCATGAAAACAATATTGGTTCATTTGCGTCAACTTGGCAAGGTAAAAAAACTAGACAAATGCGTGCTCCACGAATTCAAGTGCTGGGGTTGGGAACTCTCCGTCATCTGCCGAACTCACCAAACCTTGCTCCCACAGACTTCTATTTTTTCTTGAATTTGGATAACTTTTTGACAGGAAAAAATACACTACCCGATTGGCAGTACAAAATACCTTTGAATAATTTATTGCCTCTCGTACAGCTGTTCAAGAAGGGCATCAATAAACTGCCAATGCGTTAGCAAAGATGCATCAATTGCACGGGTGATTACTCTCATTAATAGAAATAAAAAATGTAGAAAAAAATTACGTTGACTTATTTCATAAAAACGCCAATTTGATAGGTTAAGACCTAATATATTAAATTAAATATTATAATAAACATATCTGATTTACTTGGACTTATTTTATTTTACATAGTTAACTTATAAAATATTTAAAAATACTAAAGATATCATATTTATATGTCATGGTAACTACACATTATATTTCCTTTCGCACAATAAGTATGATAAACACACAGTGCACTTGATGGTATAAATGGCTGCTGTAACAATCAAAGTGAAATCTATCTTTTATTAAGAATATAAATGCTGATGTCACCGAAGAGAACTAAGATGGAATGCGTTTTCAGTAAATACGGTCTCCGGATATCTACACTCATCACAGTCATAGGAAACGCAGTGGCATCAATGCTGCTGCTATTTTACACTGCTATTTTACATTCTGTGCAAGCGTGGTCCTTCTTCGATCTAGCCGACCCATTCGTTCTACAACCATTATAAAGCTGCGGCTTGGCTCTACCACGTAACAAAATTAAAAAATACACATTTTACGTATTTAATAATATATACATAAATAAAAATAAATTTAAAAATAAATTGGAAAACCAAGAATTGCACGCGTCATGAGTATATCATTTAGTTATCATGAAACAAATAAATTACCAAAATAAATCGATTACACAAAGTATAAAATCGATATAGGCTGTATGGTACATTTGTCTTTTGTCTATCAAGGGCTAAAGAAAAAAATTAAGGCGCCTTTAAATTTTTAGTAGCAATAAAACTTATAAAACTTGGCAATCATTTTATCAACAAACTTTGCGTACTAGGCTATTGATATGAAATAGGGAACCAGTTGACGTAATGCTGAAACTAATAAAAAAACCCGGTCTCGATACGTCAATTTTTGCGGTAGTTATTGTGATCACATACAAAATCAACATTCGGACGTCTACGTAAAATTTTTTTCAAACTGTTTTTTATCAAAGTAGCAATAAAAACTGATTTTTTATAAAATATAAGATGGATTAATTAGAGTGTTTTCTTGATATATGGCTTCTCATATTATAGTATAAGTGCAATATGCTTATGATATAGGCATTTAAGACCACAAAATTGTTTAACCTTGACATATCGAGAGTAGTGCAAGACGATGTGTCGAGACTAATAAAGTTTTGCGTTATGAGGCGTGTAATAGAATTCATTAGAATACTATCTGTTTAACAATAATTGCTACGCGTTGAGATTGTTCTACGATGTCATAAAATAACCACGCATGTACAACTCTTTGACGAGCTTTGCACCAGGGGCGTAGCTACCGCCGTATCAGCCGTATCAATGATACGGGGCCCCCGGGCTACAGGGGCCCCCAACGTGTGTAAGCAAAAACTCCAAGGACTTCTAATGGGACAGGAAAGGCTATCACTATTCTCTAAAGAAGTAAAGAATTTAGTAAAACTGAAATCGTCTTCAGCTATGTTCGCCGAACAAAAGGCACGAAAATTAAATTGTTTGGCTAGCTTAGTTCCTAGGAGTATTTATTGTAAGTAATAACTCATAAGCCCGTGTAGTGGCGGGTAAGAATACTCACAACCCCATATCTTCCCGTGGGTGTCGTAAAAGGCGACAGACGGAAACTGAGGCAGAGGATGGGCAGCAGCATCTTTCTGATAACAGCAAAACAACAATAAAAAAACTGCGCTTGCCAACCCGCTCGCCAAGCGTGGCAACTATGGCAATATACCCCCATGAAAGTAACGAAGAGATGGCCCCCAGTCCCCGGCAGCCCCGCTATTCCTGGCTAAGGTGGCGACCATGGTAACAGCGAGGCAGGGGGTGCTAAGAGTCTCCGGTGGAGGTTCTGTTGCCACCTACGACGACTCGACATGGCAACTTATAACGCACGCACCCTGAGGACTGACGAGAAGGTCCTGGAGCTAGAAGAAGAGATAGACAATTTGCACTGGAATGTCATAGGATTATCCGAAGTCTGAAGAGAGGGGGAGGTCACGGTAATCCTCGAATCCGGCAATTTGTTCTATCACCAGGAGGGCGACCATCTGTCCCAAGGAGGTGTCGGATTTATCGTCCACAAGTCTCTCGTTAACAACGTTGTAAAGATTGGGAGTGTGTCGACGAGGGTTGCGGACCTTATACTCAGAATCACCGAACGGTAATCGCTGAAGGTTATACAGGTTTACGCATCAACCTCGGTACACGCCGATGAGGAGGTGGAAGAAATGTATGAGGATATCTCTAGAACAATGCATTCCTCCAAAACCCACTATACGGTGTTAATGGGAGACTTCAACGCAAAACTAGGCACAAGAGAGAACGGTGAGCTGAAAGTAGGGAAATTCGGAATAGGGCAACGGAACCCAAAGGGCCAGCAGCTGGCGAACTTCATGGAGAAAGAAGGACTCTTTATGATGAACTCTTTCTTCCAGAAGCGGCCCCACAGGAAGTGGACCTGGTCGAGCCACGACGGTTCGACAAAAAATGAGATTAACTTTATTATGACGACCAGACGACAACTATTCAGTGATGTCTCAGTGATCGCGAGGGTGAAAACCGGCAGCGATCACCGAATGGTGAGAGGCACACTGAACCTAAACGTTAAGTTGGAGAAGTCACGTCTAATGAAGTCAACGCTCCGTCCTTCTCGTGCTCTAATCCAAAGTCCAGAAACCTTTCAGCTCGAGCTACGAAACCGTTTTCAGTGCCTAGAAGATTTCAATACAATGGACGATATGAATGACAAGCTCGTGGAAACTGTCCATGCGGTCTGAGCTAAGTTTTGCAAGACCCGCCGCAGAAGAAACAAAAAGTCTCCGATCACACTCTAATCTCAATGGCTTTTAGACGGGGTATATAGCTGCAGTCTTCAGTAGATTTGACAGCGTACAGGCAACTGAACATACAGATCTCCAAATGCATGCGGCGGGACTTGTGCAACTTTAATTCTGCTCGTATTAAAGAAAAGATCGAGCAGAACCAGGGCTCCCAAGTCTTTGCAAGAGATCTGTCTGCCAGAAAGAGCCAACTGTCGAAGCTGAAGACCGAGTATGGCAGCGTCGTTTCCGGGACACCTGAGGTTTTGAGTGAGATTGAGAGGTTCTATTGGCAGCTGTACACATCATCGTTGGAGCCACACGTAAGTGTGAGTAACGATCCAAGAGCGAGTCTTATCCGACACTATTCCGATGATATCTCGGACGTCAGTCTGAGCGAGATTAGAATGGCTCTCCAGCATCTTAAAAACGGCAAGATCCCAGGCTGGATGGAATTACAGTGGAGCTTCTGAAAGCGGGTGGAAAACCGATACTTGATGTCCTTCAGAAGCTCTTTAATTCCGTCCTCCATGGTGGCACTACTCCGGAAAGGTGACAACGCTCTCTTGAAGAACTACAGACCGAGTTCCCTTTTGAGCCGCGTCTACATGCTGTTTTCGAGAGTCATTACTCCCGAACAAGCCGGTTTCCAAAAAGGCTTTAGCACCATATACCACATACATACCCTTCGGCAAATTGTACAGAAGTCCGAGGAGTACAATTTACCACTATTTCTGGCGTATGTGGACTATGAGAAAGCCCAAAGACTTTCAATCAAAATTACGTCGAAATTCGGGCGGTGCTGCAGTCCCTTCAGCGATGCCAAGTTGACTGTCGGTATATCGAAGTGCTGAAGTGCTTGTACAGTAGGGCTACGATGGCTATCCGAGTACAGAACCAGAGTACGAAACCTATCCAATTGCAGAGAGGTGCAAGACAGGGTGACGTTATATCCCCGATACTCTTCACCGCTGCATTGGAAGACGTTTTCAAGCTTCTGGACTGGTAAGGATACGGTGTTAACATCAATGGCGAGTACATCACTCACCTTCGATTTGCCGACGATATAGTCCTTATGGCAGAATCGCTGGAGGACCTAAGCACTATGCTTAATGACCTCAATAGTTTTTCCCAACGGATAGGTCTTAAGATGAACATGGACAAAACAAAGATCATGTTTAATGTCCATGTCACACCTATGTCGGTAGTTGTTGGTAGCTCTAAGCTCGAAGTTGTTGACGTTTATGTTTACCTGGGACAAATAGTCCGACTAAGTAAGTCCAACTTCGACCGAGAGGTCAATCGAGGGATTCGACTCGACTGGGTAGCGTTCGGGAAATAACGGCACATCTTCTAGTCAGGTATACCTCAAAACTTGAAAACGAAATTGTGCAACCAGTGCGTGTTGCCAGTGATGACATACGGAACTGAGACGTGGTCCTTCACTGCTGGCCGGATGAGGAAGCTCAAGGTTGCTCAGCGAGCTATGGAGAGGGCTATGCTCGGAGTTTCTCTGCGTGATAAACTTAGAAATGAGGATATGCGCAGTAGAACCAGAGTCACCGACATGGCCCAACGAATTAGTAAGCTGAAGTGGCCATGGGCCGGACATATAGCTCGAAGAACCGGCAACCGATAGGGAAAAAGGTTCTCGAGTGGCGGCCTCGTACCGGCGGATGAAGTGTAGGGCGTCCCCCCACTATATGGAGTGACGACCTGGTAAGACATGCAGGAAGTCGATGGATGCAGGTGGTTCAGGACCGTGCTTTGTGGCATTCCTTGGGTGAGGCCTATGCTCTTTAATGGACTTATGAAGGGCTGTTATGATGATGATGATGATGATGAACTAGTGGAATTAGTACTTTTGCCGTTGTCGTGATAATTGACGATAATTTATGTGTACATAGAGAACTGAAGACCATTTTTATGTATATGTTTTTTATTCCTTTATTCGTTTTTTCATTCCTTGGACTTATGAAGGGCTGTAACGATGATGATGAATAACTTAAAATCAATATATAATAATTTGAATTCAATGCAAGCGTTTTTGTTCCTTTTATGAAATCTTTACTCTTCATTGGGGCCCCCCAACAAATTTTGATACAGGGCCCCTCGAAGGCACGCTACGCCACTGCTTTGCACCTTTTTTTTTGGTTTCTTTGGAATAGATATTTTAATCGAGATCTATTGTGTAAGTAAATTATACTTCAAAGGACACAATAGTAAAACCAGGATTTAATTATTTATTTTGATTTTAATTTCTGAAACAAAAAATTGGGTCCTTTTTTGTATATTTTTTATTATTTTGGGACAGAGCAAATTTTTTGTGCTTATAACAAGAAGCAGTACGTATCATGAGCGCGGACCTTTACTTGCGCAGTAAATGTTTTAGGTAGAGATGAACAAAGTCCTTATTTTGCCATCACCGTGGCTATGGTTCCGGTTACCCAAAAGTCAGTTTGTACGTTGTTATCGTCCGATACTTGGAGCGTAGGTACGTTTAAACGTCTCATAATGTGTTTTATTTTAGTTGTCGATTTTTATTATTTATCTAACCTAACTACTTAGCTACGTTATAAATTTTTATTCTAAACAAATTAAATTCTATTCAACCAAACCTAGCCGATGAGCCGGTGTATACTTCAGGAACGTACCCGTCATTCTCATTTGAGAATCAGTGACAGAAGTAACGGAGAAAATAGTACAGTAGTGGCGCAAAGGAACAGGTTTTTTGGAACACCGTTTTTCCTTAAAAGTCACCATGACTTTTTAGATGACTGATGACGGTGACGTGTTCACCGTAACATTATTTATCACTCGTGTTAAGTTTTAGTTCTGTTAGATGAGCGATGATGAATGATGAAACGCACAGGTGGCTTTAATAATACCGCTGTCTAATTGGTAATTTACTCATTCTCTCTTGTAAAACAGAAAATATCACTAAAACTTGCACGACGATATCGAAAATATTTTTCTGTATAATACATATAGTGGTGTATTTAGCGGGATGTAATTTTTTTTAAAAGAAGTTTTATATTCCTGCCTACGTGGTTTTATATGAATAAAAACCAGTGATCAGAAGTCATCGCATGTAAAGAAAGAGCAAAATACCATCGGCTAAATTGAAACGGTGATATTATACACCTAATATTATTTAGATTCGTAGACAAATAATTTGGTGAGCATGTGCGCAAGTGTGCGTGATAATGCGTGATATTGTGAATAGCGCGTTTGACGATGAAAGTGCCACGCCATCCGTCTCACTCACGGGCATAAAGAGGAAAGTAAAAAATAATAAATATACATCAGAACTTTGTGTCGATAAAGTTTCTTTAAAAATTCTTTAACTTTATGCTTTTGCACATTTTATTTTATCATAATTTTTCATTTTAACTTTAGTTTTTACGAAAAAACTCTATCTAAGAATTTAACACTTTAAGCGTGCAAGTTAGATGAAAATGGAACACAGCTCTTAAGCGGTGACAAATGTTCATAATCAAAACTTGAAATATTTCACTCAGCGCGTTTCTTTTGCATAAAGAAGGTAGAACAGAACAACTTATTCGCATAGTCGTTTCTTTACATTTAATAGGGGCAGGCTAATGATATTTAAGTGTAAAAAGATATGTATAAAAATCGGCTTAAGAAATACAGAGTATTCTGATGAAAAAGAATCTGCTATTTAATAAATAAAATACACCTCCTATTTATAAATGAAATTCCAAAGTTAAGAATTTAAATAAGCTCTTTATAAGAGGTAAAACTTTTTTTATTCTTTTAATTCAAATGTATGAAATTATATATACCAACAATAAAAACTATAAACTTATAAACTTAATTAATATGAAAACGATGGTCTCCTAGCTCATTTTAACCACGGTGATAACTTTACGAGAGTTGTCAAAAAAAGTGAGAATACGGTACAAATTATTTAGAATTCAAAAACTGGCTGGTATAGATGTAATATCTATAAGAAAACACTAAAATTTGTAATAATCTATTAAGCGAAATCCACTACTTTATCTGCCACAACGGTGGCGCCACTTTGGAACAGGGTACATGTATTTAGTGCTTTGGAATGAGGTGAAATATTTGACGGATTATTGTTCAGAAAATGTAATTGTTAATGTCTCTCTCCGTAATCTTAGTTATATTTTATATTAATTAAATTAAAAATGAATAAACCAAACTACGAATTTTACTAAAAGTAGTATAAAGTAACATAAAAACTTCAAAAATGTGCAATAACAAAAAGCATGCCACTGAGGCATTATTTCGTGTATTAACACACACTACAAATCGATTTTTTAAATTTAAAACGTAATTTCTCAATTATAATAACATTTTGTAATTCGCTTCGGCTCGATACACTGACACTGCTTAGGGATGTTGCATCCCTTTGCATTTTC
This sequence comes from Parnassius glacialis, assembly GCA_033319125.1. NCBI lineage: Eukaryota > Metazoa > Arthropoda > Insecta > Lepidoptera > Papilionidae > Parnassius > Parnassius glacialis. Next base: position 22,773,456 of record JAVANC010000010.1, on the reverse strand, counting down.
TATCGAATTTACCACGGGGAGTGCTCTGAGGAATTGTTCGGATTAATTCCAGCCGCCAAATTTCACGAACGTACATCTCGTCAAAATTCACGATACCATCCTCACCATCTGGATGCTTGGCGGTCTACGACTGTACGTTTTACTAGGAGTTTTCTTCCTCGTACAACTTCTCTATGGAATTGTTTACCACCTGCGATTTTTCCGAACCGATACGACTTAGATATCTTCAAGAAAAGAGCTTACGCCTTTCTAAAAGGCCGGCAACGCATCTGCAATTTCCCTGGTGTTGCGGTTGTTCATGGGCGGCGGTAGTCACTTACCATCAGGTGAGCCGCATGCTCGTTTGCCCCCTCTTTTATAAAAAAAGAATACAAAATATATATTTTATTTCAGAATGAAATATTAACCCTTGCATTTTCCTAACATATTAACATTCTCCGCCATGAATTGTGTCAAATATTTTCACTCATTTTATTAAGTAGGAAAAAAAGTGGGAAAAAAAGATCAGATCAAAAATCAGAAGTAAAAGCAAAATATTTAGTTCTTTTTTTAATTTTGACAATATTATTCTGATATACTTTAAGTTTATTTCTTTACGCACATAAAAAAAAACTTTTTTTTAAATATTGACACCATTATTTTGAGCTAAGGTGTAAAAGGTTTAAAAAATGTTTAACATATATGTAAATTAAATACAAAAGTTAATTATTATAAATCTCCAAAAGCCAAACAAAATAGTTTTTATATTTTGATACAATTTCTATTCATAGTATTTGAGTTAATATTGAATGAATGAAAAATGAGCTAACACTATTAAATAAAATCCAATGGATATCAAAGAGACTTATTGAGCTCTACCATTTTATTAATTTTGACATGGGTCACTTGAAAGTGGTGACAGTGTGAGAATTGTAGTGTAGGAATATATGCTCCCCCATATCGTCGTAATGTATGTGTGTCATAAGAGAAAGGAAAACAAACCAGAAGACAGAAGAAGATATTGATTTGTACAGTATACTGTAGCCAGCTTTCTTTTTATTTTATTTTCTTTTTTTTCTATTTTAATCACACTAATTGATTAGTTATTAATGTTAGTTATAAGTATAAATTTCTTCCATTACGCCAGTAAGTAAGATGAGTTGCCCTTAATGTTAGTTTTGTTTTTATATAATATTGTATAAGTATACATAAGTATTATTTTTTTTTTAATTTACCTACATGCATATTATTTTATATTTTTATAAATTTTATTTTTAGTAATTTTTTTTAATATTTTATTAATATTGTGCCTTTTTTTAAATATGTATACAAATAATATTGATAGCTTTTTCTCGTGTTCGTCTTCATCTAACAGCTTTTTAAGCCTTGACTCAAAGCCTTCCGTAGATCTTAATCTGCATGATCGTATTTCTACCCTCTTTTCTCAATATCCTGACAATCTTAATATAGCTCACATAAACGCACAAAATATTCCTTTCCATTATTCTGACCTCCATTGACTTCTGAGATTGAGATTGATTTCTGAGTCTTTTCTCAAGCCTTACCTCCCTTCTATTTTATATTCACTATCTGGTTACGTTCTTATTCGTAACGATAGGGTAAGCAAAGGTGGTGGAGGTATTGCTATCTATTTACGTTCGGAAATTCCTTATAGGGTTATTAGCGTATCTCGATCAACTTACTCGGAATCTGCAGAACATTTGTTCCTTGAAATCACACTTTATGATACAAAAATTTTCCTTGGAGTCTTGTATAGTCCTAACCTTAATATCAATTACTTTGATACATTAGATACACTTCTTAATAATTTCTGTCCTGTATATATCCATGTGATCTTAATGGGGGATTTTAACACATGTTTAATTAAAAATGATTTACGTACTTATAAATTGCAATCTCATGTGTCATCTTATAACCTAGAAATCTTGCCTCTATCTGTCACCCACCACTTTCCCAATTGTACTGCATCTCTTCTAGATCTGATTATCGTGTCGTCTTTAAATAGTGTTGCTAACCACGGGCAGATATGTGCCTCATTCTCTTATCACGATCTCATTTACTTATCTTACCGTGTACGTCCCCCTAAGCGCAAGCCACATTTTCGATATCTTAGAAGTTATAAGAGCATTAACTTGGAGACGTTGAGGGGCGATGCTAGTTTAATTGACTTCTTCTTCTTCTTCTTCTTCTTCTTCTTCTACCTAGCGTTTATCCCGGTTGCTCATCCCGCCCAGCGCGGGAGAACCCAGGGTCCGCTTTCCTGCACTTTCTCCTACACTTTGCCCGGTCTTCGGCGTCCCTCACAACTAGCCCACTGGCGCGCATGTCATCCTGCACGACATCAAGCCAGCGTTTCTTGGGCCGTCCTCTACTCCTGGTACCAGGTAGGGTCATGTCCAGGCATTTGTTTCCCACGTTGCTTGCCGGTCGTCGTAAGACGTGGCCGTACCAGCGGAGGCGAGTTTCCTGCAGCTTGTCATCAATGTCACGGACTGGAGGCTGCCGCGGATGTATGTATTCCGTACACGGTCTTTCCGCTAGTTGGGTGTTTAGTCCTAAACGTATCTCTCTTTCTTTTACTATCCATTTTTGAGTGGCTTAGTGCCAATTACCGGGGCGACTGCCGTCTGACCCCCGAACCCCTAGGACGAATCCCAGTGGAGTGGCATCGCCAGAGCCCTTTCCGTTGTCCAGCAGGTGCGCCACGTGCAGGCGGGGTTGGCTTGGGCTCCAAGGTCTTAGCGGAGTCCCTTACACTAGCTAGTTTAATTGACTGGACACCGGTTATTGATTGTTCTTATATTGAGGACCAAGTGATTAACTTCAATTCTCTAATTTTAAATTTGTATAATCACCATGCACCAGTAAAACGTGTGAAAATAAGTCACAACCCTGCACCGTGGATCACAGCTGACATAAAAGACCTGATGGCGCGTAGAGATAAAGCTAAAAGAAGGTATACGCGATATCACCTTGAACGCAATTTAATCAGCTTTAAAATACTACGAAATCGCTGCAATCATTTGTGTAGAGATGCTAAAAGGTTCTATTTTCATGATACCCTCACAAGTTGCGACACTGCAAAAGCCTGGAGTTTTCTGAGATCTGTCAGTGTCGGAAAATATTCTGCTAGTGTGGGAAGTGAAAATAAATTGGATAGTCTCAACGAATATTTTGCCAACCCTCCTGTAATAGTTCCATCATTCACCAAAGCCAGAACCCTACTTGAATTATCTAAATGCCCAATTCGTCATTATTCCTCATTTAATTTCACTTCTCTTACTGAAGATGATACTAAGCGGTCCGTCCTTGCAATTTCATCTACTGCTATTGGAAATGATAACATCTGCTCTAAAATGATTACGTTGATTCTTCCCTTTGTCATCCCTATTCTTACTCATATCTTTAATTTCTCTTTATCTTCTTGTTGCTTTCCATCGTCATGGAAGTTAGCTCATATTATTCCTATACCCAAAATTTCGAATCCTTCATCTACAACTCATTATCGGCCTATTTCCAATCTACTATTTCTCTCAAAAGTGCTTGAGCATATTGTCCACACACAATTAGCCAAGTTTCTTAACCGTAACAATATCTTAAGTACTTTTCAATTTGGTTTTAGGCCTGGTCACAGTACAACTACTGCTCTCCTCAAGGTAACGGATGATATTCAGTGTGGTATAGACCAAAAATACTTAACGGTACTTGTACTGCTAGATTTTAGTAGTGCCTTCAATTCTTTTGATTTTGATATACTTCTTAGCATTCTTCATTCTATTAATGTGCCTCCTTCAACTATTCAATGGTTTGATTCCTACCTCCGTGGCCGTTCTCAGTGTATTCGTTCAAATGAAACTTTATCTAAGTGGTGCAATCTAGCTACGGGTGTACCTAAAGGTGGCGTCCTTTCTCCTTTACTATTTTCCATCTTTAGTAACTGTATCACCAAAGTGATATCTTCAAACTTCCATCTCTATGCAGACGACTTGCAGTTGTATCGTCATTTTCTAGTTACTGAAGCAAATTCAGCAATGTTTGAAATTAATAAAGATCTAAATAAAATCTATGAATGGTCTAGATCATATGAACTTGTTATAAACCCTAAAAAATCACAAGCAATGATTATAGGCACCAGGTTTACTCGTAGCTTACTTGATTTTACTTCACTTCCAACTCTGCAGATTAATGGCATTCCACTAAGCATTTCAGAAACAGTTAAGAATCTGGGCATCATCATGGATTGCAAGTTAACATGGAATGCACATATCACAGAAATTAGCAGGAAAATCAATTATACTTTTTATTCCTTAAAATACCTTCAAGGTTTTCTGCCGTTATCGACGAAGATTTCACTTATACAAACACTTATTTTCCCGATTCTTGATTATGCTGATGTCTGTTATTTGGATGCGACTGAGGAGCAATTAAACAAACATGAGCGCTTGCAAAACTTATGTATTCGTTATATTTTCGGGCTAATTAAGTATGACCACGTCTTCTCCTATCGCAAACAGCTCAAATGGTTCCCAGTCCGATTACGCAGGAATACCCGAATCCTATACCTCCTCTTTAACATACTATACAATCCAACATCACCACCGTATCTACGTGATCGATTCCGTTTTGCGCATACCCCTGATGCAGTTTGCAGATCACATTTAAAAACCCTCCTAAATTTGCCTTCCTCCAGAACTAAGTCCTATTCTCACTCTATTACAGTACAACTGCACGTACTTTTTTTTTTGTTTTTTTTGTTTTGGTTATGGAATTCTCTTCCTGCTGCAATTCGTGAGGCTCAGTTTCAGTGTTTAAAAGGCGAGTTAAAGAGCACTATCTTTCTTTATCGTCCCATTAATCTAATGTATGACTTGTATATATATGTGTATCTATGTGTATTTATTATGTATATATATATATATATATATATATATATATATATATATATATATATATATATATGTATGTATATGTGTGTTTATGTGTATATATATGTATATAGTATAGTATTTAGGTATATGTATGTTTGTATGGATATATGTTTTTATTATATTTATTTTATATTAAGTATATTAATATTATAAAATTTATTATGAGAGTGCACACTAAATCTGCTTCTTTTTACATTTGTCCAGTATCAGGCCTGCTGAAAGAAATTTCAATATGAAATAAGCAGTGCCTTTGTACAAAATATCTTTATTTTTTATTTTTCATTGTAATATTACTTTGTAATTACATAAATTGTTAAATAAATAAATAAATAAAATAAGATAGACAGCAGCGTCTTCTTCATAAAAAGTAGAAAGTATAAAACCGATGTTGCTAAGCCGGCTGCTAAGCAAAACTCGCGATACCATTCATATCATCTGGATGATTGGCAGTCCACCACTGTGCGATTTAGAAGTAGTTTTCTTCCTCGCACAACTTCCTTGTGGAATCGAATACCACCAGCATTTTTTTCGGACCATAATGTAGTTTACATCTCTTCCTTCGTTTCCGGTCCGTTAAATATGAACAACAATATAAGAGAAATTAAAAATATTTTGTAAATTTTGTACATAATAAAAAAAATAATAGTGATCTAAACAAAGAATAAGAAAAATTCAAAAAAGTTACCATTTCACAAACGTGCTAACCGAAATGGTAAATTCAATTATACTTTCAAGACCAGCGAATCGAAAAAATGTACGAGGAATTAAGGTATGTCTGGAAAATAATTAAATATTTATTATCGAATATTTTACTGAAAGCCAATGGTTACTAAAACTTGAATTTACTTTTCATTGAATAATACTATGTGGAGAGCATCTTACTTCCTTCTTCTACTTTTTTATGTTATTTTTTGTAAAAAAATTAACTGTGGTGCAAAGACTAGGGAAGGATCCTTTAACTTGGTCTATTACTAGCATAGCGACAATTTATTAAATGAAAATGTCCCGTTTTTATTCACTTTTATATGCAACGTTTAAAATCAAGAGTAAGGATTACGTTGTGAGCAAGGTATGTTTTGTGTCGGTCCTCATGGGAAAATGTTTGCCCACTAGATAGAGTGCTGACCTGATAAAATATGCAGGAAGTCGATAGATGCAGATGGCTCAAACCGTGCTTTGAAGCTTTCCTTGGCCTACGTTCAGGAGAACTTGTAAACGGGAGAACTCTAAAGAATGTTTATGTTATGTATGTTATGTTTATGAAATGTTTATTATTACTGCTTACCCTTAAGCCTTGGTCGCTCACGCCGTAAATATCCGAATACGCGAAAAATATTATTTCAATCACCGCCAACATCAGTAAACCGTTAATTCCAATTTTAAGCACTACTGATTTACCTCGTGCTCAGGTAAATATTGTAAAGAAACCTGCATGTCTGAGAAATAAAATATATCCAGAACATGTAAAGTCTACAGCAAGCGCTGAGCAACAATAGTAGACTCATTGCTCTTTGACCCACTTAGATATGAGGCTTGTGCTCAGCGGATGAGCTGGGCACACGCCCATTGGTCGTATACAGGGTTATTTGCAATAAAAGTCTCCATACCCTTACTTACTAAGACTATGACTTAGAATATACTGGCGTATAGACTACCTGACAGCCCGAAAATGTGTAACCAATTTTAATTTGTCTTTGTATGCGTTAGCTAGTGATGCATATTTTAATTACAAGGACTATCGAAAAATGATTGTTAAGGGAGCGGTGAAAATATAAAAAAAGGTTTAGTGCACAAACTGAATAACTTCAAACATTTACTGAATTTTTACCTTGATAGTTCTAAAATAATTAAAAAATATTCAAATAACATGTTCCCGGGAATAAGCGGCACCCACCTGCCTTTTGTTGGATTTCAATTCAAAATGAACAAAGTCTCAATAATCTCTGAAGAGATGCGTCTACCGATAAACTTAAATAATTTCCTCCAAAGAATCAGAACGGAAAATTGTATTTTCGAGCCATGACCTTTGGAGAAAACTTTACTGCCATGGACAGCTTCCCCGGAATTTCTTTTTTAACAAAACGTTAATCAACTATAAATAGGTAGATACTTAATTTAGTATGTACGTATTTATACTTTATATATTTTATAAAATGTTTTGCCATTGCATCAGTTTTTAAAAAGGTTAGAAGATATAACAAAAAGAAACAAAAATAAATGTTATAAAAGTTCAGGATCTAATTGATTATATACAGCTGATACTTAATCACGCTTTTGGAAACCACGCTAGTTGTAAACAATGCTTCTGTGAAAAATGTAGTAGTAGTGTACACAAGAGAATTAAGAACAGACAAAATCTTCCTTTTCAAATTTCCGCCGAGTTGTAAGTAGAAGACCAAATATACCATGTGCCAATTTAATTAAATATATTTTATATGAAGTGATCTTCTATGACAGCAACTTTACAATTATCTTTACAAGAAACACTATGAATTGAACCTTGCAGCTTGTTCATTATTATTATTGTAAATACATATAAATGTATATATTATAAATAAATTATTTCCATAATATTTTGTATTATTTTTTATTTTGCCCTATCTAAAACGTTCGAAATTCAATGGTGACAGGTGACAACTGTCTTTATTTGAAATATTTTATGTACATAAAATAACTATTTATTGTAATAATATCATATAAATATAATTTATATATAAACTCTATTAAACCAAAATTGTGTTGTGTATTTTTGTTAAGCAAGATAATTAAACTTATAACAAATATACATTTAGTGATTAATTTTTTGAGTGCAAAAAGTAATAGTGCGACAAGTTGTAATATTGTGATTGTGAGGAAAGCGATCACAATTCAGCCTACCGCCTAATACCACTTGACACTGTCTACTCAACATTAGAAGCTGTATTTCCCCACTTTTGTTAATGACAAATTGCCGTATTGCGTCGAGCGCTTGGTCTACGAGCCGCAGGACCCGAGATCAAATCCAAAGGACAAACAAAATAGTTTATTTTCTGCAAAATTTTAATTTAAATTGAAATATAGGATCAAGCAAAATATTTACTAGCTAGTCGCTGAGACTACGAAACTGAGAGCTTTTGGTATTAATAAAACATTATTAAACTGGTGTGCATCATACCTCCAAAGTAGATCTTCGACCGTGGTGATTGATGGGTACTCCTCGCAGCCATATATTGCCTCCGGTGTACCGCAAAGCTCGAACTTAGGTCCAGTATTTTTTAACATCTTTATAAACAACATTGTTTCTATATTTCAACACTCAAAGGTCTACCTATTTGCTGATGATCTCAAAATAGTTAAAACTATTAGAAACAACTCTGACGTCGAATTACTACATGATGATCTCAACAGTATTATTCAATGGTGTAATAACAACCAAATGATACTCAATGCCAAAAAATATCAACTTATTAGGTTTACCAGAAAACATAATTATATACAGAATCAATACTATATTGATACTAAGAAACTAATTGCAGTTCGAGCGATACGTGATTTAGGCGTTTTACTAGTAGCGAATTAAACTTTACCAACCATATTGATAACATAAACACCTCAGCTACTAAGTCACTGGGTTTTGTATTGAGGAATTCCAAAGAGTTCAAGCAGCCCTCTACTACATTCAAACTTTACAGTAGTCTGGTTAGAAGTAAACTAGAATACTGCAGTCAAATTTGGAATCCGCACTACAACATCCATAGCATTAGGATCGAAAGAATACAAAAGCGACTGCTGCGTCATCTTGCCTACCGTTCGAATAGCTATCAAACTAATAATTCCTACGAAAAACAGTTGGCACAATTTAACATCACATTACTACAATCGCGTAGAAGTATCTCAGACATGATGTTCCTATACAAAACGCTCAATAATAGTATTGATTGGCCAGCAATAGTTCAATTATTTAACTTTAAGGTGCCATCAAGAATGCCTAGAAATCCGCACGCCTTTTTCAATGTATCCCTTTATAGGTCTAACTTGGGAAAGTATTCCCCTCTAACCAGACTGGCTCGCACTTATAACGAACTGTCCTCGAAGATTTTTGGCCTCGATATTAATTGCGATATTTTATCCACCTTCAAATCAAAATTAATCATTTTCTATGAATTAACGAATTAACTAATTATTAATTATAACATTGGAATTGTTTTTGATTTTTATAGTTTGATTAATATAACATAATATGACAATGAAGATAATTATAATATTGTCAAATAATTCTATTTCTTTTTTAATAATTTGTATTTATTCAATGATGTAATTCAGTTTTTATTCCTTAAAAAATAATCAATGTATGTTGTGATTACCCATAAAAATAAATACAATTATAATGTGTTTAATTTGTTAAGAAAATGATCTTTGTATTACTGTTATAATTTCCGTTGGTAATCCTAATAAATAAATAAATAAATAAACTCTATAGAAAATGTGGCGTATGTAATGACTGACAATCACTAGAACATTTTATCTAGGTACAAAGATGTTTTACATTTTTGTGGCCTACACATGATATTTTTCTCAGCGTTAGGTATCCTTTTGTACCTGAAACAAATATGAATATTGCATATGTATACGATACAAAAGTAAATTAACAGGCTATATAAGTCCTTCTGCTGAGCACAGGACTCTTATTATTTCTGAGAGGATTTAGGGAAAGGAAATAAACGCCTCGCTGCGCAAATGCGTGTTGACGAACTTCACATGCCTTCGAAATTTTTTTTCTTATTCCTCAGACATGCCGTTTCCTCACGATGTTTTCATTTACCGCCGAGCATGTGCTAAATCAACACTTAAAATTGCAATTAAAAATTTCATTGGTTCTGCCGTAGATCAAGCCCGGGCGAAATTTACAGTTTTACAGGGTCTAAACCCAGAACTACTAATACGACATAAATAAATACGTTTCAACAAATATAATAAAAACACTTACGTGGTTAAAACTTAAACACTTGCTAGCTCGTGATGCCTACCGGACGAAGCTACAGCACCACATCGTACAATGTAATTTACGATGCTTAACCGCGACATAATTCTCAGTGATGCGCAAGCGTAACAGGCAGTATATCACTTATATACTTGTCACCTCTGCAGTCTATTCATTTTGCACTTTTATAAATACAGAAAGTATTACTAGATAGTAAAACGTACCTCGAGTCACAAGTTTACAAGCTCAATGTTCAATAAATATTCTCGTGGTTGTAAGTAGTCACTGTACCCTTAAACATCTGCAAACAACTCTAACAAAGAAGTTTACAGGTGCGTTAACTCTGAGGACTATAATCGAGCGATTTAAAGCCTTGTTATCAAATCGTGGCTTTAAATGTGATGTGTCGTTGTGTAACAACACATTTTACAAAAAACTGTTAAGTTAAAAGTTAAAGTAACAGCCTATATATTTTCCACTGCTGGGCACGGACTCCCTCTCAATTTTGAGAGGGTTTTAGGGCAAGGAAATCTCAGGCACGCTGTTCCGGTGCGTAGTGGCAAACTTCACATGTCTTCGAAATATTTTTTTTGTTATTTTCTCAAACATGCAGGTTTCCTCACGATGTTTTCCTTCACCACCGAGCACATAGTAAATCAATAAACTGTACTAAATATCATTAATAAAATTCAAAATAATTCACATATTTCATTCACCCAATATTCATATTCTGTAAAATGTATATTTTGTTTAATTAAATAATTATCATTATTTAAATATAAAGGCGGATTAGGAAAACATTAAATGACCGATAAAACTATATAACACAAAACTGCTCTTGGATTATATTAGCATTTTAGAATATTGAAGATAAGTGCAGTTTTAAGGATGTGTATACGTCCCAAGCGCTGATTAGCTCAAAGCTGTACGTATATTTTCACGTATTTTATGCATACTTAAACTTCAATTATTTAAATGATACGAAGTATTCACTTCGTCAAATTTAAATAATTAAAATTTGCTTTATCTAAAAATAAAAATTGAATGCTATATCTAAAAGCACGTAAAAAATCAAGAAGCTGTACTGAATATCATTCATAACATTGAAAATAATTCATATATTTCTTTCATTTAATGTTCACGCTCTGAAAATGTATTTTTTGTTGAATTAAATATATATTATCATTATTTAAATATAAAGTTAGATTATGGTCAGACAAAAAAGATATTGTAGTAAACCTCAACAGGGAATTTAGTTAGTGAACTGTGAAAGCACCGGAAGAGGGGCTATTAAGCGGCCATAACGAATCTTGAGTCGATGTTTCGCCTTGATTAACATCAAGTATAATTGAGTGTTTCCGCAAGAAGAAGCCATCTCGGTACTAAGCCCTAATGTTAACATTTATGTCTGAAAATGAACTTAATTATTAAAAATGGTTTCCAATAAAATGAGTTTAGTGTACTGGAATAAAACTAATAATACAATAGTAGTAAAGCTATTCAATACCCTATTCCAATTACAGTTTCAAGTGTTATCTTTACTTGAAACTGACTCTCAAGTAAACATAGCCCATGTAGTCACTTGTTATGGTGGTCAGATTTGTTATATAGGTCAGGTTTGTTATTATAAACTTAATTCCTCCCTATTATTACAGCCCTTCATAACATAAGTCTCTCCCAAGGAATGCCACAAAGCACAGTACTAAACCACCTACATCCATCAACTACCTGCATCTCTTTCTAAGTCGTTACTCCATCTAATGAGAAGCCGCACTACACTTCTACTTCGCTTACCAATGCTTGTTGTCAGTGACGACATATGGATCTGAGACGTGTCCCTCATTGCTGGCTATATGTGAAAGTCAAGGTCACTTATCGGGCTATGGAGAGGAGAATGCTCAAAATAAAAACCGACAATCAATAAGGAAAAAAATCATCGTGTGCAGGTTTGTACCGGTACGCGAAGTGGTATATGATTATGAATAAATTATCGGCGACGTCCGTTAGTCTGTGGTTCAAAAAAACCAAAACTCAATCAAATATCTCGAGAACTACTTGACAAAATGAATATGTATTTAAACAATATCGAGTCAGTAGGTACTCTTAGGTTTTCTTAAAAAAAACATGCGCGAGTGTCGTGGAATGGAACACTCAGTTGGAACGTACGTACCTTTCGTAGTGTATTATTATTGATAAACGTGTTATATTATTGATCAACAAATACATATGAATGAAATTACTAGCGTCTATTAAAATAATATTTCTTTCGAGACAAGATAAGAAAAAGTGCGAGAGAGATGGGTACTATTCCAACTCACTCGCTCTAAAGAAAGGGGGTCGTGACGGAAAAATCTTGCACTTTTTCTCCCCTAGCCTCCTTCCGTCAAATTCGTATCGTGCGATAAGGAATTTCGTTCCAAAAATATCGGATCTAAGTTGAGAATTTGCTGTGTGTGTTTATTGCACAACACAAACAGCAGACCCTTTTTTGCAGCGTTACCACAGCAAATTCTATAGTAAAAACTTGTTTGATTCAATTCCAATCCCAAATTTTATGAATCTTATTATATTCTTTTAATGTTTTTAATTAGAATATTTTATCTTAGTAAACAGTTATTGTATAAAACTTATATAATTATTTGAAAATAAGGTGCACTATTTTGATTTTCAATTTAGTTTTCAATTTCCATGCTATCATAATGTGACTTTATTTCTGAATTTTGTTAAAAACTTACATTTTGTTCACATTAACTTTTCTGTCACTACTCTACTATTTAATAATTTAGAGCCGCAAAATCTATTTCAGATATAAATTCATCGTGAAATTGGATGGGAGTTTTTAATCGCATTACAACTACATAACGCAAGATAATATTATATCTGCCATGCAATTTTTTTGATTAATAATTTTCGAGCATCTATTAACATTATACTTGTACATAATGGAGCAGTGCTTAAAATTTGGCCTTATATATACTATTCCAAATACGCGTCACAGTATAAATATTTATACTGCGTACGCGTGGTCTTTTATTTGATATAAGGTATGAAACTACCTTTAATTTATTAAATGTGACGGTTTATATGTATTACACTCTCTTTTATTTTATTAAGGTAAGTACAACTTCCATTTTAACCATTTGTTACTTTGTAAGATGAGTTTAAATTATATATTGGATTACAATTTGTGTAGTACTTAAAACTATTCTTTGGTTAGGCTGTTAACAAATATAGAATATTAAGTAATATTTCAACAAAAAATATTTTTGCTTTTATTTGTATGTAACTGCAGCAGCAGCAGTATATTGCTGATATATTGTTTATCGATTACATTTACAAGCTATAACTGTGGTCGAAGACGCCTGAAAACTATACACGAACACATTTCGTAAGACACTAAATTATGAAATTAACAATGTTATTAAAGAAAAGAAAATAATGTGTGTCTATTTGTCTGATTTCGTAATTTGTTTTTATTTGAAATTTTATTTTTAATACTTATGGGTTAGAAGAAAGATCATGCTTTGTGTCACAATTTTCAGCGTTTTCCTTGCTCAGTTGATCTTGTATACTCCTAAATTCAATTAAGGAATGAATAAGCTTGTGCACACATAACTACGGAATAAAAACTCTGTATATAATATAAGACGTGATATTATAATTACATAAATACGAGGGCGCCACTGAAAATTTCGGGAATCAAAGAAGTGACACAACATTACTATTTAAAAATGTATTTATTGCTTTTCGAAGTTTTCTTTGCGAAATTTGACACATTTTTCCATACGATGGAACCAATCATTGAAGCAACCATTCAATTCGGAAGTTGGGGTCTCCAAAATGGCCGTTTTGTAGGGTTATCATTAGGGCTTAGGTCGGGGCTGAACGGCGGATGATCTAATAACTCTATGTTTTCTTGCTCTAAAAACTCTATTGTTCTGTGTGCGGTGTGAGAACTCGCATTGTCGTGATGGAGGATGATGCGGCGGTTGCAGTTCTCTTTACGGAGTTCAGAAACGACCTGTGGCAAACAAATGCTAGCATACCATTCTGCATTAACCGTTCTTTATCCCTCAAGAGGAATAGTCGTAACATGGCCGGTTTTGGAGACAAACGTGGCCACCATTTTTTTTGCAACACTCCGTGAACGAACAAATTTTGTTGGCTTTAACTCATTTTCGAACACCCAACCTCGTGACTGGTTTTTTGTTTCGGGTTCGTACGCGTATATCCAGGATTTGTCACCTGATACGATGTTGTATACAGCATTTAACAATCCTGCGTGGAATCTTTCGAAAGTTCTGACGCACCAAGTAACGCGAGCCGCTTTTTGCTCTTCACAGAGCGAATGCGTTATCCATCGGGAAAACAACATTTTTTCGCCTAATTGTTCATGCAAGATTGTTTGTATTTAACTCATGCCAATGTCTAAATTTGCCTGAATTTTGCGGTATGTCACATGTCGATCTTCCTCAATCAGCTTACGCACAGCATCAACGTTTTCTTGGGTGACTGCAGTTTTTGGACGACCTTGACGGGGATCATCACTGAGCTTGACACGTCCACGTTGAAATTCAGAAAACCAGCGATAAATTGTGGTTTTGGATAGGGCTTCATCACCAAATGCAGAAATCATTCGGTCAACACACTGTTTTTGTGTTAAACCACTTCGAAAGTCATAATAAATCATCGCCCTTGAATTTTCTCGAGTCAATTCCATTTTCTCAACGACTAAACAAGTTTGACAAAACCTTGTGACAAGATCGAGAATCTTTTTTTAAACAAATAAATGGTATTCAATTTTTAAAACCAAGGAGTTTTCAATTAAAAAGATTTTGATATGACAGGAACAGTGGAAATATTCCAGTCCCGAAACTTTTAGTGCAGCCCTCGTATACAAGATTTATACGTGTTGGTCACGCTGCAGCTATATTAGTTGTAGCACGAATGGATGAACTCTACTGGGGTAAGACCACGCTCTCACAGAATAGCAACTAAATGATACTGTGTTTCGTATGGTGAGTGTAAAGAACCGGAGACCCTTTTTACTAGAAACAAGGCATTCCATCTTAATCCTCAGGGGTGACAACGCATCTGCATTCTGATCCTTAATCGAGGATAAATATAGGTGTTTAGGGGCCGCAACATCCACCTACCATCAAGTGGACTGTGTGATCGTTTGTCAATCAGCTTCTATAAATAATAATCGGCGAAGTGCGAGTCGGACTCGCGCGTGAAGAGTTCCGTACCATCTTTATACACGATTCTAGTAGAGGAGGCCCTTATAACTTTTAATTTATTTTAATTTTTATTAGTTATTTAGTTAATTATATTAATGAGCCGTGATAGCTCAGATGGTTAGCGCTCGCTGTAAGCTTCACAGTACTCAAGCAACCCGGGTTCGATCCCCGCCGGCACCAATGAAATTGTTAATTGCAATTTTAAGTGCTGATTTACCACGTGCTCGGCGATAAAGGAAATCATCGTGAGGAAACCTGCATGTCTGAGAAATAAGAAAAAAAATATTTCAAAGACATGTGAAGTTCGCCAACACGCATTAGGGCATCGCGGTAGACAATTTCTTGCCCTAAAATCATCTCAGAAATGAGAGGAGGCCTGTGGCCAGCTGTGGGACGTAAATAGGCTGCAACTTTACTTTACTTTTATTAGCTATTATAGCGGCAACAGTAACACACATTCTATGAAAAATTCAACTGTCTACCTATTACGGATCATAAGTTACAGTCCGCTGACAGTCATACATCGGACGGACAGCAGAGGCTTAGTATTAGGATCCCGTTGGATACCCTTTGGGTACGGAACCCTAAAAAAAGGTGGCCATTAAATTATGGTCTAGGAACTATATTCTTCAAAGTCGGTTTTCACATAAAATTACCATTGTAGTTTCATATTAACATCATGCAGGTACACGAAATATGACATAGTAAACATGAAATATAAAGTTTAAATATTGGCATTAGTATGCAGTTAAACTGCATACTTTTACTTGTCATTTAAATCCTGTCTACATTTTTATCGCATTTTATTAGCTATGTCAGTTCTGTTGTCGAAGTATTTCTTTGATCTTTAATTTTTTTTAATAACTGGAATCATAACATAGCAGTCAGAAGAATAAATTCTATAGAAATTAAGCTTCAATTAAATGGTTTCCTTTTTATGAAAGGAAATTAATATAATTTTCTAAAGGAGGGCTTGATATTTCGTTTCTTATCTGTTCTTCTTTTTTAATATTTTCATTCCCTGAAACTCAAATATTAATATGAAGCACATATGTTCCTTCCTATACAAGTTTCGTCCGAATTTCTTTTACTTGTAATTGGAAACGAAAGTAGTTTCCTTTTTGTTGTACACCATGTCAAATAAAACAACTTTGTGAAACTACGTAAGCTAAATAACAGTTTGTTAGTTTTATATCATTATACTTCTTCATTACTTTGACTAAATTAATGTTCAATTTCTATTTATCCGAGTACTTGGACACAACACTTTATTTTATTTATTTACACACAAATAAATTTATAGTGTTGTGACTATATTTTTTCTTATTATTTGCTACATTAATTTCATTATAGATAGGGTTTTCTTTAAATATTTTATTAATAACATGAATCTCGTGTAAAATAAGTGTTTGTATTGAGAAATCCTTATTTTACTCAAGATTTATGTTATAAATAAAACGAGATGTATAATTCTTGTTACAAATACTAAGTGGATAGCCGCTTGTACGAATGGTTTGAATTCAAAAACTTTAAAATCTACACATGAAATTTACAAAAAGTGTACACATTTATAAATTGATCGTAGGGTAACAATAAATTTATTTTTATTTTCGTTATAATATTTTATTCAATTCTTAAAATATGATTATTTTCACGTGGTTATATGGACAAAGAAGAATTTATTTTCGACATTGCAATATAGCCAATTAGTACCTTTTGGTACATTTATCGCTATGGTAACCTTATATTATGGTATAAAAGTATCAGTTCTTTTTTTAGATTGTGCAGTTGTCTTTTCAGAAATAAAAATTCTTAACATTCTTTTCCGAATTGAAGAATGCCCATATATCTATACAAATAAAAAAAATTGAAGTCTCTGTTTGTAATGTCAAAATTACAGTTTTGTTACTAAATGCATATGAAAGTAAATACAGTACCTATGACTAAAATACAATTTTTTAAATTGTTGTCTGTCTGTCTGTTTGATACGGCTAATCTCCGAAACGGCTGGCCCGATTTTGACGGGACTTTCACTGGCAGATAGCTGATTGCTTAAGGAGTACCTTAGGCTACTTTTATTTTAGAAAAAGAGTTAGGGTTCCGAATAAAACATAAAAACCCTAACACGCGAGCGACGTCGCGGGGAACAGCTAGTCATTAATAATGTTATTAACCCTACGTACTCTACCCAGGCTATAGGTATGCTATAGACCACAAAATGCTTATTTTTTACTATTTGGTTGTATCAGTCATTGACAATAATATTGTTGTCAATGTTATCTTGGTGGTGAATAGTCAATGGAGCAGCCAATTTAGGGAATGCCAACAGCATAAGAAATTTAATTTACTCCATATTTTTCTGGGGCTTCTTTTATAGCAATGCCTACTGAAAAGGTTACAGGCAATTTGTTTAACCAATTATTGTAAAATATTGACACTCCAGCAGCCAGCACAATGTACATATGAGCCATGAAAACAGACATAATCTCTACGAGTATCGGGAAATCATTACTCGTAGAGATTTTATTTTCTATAATATGTAAAATAAACATTCAAATTGAATTAAATGAAAAGTTATTTAAGTTTTCATTATACAATGAGACATTGAATTTAATTATTATTTATTATCAAACGCACACAAACACGCACGCAGACACACACAGTATGCATCGTACAAAAACAAATATTATGTTTAATATATACATACTTGTATATACGAGTATACATAGTAGACGTAATATACACATATCTTTAGTAAGTATTAAATGTAAGTAATATTTTGAATAAGAGCATGAAATCCTCTCTTCCGTTACTGTTCATACGGCTCTCAAAGAAAACCTTATTACGGGATTGTTTTCAAGCTAAGCTAGGCTTTACCTCATTTGCGTAACGTTATTGTCTATAAGCTGAAGCAGAAAGCAGCCTTTAAAATTTACTCTAAGATTTTCTCTACATTCTCTTGAAGTTTTAGTTATTTACTAAGTATAAGCAATTTAATAATGGTACTAAAAATGTAAATGAATTCCATAACCTCTCGAGTGACAGCTTTGTACCGTAAAGCGAAATGTACCCCCCCCCCCCCCCACACTAGATAGAGTGACGATCTCATAAGAGAAGCAGGAAGTCGGTGGACGCAGGTGGTTCAGGACCGTACTCTGTGGCATTAAGGTTGAGGTTCATTAAGTTTCAGCAGTGGACTTGTAAAGGGTTGTATTGATTTTGGATGATATAAGATGTGCAATACTATAAAAAATACATAAAGAGACAAAATGTTATTAATTCCTTCGTTCTTTATTGAGTTGTTCGGTTACTAGATACCCGAGGTACTTGAACTCAGCTACTATTGGGGAGTTCTATATAGCTGTATGCTTGGTTTAAAATTGGATGATTTATTATTTACCCTTAAAACAAGAAATTAAACTATATTTATAACGGAGTTTTTTTTATATAGGATAAAGGTGACAAACGAGCACACAGTCCACCTGATGGTAAGTGGTTGCTGCGGCCCATAGACATCTACATCTATCCTCGTTTGCGAATCAAAATGCAGATGCGTTGTCACCCGTGAGGACTAAGATGGAATGCCTCATTTCCAGTAAAAAGGGCCTCCGGCCACCTGCACTCACCAAGGGAAACGCAGAGGTAAACCTCTACTTCACGCTGGTTTTCTGTGAGGTCGTGGTACCACCCCGGTTCGAGCCGGCCCATCCTTGCTACAGCAAAAGCTGCTGCGTGGCTCTACCACTGTTATATTTTTCTATCAGTGTAGTACCGCACAGTCTGCTTGAGACAAAGTATTGTACTTTCAGTTGATAGTCTAGGCCTTAAACCCAACTGCGCCTCACATAATACGATAAAACATTTGCGAATAAATTTTCCATTTCGCTCTACGAGTATCGTGGGAGAAGCGAGACAAGGAAAGGGGACGACAGAAAGTTATAATAATATTATTCCAATTGCTCAGCCACAATAGCTTCAGTAATAGTTAAGCTAAACTAAAATGTCTGATGCCTTTGCGTTGCTTCTACCCAATGTGTTTTTGTGTGTATTTCTTTATTTATGTTTGCTTTTTAGTTGTAATTTCTTTATATGCATTATGTTGTGTGTGTTGAATCAATTCATTCATTCATTCACTAGTAAGCCGCTTCTAGCTTATGCGTTTTCGATTGATTTAGAGCAATTTTCTGGAATACTGGCAATTATAAAAAATTGTATCAATAAGAAACTACAATGTTTTGTTGCTTAGACTACTAACTATTATCATCGCCCTTAGTGTTGCCTTTGCTAAAACTATTAACATTAAGTCGTTGAATTCTGAGGGCTGCGAGAAATGGACCCTTATAACTTAAGTGTCGTTAAGTTCTGGGATCGCATCATTTGCGAGTCGTAAATTATAACTATAACTACTACGCATCAGCAACTTACTTGCCAAGCAGTTTTATGAATTACTTGAAACTTATTTCGAAGTAAAATAATGTTTTTCAAACCCTAAAGCTTAAATTTTAACTTAAACGGTTCAGTTTGCTGTATGGTTCTTACGAAAAATTAGTAAAAAGTTGGTTATATATTTAATACATATTTTTCATTGACTTTATACATTAAATACCCTTATAATTTTCAATGAATAAACTTTTTAATACTTGACCGATGAACGTCGTGAATATGACGTTCATCGGTTCAAAAGTTCAATACATACAAGTACAATGTGTTTGTTGAATCAAGACGTAGAAGTTCGCTGTTATCAAGTTTTTTTTATCAAATTCAAAATTACTTAAATTCACAATTACCCGATAGGCGGTACTGCGCCGCCTTAGGCGAATTATTAGAAAGAATTCTAGTAAAGATATATTAGCATTTCATATTACAGTCTAATTTGTATTAAATATTTCGTAAACTAAGATTATTGGCTATAAGTGACATTGATAATCTTTATTTGTGTAATGGTATGGTATAAATGTTGTTAACATGAATATGCGCAATATTTAACACAGAATGCAAATAGTTTTTAAGAAATTTATTATCCAAGCTATTAGCCCTCTCCATAGCTCGCTGAGCGACCTTCAGCTTCTTTGTACGGCTAGCAGAGAAGGTCCACGTCTAAGATCCATAACTCATCACTGGCAACACGCCCTGGGTGCACAAATCTTGTTATCGAGTTTTGAGGTATACCTAACGTGACCATACGTCCGGATTTGGACGGGACAGTCCCGCTTTGGGCGGTTGTTTGTAGTGAATGTTGAATGTTGTGAATGTTTTTCGAAATTTCCAGATCAGAGTTGTGGTTATATTTCTTACGCAGCGACATTTCATGAAGCTGTGTTAAAAATTGAGGGGCAAAACGCATCTGCATTAGAGTATGCGAAGGAAATTAATCGTCTCCGAGATTACCTGGCACTCAAAGAGAGCACTCTATACATGGTAGAGCCATGCTGCAGATATATTGGTAGTATAGTTGTACCACAAATGGGTCGGCTCGACCAGGAGGGACCACGTTCTCACAGAATACCAGCGTAAAATAGCAGCTTAATGCTGCTGTATTTCGTATGGTGAGTGTAGACAACCGGAGACCTTTTTTACTGGAAAAGAGGCATTCCATCTTAGTCCTCACTGTTGACAATGCATCTGCATTTTGATTCGCAAACGAAGAAAGATGTAGATGTCTATGGGACACAGCAACCACTTACCATCAGGTGGGCTGTGTGCTCGTTTGTCACATTATCTTATAAAAAAAAAGATTTTCCTTCCTCACATCGTCCGTAACAATACTTGTAAAATTACAAGGAACTTAAATTGCTGTTGATCAGCAGAATATTAAAACTGCAGCGGCTGAGTTTTATAGGACAAGCAAAAAATATTTGGAGCAGTGGTGTTAATTCAACATAGAACTATAATTGTATTTCAATGGGCAAATTTAACAAAAGCACCTACTTGGGATGAGGTACAAAAAGTAATGGAGTTGCTGATCACGCAAGGGCTTATAAGCAGCAGCCAAGATAGGAAAGTCTGACGAGTTTTCGCTTATTTCCTACTTTGCGACAGATGAAAAATCACTGGTTGGAATAATGAGAATATTGCTGCTGAAGACCGTTGGGTTGAATTATTCCAGTAATTCCATGCCAACTATCTCCACTTAACAAACTTTTGTACAATTATTGAGTATATTATGTGTCTGCCAGGAAGTAAAACACCGGTAGAAAGAGTTTTTCTTAAATTAACAAAATATAAACCAGTGATAAAACTCAGTTAAGTGTCGCAGTAGTGAAAGCTATTTTAATTACAAAAATAAATATAAATAAATCCTGTACTGAGCTCCATATGTACTTAAAAACCAGACTCGATATTTTAAAACTAATTTTTTCAGCCGACAAATACAAAAAAAAAACATGTTTTATTTACCATAATTCCGCAAGAGACGTCCCGCTTTGACAAAAATAATAAATGGTCACGTTAGGTATACCTGACAACAAAAGTTCCCATAATATATCAATAATTACATCAAAATATTATTATAGATATTATCCGATATACTCTAATTAAAATTTTATTATTATATCTGGACACACATAGTACAGTTATTGTCATATTTTTGTGATTTTGGTACTTATACCCTTCTTTTTTTTCTCCTTTCCTTTTTTTCGGATTATTTCCTCATATCAGTCTGAATTTCACCCTGGGCATGGCACAAAAACCGATCTTCTTGAGGTTTTTGTAAATATTCAAGAGGGTATGGAAAATTCCAAATTAATCTTTCATAACTTAATGGATTTCATCAGTTGTACAATGGTTCAGTTTTTATCTTCACGGACGTTGTTGTTTGTATGATATTCTTCACAATCCTCGTTCTCCAGCATTT
Source organism: Parnassius glacialis (assembly GCA_033319125.1). Lineage (NCBI taxonomy): Eukaryota > Metazoa > Arthropoda > Insecta > Lepidoptera > Papilionidae > Parnassius > Parnassius glacialis. The sequence goes on along the minus strand of JAVANC010000010.1, from coordinate 22,751,475 downwards.
GAAAGTCCTCTTTTGGTACTTCGGCTTATACCGTTCGATGACCCACAAAAGTTTAACCATCCCAATGCATAAATCCACATACTACTCAGATTCCTTTCCGGTATTATCAATTGCACTTAGGAATAACCTTCCTCGAGATATAAAAGACGCCACTTCAATAAATACATTTAAACGTTAGGATGAGGCACATTACTTAAGAGTACTTAATTAATATTATTGGTCTATATATATTTTACATACTATATTGTATGTATTTTATTGTTTTTGAAATATATTTGTGTATGTGTGTATAAGTTTATATATGTATAAAGTAACATATATTATTTAGTGTATGTATAAATAATACGTGTAAATAAGCTTATTTTTTATATTGCAGCTCTACCCATAACTCTCACCACACTACCAAAGGAATAGCTGGCAGAGAATGCCTTTTCGGCATTATGTTCGCCTTTGTACCAAATTGTTTTGAGTGCAATTTAGAATTTTCTCTCTATATATCTACCTAGATTTTTCTAACGTTTAAAATACTGTCGATCACTATATGTTGCTAACTCTACTATTTCACTTGAATATCTCGTCTTCAGCCCAGGTTGGTACTTATCATATCTTCGAGGTTGCCAACAGGCCGTGCGTTTTGGCCAATATTTCCAATTGAAGTGACGTAATATGTCATCTTCTTTCAATTGGTTACAATAGCCAGTTGGTCTTTTGTTTAAATATTTTATCAATCTTATCACATTAAATTTCAACTATATGCACAGGCGGAACCATGCAATATTAATAATTCAATACCATTACTAAACGAATTACGAAAACGTAATACAAATGCCGAGTAGTGGCGATTAAGAATATCCACTACCCCATATCTTCCCGTGGGTGTCGTAAAAGGCGACACTTGGAAACAGTCAGGACATGGGCAGCAGCATCTTCCTGATAACAGTATACCACAATAAAAAAACTGCGGTTGCCAACCCGCTCACCAAGCGTAGCAACTATGGCAATATACCCCCCAAATGTATAAAGTAACTAAGAGACGGCCCCCAGTCCCCGGCGGCCCCGCTATTGCTGGCTACGGTGGGCGACCATTGTAACGGCGGGGCAGGGGGTGCTAAGAATCTCCGGTGGAGGTTCGGATGCCATCTACGACGACTCAACCTAGCAACTTATAACGCACGCACCCTGAGGACTGTCGAGAAGATCCTGGAGCTTTTTTTATAGAAGAGGGGGCAAACGAGTAAGTGACTACCGCCGCCCATGAACAACTGCTACACCAGGAGAACCAGGGGAATCGCAGATGCATTGCCGGCCTTTTAAAAAGGAGTAGACAATTTTCTTGAAGTCGTATCGGTCCGGAAAAATCGCTGGTGGTAAACTATTCCACAAGGAAGTTGTGCGAGGAAGAAAACATCTTCTAAATCGCAGTTTGGTGGACCGCCAATCATCCCGATGGTGTGGATGATATCGGGAGTTCTGCCGCGATAAGCGTTCGTGAAATTTGGCGGCTGGGTTTAATCCAAACAATTCTTCAGAGCACTCCCCGTGGTAAATGCGAAAAAAAGGCAAAGAGATGCAACATATCTTCGCAGCGCCAATGAGTTGAGCCGATCGGAAAGGACTCGGTCGTCGACGATTCGAGCCGCTCTGCGCTGGATGCGGTCAAGTGGAAGGAGCTGGCACTGGGGAGCCCCAGCCCAGAGATGGGAACATTATTCCATGTGAAGTCGAACCTGCGACTTGTAAAGTTGCAGGCGTTGTGCCGGCATGAAATACTGTCCCGCTCTGCTGAGCACGCCAAGCTTTTTAGAGGCAAGTTTGGCTTTCTCTTCCAAGTGACCAGAGTACCTTGAAACTGAGGAGATACGACAAAGGGGTTTTTTTTAGCGGTAAACGCTTAAACTTGTGTCTTCTGAAAATTAAAATGGACTAGATTTAGTCGCCCCAATCCGAAACTTTGTCCAGCAAAGACTCGACTTCAGACTTAAGTTTGCTCTGGTACTCAGCGACGTTTTCCCGAGAAATATTGGCACGGCCGGTGTATAGAGCATCACCAGTGCTGTCATCCGCATAGCAATGAATGCTACCGGTTTGCAATATATCATGGAGCTGAAAGAAGATATAGACAAGTTGCGCTGGAATATTATAGGACTATCTGAGGTCCGAGGAGAGGGGGAGGACACGGTAATCCTCGAATCCGGCAACTTCTTTTATCACTGGGAGGGCGAACATCTGTCCCAAGGAGGTGTCGAATTTATCGTCCACAAGTCTCTCGTTAACAACGTTGTAAAGATCGGGAGAGTGTCGACGAGGGTTGCGTACCTTATACTCAGAATCATCAAACGGTATTCGCTGAAGATCATACAGGTTAACGCACCAACCTCTGCACACCCCGATAAGGAGGTGGAAGAATAGTATGAGGATATATTTAGAGCCATGCATTCCTCCAAAACCCACTATACGGTGTTAATGGGAGATTTTAACGCAAAACTAGGCACAAAAGAGAACGGTGAGCTGAAAGTAGGGAAATTCGGAATAGGGCAAAAAAACCCGAGAGGCCAGCAGCTGGCCGACTTCATGGAGAAAGAGGGACTTTCTGATGAACTCATTCTTCCAGAAGCGCCCCGACAAATAGTGGACCTGGTCGAGCCCCGGCGGTTCGACAAAAATGAGATTGACTTCATTATGACGACTAGACGACAACTGGTTAGTAATATCTCATTGATCGTGAGGGTGAAAACCAGCAGCGATCACCGAATGGTGAGAGGCACACTGAACCTAAACGTTTAGTTGGAGAGGTCACGTCTAATGAAATCAACGCTCCGTCCCCCTCGTGCTCTAATTCAAAGTCCCGAAACCTTTCAGCTCGAGCTACGAAACCCTTGTCAGTGCCTAGAAGTTTGCAATGCAGTGGACGATATGAATGACAAGCTTGTGAAACTGTCCATGCGGTCGGAGCTAAATTTAGCAAGACCCGCCGCAGAAGAACACAAAAACTTTCCGATCACACTCTCAATCTAACGGCTGTTAGACGGGAGATGAACTACACTTTTCAACAGATTTGGCAGCATACAGGCAACTGAAAAGACAGATCTCCAAATGCATGCGGCGGGACTCGCGCAACTTCAATACAGCTTGTATTGAAGAAGCGATCGAGCGGAACCAAGGGTCCAAAATTTTTGCCAGAGATCTGCCTGCAGGAAAGAGCCAACTATCGAAGCTGAAGACCGAGTATGGCAGCATCGTTTCCGGGACACCTGAGATATTGATAGGTTCTATTGGCAGCTGTACACAACATCGTTGGAGCCACACGCAAGTGTGAGTAACGATCCAAGAGCGAGTCTTATCCGACACTATTCCGAAGATATCCCGGACGTCAGTCTGAGCGAGATTAGAATGGCTCTCCAGCACCTTAAAAACGGCAAGGCCCCAGGCGAGGATAGAATTACAGCGGAGCTTCTGAAAGCGGGCGGAAAACCGATACTTGAAGTCCTTCAGAGGTTATTTTATTCCGTCCTTCATGGTGGCATTACACCAGAGGCGTGGAGCAGAAGTGCGGTGGTCTTGTTCTTCAAGAAAGGTGACAACGCACTCTTGAAGAACTACATACCGAATTCCCTTCTGAGCCGCGTCTACGTGCTGTTTTCTAGAGTCATTACGAATCGCCCCGCGCGCAGAGTAGAGCTACGATGGTTATCCGAGTACAGAATCAGAGCACAAAACCTATCCAACTGCAGAGAACTGTAAGATAGGGTATCGTTATATTCCCGAAACGCTTTACCGCTGCATTGGAAGACGTTTTCAAGCTTCTGGACTGGACAGGATACATCAATGGCGAGTACATCACTCACCTGCAATTCGCCGGCGATATAGTCCTTATGGCAGAATCCTTAGAGAACCTAAGCATAGTGCTCAATGACCTCAATAGTGTCTCTCAACGGATAGGTCTTAAGATGAACATGGACAAAACAAAGATCATGTTTAATGTCCATGTCACACCTATGCCGGTAGTTGTTGGGAGCACTAAGCTCGAAGTTGTTGACGAGTATGTTTACCTGGGACAAATAAACCGACTAGGTAAGTCCAACTTCGACCGAGAGGACAATCGACGGATTCAACTCGGTTGTGCAGCGTTCGGGAAATTACGGCACATCTTCTCGTCAGGTATACCTCAAAACTTAAAATCGAGACTGTACAACCATTGCGTGTTGCCAGTGATGACTTATGGAACTGAGACGTGGTCCTTCACTGCTGGCCGTATGAGGAAGCTCAAGGTCACTCAGCGAGCTATGGAGAGGGCTATGCTCGGAGTTTCTCTGCGTGATAAACTTAGAAATGAGGATATCCGCAGTAGAACCTCAGAAGAAGAAGACATAGCCCAACGGATTAGTAAGCTTTTATCCTCCTTCAAATCAAAATTAATCAATTTCTATGAATTAACGAATTAACTAATTATTAATTATAACATTGGAATTGTTTTTGATTTTTATAGTTTGATTATGCATAATATGACAATGAAGATAATTATAATATTGTCAAATAATTCTATTTCTTTTTAATAACTTGTTTTTACTCAATGATGTAATTCAGTTTTTATTCCTTACAAAATAATCAATGCATGTTGTGATTACCCATAAAAAGAACTACAATTATAATGTGTTTAATTTGTTAAGAAAATGATATTTGTATGACTGTTATAATTTCCGTTGGTAATCCTAATAAATAAATAAATAAATAAACTCTATACACAATGTGGCGTATGAAATGACTGACAATCACTAGAACATTTTATCTAGGTACAAAGATGTTTTACGTTTTTGTGGCCTACACATGATATTTTTCTCAGCATTAGGTACCCTTTTGTATCTGAAACGAATATAAATATTGCATATGTATACGATACAAAAGTAAAGTAACAGGCTATATAAGTCCTTCTGCTGGGCACAGGACTCTTATTATTTCTGAGAGGATTTAGGGAAAGGAAATATCCGCCTCGCTGCGCCAATGCGTGTTGACGAACTTCACATGCCTTCGAAATTTTTTTTCTTATTCCTCAGACATTCCGTTTCCTCACGATGTTTCGTTTACCGCCGAGCATGTGCTAAATCAGCACTTAAAATTGCAATTAAAAATTTCATTGGTGCTGCCGTGGATCAAACCCGGGCGAAATTTACAGTTTCGTCAAATTTCGACCGGGTCTTAACCCAGAACTAATAATACGACGCAAATAAATACGTTTCAACCCGGACGAAGCTACAGCACCACATCGTACAATGTAATTTACGAAGCTTAACCGCGACATAATTCTCAGTGATGCGCAAGCGTTCAAGGCAGTATATAACTTATATACTTGTCACCTCTGCAGTCTATTCATTTTGCACTTTTATAAGTAATACAGAAAGTATAACTAGATAGTAAAACTATACCCGTACCTCGAGTCACAAGCTTACAAGCTCAATGTTCAATAAATACTCTCATGATTGTAAGTAGTTACTGTACACTTAAACATCTGCAAACAACTCTAACAAAGAAATGTACAGGTGCGTTAACTCTGAGGACTATAATTAAACGATTTACAGCCTGATTAAGAAATCGTGGCTATAAATGTGAAATTTTGTTATGTAACAACACATTTTACAATAAACTGTTAAGTTAAAAGTTAAAGTAACAGCCTATATATTTTCCACTGCTGGGCACGGACTCCGTCTCATATTTGAGAGGGTTTTAGAGCAAGGAAATCTCCGCCACGCTGCCCCAATGAGTGTTGGGAAACTTTACATGTCTTCGAAATACTTTTTTGTTATTTTCTGAAACATGCAGGTTTCCCCACGATGCTTTCCTTCACCACCGAGCACGCAGTAAATCAATAAACTGCACTAAATATCATTAATAAATAATTCATATATTTCTTTCACTTAATATTCACATTTTGTAAAATGCATTTTTGTTTCATTTAATTTTTATCATTATTTAAATATAAAGTTAGATTAAGAAAACATTAAATGACCGATAAAACTATATAACACAAAACTACTGTTAGATGATATTATCATTTTAGAATATTAAAGATAAGTGCAGTTTTAAAGACGTGTGTATACATTCCAAGCGCTGATTAGCTCAAAACACTACGTATATTTTTACGTATTTCATGCATACTTAAACTACATGATGGGATGGGATGAGTCGCTCGCGTCCGTAGGCTTTGACCACCTAATCCTAGGCCCACCCTACACGTGTCCCCCGGGTGGTGCTAAACAAGCGACAAAGCCGAAAGAACTGACTCGGCTCCTCGCCGTGTGGTAGCGGCGTAAAAAATACCACACCCTACTTTCGCACCATGAGGCATAAAATAAAAGAAATGGCCCCGAGTTCCCGGCGCCCCTTTAATGGGGCAGGGGTGCGAAGAATCTCCGGGAGGAAAACTGGCGACGAGGTTCGCCACCCGTCACGCTCTGTCCCCCGGAGGGGCGAAAAGTGGATTGCGGAAGCCCGTCTGGCTACATTGAATGTATGTGGAGGAATGAATGATAAGATGGATGAAGTATGCGATATGATGCATGATAGAGGAATAGACGTGTTATGTGTAAATGAGACGAAACGGAAGGGAAAGGATGCTACTACACATGGCATGTATACCGCGTACTGGTCTGGTGTAGACGAGACGGAGCGGGCATGCCAGGGAGTCGGTATCATCCTTTCAGAAAGAATGGGTCATTGTGTGAAAGAGTATGAATGTGTAAGCCCGAGACTGCTATGGATACGAATGAAAGTGGGCTTAAAGAAGTTGTTTGTTTTAGGGGTCTACGCCCCAGACATGTCTAAGCCCACTTATATCCGAGAGCAGTTTTGGGAGTTGGTAAGGATGGTGCTAATGAAATGCAAGGTTAATGAAAATATTGTGATATTAGGCGATTTTAATGGAAGGGTTGGGGTGAGGAGGCTTGGTTATGAAAGGATATTGGGAACGTTTGGTGATGAAAGTAGTATAAATGAGAATGGTGAAAGCCTTCTCGCCGTATGCGTGGAAAAGAGTCTTTTTGTGACGAACACTTTCTTTCGTCATAAGAAGATTCACACGTATACATGGGAAAGAGGTGATGATAGAAGTATGATAGATTTCATAATTGTTGATGAAAGAATGAGGAGCGCGGTGGTAGATACAAGGGTTTACCGGGGCTCTAACGTAGGGACGGATCATTACTTGGTCTTATGCCGAATTAATGGTCTTTTTAGACGTTGGAGGCATCGGACATCTGTGTCTACCACTGCGTTACAGCGTATAAGAACAGAGAGGTTACAAGATGAAGGTGTGAGAGAGAAGTTCAAATATAGATTGAGAGAAAATATAAGTGGAATGGCTGAATTGTGTATGAATGATTTAGACTTGGAGACTGTGTGGTATAATGTCAAGAAAGGTTTAGTGGATGCAGCTACCGAAGTATGTGGTGTAAGTAAGAGAACGAATGAAAGGAAAAATAACACGTTATGGTGGGATGATGAGGTACGGATGGAAGTTGAAGCAAAGAAGAAAGCATGGCTAGATTTACTAGCAACCAAGGCTAGTAATTCTAGCAGTATGAATGATGATATTGAAAGGAAAAAGGCAGTCTTTAGACACCTAAATAAGAGAGTAAAAGAAGTAGTTGAAAGGAAAAAGCAAGAAAGAACGGATATGAATGATAGAAGAATATCGGATAACTTCCAGGCAAACATTAAAATGTTCTGGAAACTCGTAAGAACTACCAAGGGACATTCAAAACAGCCTAGAATGAATGCTATACGAGACCAGAATGGCTGTATTCTGAATGACGAAGTTTTGAGTTTAAGGAGATGGAAGGAATACTTTGAAAGCGTGTTTATGAGTGATGAGACGTTTGAATTAAATGAAATAGAAATTCCGGAAGAAGAGGAAATAGATAGAGATATAAGTATAGATGAAATAATGAAAGCAATGAAAAGTATGAAAGCAGGTAAGGCAGCCGGTTATGATAGAGTATCTCTCGAAATGCTAAAGGCTGGAGAAGGAGTGGTGGCAGACCTGCTGTGCACCTTGTTTAATTTGTGTTGGGAACTTAAGCGGGTACCGGGAGACTGGTGCAAAGCCGTGATAGTCCCAATATATAAGGGAAAAGGATCACAGCAGGACTGTAAAAACTACCGTGGTATCAGCCTTCTTAGCATTGTGGGAAAACTGTATGCTAAGGTACTAATTGAAAGAGTTATGAAAGAAACTGATGGAAAAATTTGGGATGTGCAAGCGGGATTTAGAAAGGGAATGGGATGTACGGATCAGGTCTTTTCCATGCGCATGATCGCGGAGAAGTTTTTGGCCAAAAACCAAAAAGTTTTTTGTGCGTTCATAGACTTGGAGAAGGCTTATGACAGAGTGGACAGGGATGTGTTATGGCAAACACTGAACTCATTTGGGTTGAGCGCTGGCTTGATACAGGCATTGAAGTCTCTATATAGGGACTCTAGTGCTTGTGTCAGGATCAATGGGGCCTACTCGGACTGGTTTGGCATCCATAAAGGTATCAGACAGGGCTGTGTGGCTTCCTCGTGGCTGTTCAACCTATTTATGGACAGTTGTTTGGAAAATTTGAAAGCAGAAGAATGCGGGTTAAGAATGGGTGAGTTAACCGTCAAATGCCTTTTGTACGCCGATGATCAAGTCATACTTGCGTCGTCGGCAGCCGAGTTGCAAATGATGGTTACATTAATGAACAGGACATTAAAAGAAAAGGGAATGAAAGTGAACGCAAGTAAGACGAAAGTTATGGTTTTTGAAAGAGAAGAAAGTAAAACGATATGTGAAATAAGAATAGAAGGGGAGTTGGTAGAGCAATTAGATGAGTTTGTGTATTTGGGATGTGTGTTTAGCAGGGATGGTAGATATGATAAGGATATAGAACGACGAGTGAATGCAGGAAATAGATTGAATGGGGCTCTACACTCTATTGTGAAAAGTCAGAATGTGTCCAAAAAGGCACGTTTGGCAATTCACAATGCTGTGTTAGTGCCTACTTTAATGTATGGTAGTGAAAGTTGGGTGTGGCAGAAAAAGCACGAGAGTAGAATAAATGCTGTAGAAATGCGGTCATTACGTAGTATGCTAGGGCTGAATCTGAATGACAGGGTGAGAAATAGTGTGATAAGAGAAATGTGTGGTTTGCAAGATGATGTTGTGACTAGGATTAAGAAAGGAATGCTTCGGTGGTTTGGTCATGTAGAAAGAATGAATGAGGAAAGAGTGACCAAGCAAATTTATGTTGCAGAGGTGAATGGCAGAGTCGGGAAGGGTCGCCCTAGGCGAAAGATTATCGACCAAATAGGCGATATATTAAAAATGGGCCAAATTAAGAGTACCTTTAACCGACGAGCGTGTATGCGTAGGTATATGGATGTGGAGGAAGCGAGAGAGGTGTGTCAGGATCGTGCCAAATGGAATTCCATAGTCTCTGCCTACCCCTCTGGGTGACAGGCGTGAGTGTTTATGTTTATGTTTATGTTTAAACTACAATTATTTAAATGTAACAAAGTGAATAATGCTATACCTAAAAGCATGTAAAAATCAATAAACTGTACTGAATATCATAAATAAAATTCAAAATAGTTCATATATTTCTTTCACTTAATGTTCACGCTCTGAAAATGTATTTTTTGTTGAAATAAATATAAATTATCATTATTTAAATATAAAGATAGATTATGGTCAGACAAAAAAGATATTGTAGTAAATCTCAACAGGGAATTTAGTTAGTGAACTGTGAAAGCACCGGAAGAGGGGCTATTAAGCGGCCATAACGAATCTTGAGTCGATGTTTCGCCTTGATTAATATCAAGTATAATTGAGTGTTTCCGCAAGATGAAGCCATATCGGTAATAAGCCCTAATGTTAACATTTATGTCTCAAAATGAACTTAAATTATTAAAAATGGTTTCTAATAAGAGGAGTTTGGTGTACTGGAATAAAACTAATAAAACAATAGTAGTAAAGCTATTCAATACCCTATTCCAATTACAGTTTCAAGTGTTATCTTTACTTGAAACTGACTCTCAAGTAAACATAGCCCATGTAGTCACTTGTTATGGTGGTCAGATTTGTTATATAGGTCAGGTTTGTTATAATAAACTTAATTCCTCCCTATTATTACAGCCCTTCATAACATAAGTCTCTCCCAAGGAATGCCACAAAGCACGGTACTAAACCACCTACATCCATCAACTACCTGCATCTCTTTCTAAGTCGTTACTCCATCTAATGAGAAGCCGCAATACACTTCAACTTCGCTTACCAATGCTTGTTGTCAGTGTTGACATATGGATCTGAGACGTGTCCCTCATTGCTGGCTATATGTGAAAGTTAAGGTCACTTATCGGGCTATGGAGAGGAGAATGCTCAAAATAAAAACCGACAATCGATAAGGAAAAAAGTCATCGTGTGCAGGTTTGTACCGGTACGCGAAGTGGTATATGATTATAAATAAATTATCGGCGTCGTCCGTTAGTCTGTGGTTCAAAAAAATCAAAACTTAACCAAATATCTCGAGAACTACTTGACAAAATGAATATGTATTTAAACAATATCGAGTCAGTAGGTACTCTTAGGTTTTCCTAAAAAAACATGCGCGAGTGTCGTGGAATGGAACACTCAGTTGGAACGTACGTACCTTTCGTAGTGTATTATTATTGATAAACGTGTTATATTATTGATCAACAAATACAAATGAATGAAATTACTAGCGTCTATTAAAATAATATTTCTTTCGAGACAAGATAAAAAAAAGTGCGAGAGAGATGGGTACTATTCCAATTCGCTCGCACTAAAGAAAGGGGGTCGTGACGGAAAAATCTTGCACTTTTTCTCCCCTAGCCTCCTTCCGTCAAATTCGTATCGTGCGATATTGAATTTCGTTCCAAAAATGTCGGATCTAAGTCGAGAATTTGCTGTGTGTGTTTATTGCACAACACAAACAGCAGACACTTTTTTGCAGCGTTACCACAGCAAATTCTAAAGTAAAAACTTGTTTGATTAAATTCCGTTTTATGAATCTTATACATATTTTTTTAATGTTTTTAATCAGAATATTTTATCTAAGTAAACAGTTATTGTATAAAACTTATATAATTATTCGAAAATAAGGTGCACTATTTTGATTTTCAATTTAGTTTTCAATTTCCATGCTATCATAATGTGACTTTATTTCTGAATTTTGTTAAAAACTTACATTTTGTTCACATTAACTTTTCTGTCACTACTCTAAATTTAAAAATTTAGAGCCGCAAAATCTATTTCAGATATAAATTCATCGTGAAATTGGATGGGAGTTTTTAATCGCATTACAACTACATAACGCAAGATAATATTATATCTGCCATGCAATTTTATTGATTAATAATTTTCGAGCATCTATTAACATTATATTTGTACATAATGGAGCAGTGGTTAAAATTTGGCCCCATAAATACTATTCCAAATACGCGTAACAGTATAAATATTTATACTGCGTACGCGTGGTCTTTTATTTGAGATAAGGTATGAAACTACCTTTAATTTATTAAATGTGTCGGTTTATATGTATTACACTCTCTTTTAATTTATTAAGGTAAGTACAACTTCCATTTTAACCATTTGTTACTTTGTAATATGAGTTTAAATTATATATTGGATTTCAATTGGTGTAGTACTTAAAACTATTCTTTGGTTAGGCTGTTAACAAATATAGAATATTAAGTAATATTTCAACAAAAAATATTTTTGCTTTTATTTGTATGTAACTGCAGCAGCAGCAGTATATTGCTGATATATTGTTTATCGATTACATTTACAAGCTATAACTGTGGTCGAAGACGCCTGAAAACTAAACATGAACACATTTCGTAAGACACTAAATTTTGTAATTAACAATGTTATTAAAAAAGGGAATAATGTGTGTCTATTTGTCTGATTTCGTAATTTGTTTTTATTTGAAATTTTATTTTTAATACTTATGGGTTAGAAGAAAGATCACGCTTTGTGTCACAATTTTCAGCGTTTTCCTTGCTCAGTTGATCTTGTATAATACTCCTAAATTCAATTAAAGAATGAATAAGCTTGTGCACACATAACTGCGGAATAAAAACTCTGCATATAATATAAGACGTGATATTATAATTACATAAATACTCAAGTATACAAGATTTATACGTGTTAGTCACGCTGCAGCTATATTAGTTGTAGCACGAATGAATAAACTCTACTGGGGTAAGACCACGCTCTCACAGAATAGCAACTTAATGATACTGTGTTTCGTATGGTGAGTGTAAAGAACCGGAGAACCTTTTTACTAGAAACAAAGCATTCCATCTTAATCCTCAGGGGTGACAACGCATCTGCATTCTGATTCTTAATCGAGGATAAATATAGGTGTTTAGGGGCCGCAACATCCACCTACCATCAAGTGGACTGTGTGATCGTTTGTCAATCAGCTTCTATAAATAATAATCGGCGAAGTGCGAGTCGGACTCGCGCATGAAGAGTTCCGTACCATCTTTATACACGTTTCTAGTAGGGGAGCCCCTTTTAATTTCGAACTAACTTTAATTTTTATTAGTTATTTAGTTATTTATATTAGTGAGCCGTGGTAACTCAGATGATTAGCGCTCGCTATAAGCTTTACAGTACTCGAGCAACCCGGGTTCGAACCCCGCTGGCACAAATGAAATTGTTAATTGCAATTTTAAGCGCTGATTTACCACGTGCTTGACGGTGAAGGAATACATCGTGAGGCATGTCTGAGAAATAAGAAAAAAAATATTTCGAAGACATGTGAAGTTCGCCAACACGCATTAGGGCATCGCGGTGGACAATTTCTTGCCCTAAAATCATCTCAGAAATGAGAGGAGGCCTGTGGCCAGGAGTGGGACGTAAATAGGCTGCAACTTTACTTTACTTTTATTAGCTATTATAGCGGCAACAGAAATACACATTCTGTGAAAAATTCAACTGTCTACCTATTACGGATCATAAGTTACAGCCCGCTGACAGTCATACAGAGGGACGGACAGCAGAGGCTTAGTATTAGGATCCCGTTGGATACGCTTTGGGTACGGAACCCTAAAAAAAGGTGGCCATTAAATTATGGTCTTGAAACTATATTCTTCAAAGTCAGTTTTCACATAAAATTACCATTGTGGTTTCATATTAACATCATGCAGGTACACGAAATATGACATAGTAAACATGAAATATAAAGTTTAAATATTGGCATTAGTATGCAGTTAAACTGCATACTTTTACTTCTCATTTAAATCCTGTCTACATTTTTATCGCATTTTATTGACTATGTCAGTTCTGTTGTCGAAGTATTTCTTTGATCTTTAATTTTTTTATATAATAACTGGAATCATAACATAGCAGTCAGAAGAATAAATTCTATAGAAATTAAGCTTCGATTAAATGGTTTTCTTTTCATGAAAGGAAATTAATATAATTTTGTAAAGGAGGGCTTGATATTTCGTTTCTTATCTGTTCTTCTTTTTAATATTTTCATTCCCTGAAACTCAAATATTAATATGAAGCACATATGTTCCTTCCTATACAAGTTTCGTCCGAATTTCTTTTACTTGTAATTGGAAACGAAACTAGTTTCCTTTTTGTTGTACACCATGTCAAATAAAACAACTTTGTGAAACTACGTAAGCTAAATAACAGTTTGTTAGTATTATATCATTATACTTCTTCATTACTTCGACAAAATTAATGTTCAATTTCTATTTATCCGAGTACTTGGACACAACAATTTATTTTATTTATTTACACACAAATAAAATTATAGTGTTTGTGACTAATTTTTTTCTTATTATTTGGTACATTAATTTCATTATAGATAGGGTTTTCTTTAAATATTTTATTAATAACATGAATCTCGAGTAAAATAAGTGTTTGTATTGAGAAATCCTTATTTTACTCGAGATTTATGTTATAAATAAAACGAGATGTATGATTCTTGTTACAAATACTATGTGGATAGCCGCTTGGTATGAATTGGTTGAAATTATAAATGAATCGTAGGGTTACAATAAATTTATTTATCTTTTCGTTATAATATTTTATTCAATTCTTAAAATATGATCATTTTCACGTGGTTATATGGACAAAGAAGAATTTATTTTCGACATTGCAATATAGCCAATTGGTACCTTTTGGTACATTTATCACTATGGTAACCTTATATTATAGTATAAAATATCAGATCTCATTTCAGATTAAGCAGTTGTCTTTTCAGAAATAAAGATTCTTAACATTATTTTCTGAATTGAAGAATGCCCATATATCTATACAAATAAATAAAATTGAAGTGTCTGTTGTGTTGTGTGTCTGTGTAATGTCAAAATTACAGTTTTGTTACTAAATGCATATGAAAGTAAATACAGTACCTATAACTAAATTACAATTTTTAAAATTTTTGTTTGCCTGTCTGTATGTTTGTTCCGGCTAATCTCCGAAACGGCTGGACCGATTTTGACGGGACTTTCACTGGCAGGTAGCTGATTTCTTAAGGAGTACTTTGGGCTACTTGATTTTAGAAAAGGAATTAGGGTTCAGGGAACAGCTAGTCATTAATATTATTATTAACCCTACGTACTCTACCCAGGCTATAGGTATGCTATTGGCCACAAACTGCTTAAGTTTTACTATTTGGTTGCATCAGAATGATTGAGGAAATTCAAGTGTAGGTCCTATGGTTGCGCATACACCTGGGTATTATAATCCTAACCTGCGCAGGTGACTAGTCACTGTTGGGACTGATCGCCAATAAATAAAGTATGATAAATAACTTTCATGAATTATATGTGTTTGACGTGAAGCTTCAGTGGGGTCCTCATATATCTAAAATAGCTACCAAACTTAGTCCTACAGCAAATACTGTAAAAAAGATTACAGGCGTGATGTGTTGAAACGGCTATATTAATTTGCTTAAGTTATTTCTATAGCATTATCTCATTTGAAATCTTGCTATGAGGTAATTTGATTGACGTTAAAACTATCTTTGATTTACAGAAGGGATCCATAGAAGCAATTTATAATCTAGGTCCAAAGGCATCCCTTAGAGAAACATTTAAAGAAATAAATATATTAACTTTGGCCTCTCAGTATATTAAGAAAATTTTATGTGTGTACACAATAACAAAAATAGTTTTATTAAAAATAGTGATGTACATCCTGTAAATACTAGGAACAAGGACAAGTTAGATATACCAGTAACTCGACTCCAAAAAATCAGTAATTCCTTCACGGGGTAATGTACACGATTTTACAACTAAGTCCCAGAAAATATGCAGGCCTTATCTATATTTTTTTTTATTAAGCAGAAATTATTTAATAAGGTATATTATATATTATAGAGTACATGATTGATAATAACCCCTGGGAATGGGGTGATCGCTATCATGCTGTTTCTAAATGTTTTCATACTAATTGTATAAAATAATATATTGAAAATCAATTTTATTTTAAAAAAATCTAGCTTGGCTTTTGGTGGTTCTTCCCAGGGCAGAGGTTTTTTCCGAACCAGTTGTAAAACTAAGAAATAACTGAGACTAGTTATGGTTTGGCCATTGCCACTTCAGCTTATTGATCCGCTAGGCTATGGTTCCACAGTGGATATCCTCATTTCTATCTCTATCACGCAGCGAAACTCCGAGCACAGCCTTCCCCGAACTCGTTGAGCGACCTTGAGCTTCCTCCAACATCCAGCCTCACGGCCAGAAATGAAGGATCACGTCTTAGATTCATTATGTCATCATTGACCACATTTATTGGTTGTACCAATTTCAAGTTTTGAGGTATACATGCCGAAAGAATGTGTCGTAGTCTCCCGAATACTACCCAGCCGCGTTGGATCCGTCAATTGAACTCTCAGTGGAAGTAAGACTTACCTATTTTCCTGACAATATAAGTTAGTATTGAGGTCATTGAACAAAGTGCTGAGCTCCTCCAGCGAGTCTGTATCTCCTTGCCGATTTTGACTACGACAACCATTTCTTCTATTTGTTTATATGATGGCAAAGAAAGGCTACTTTCATGTGCCTTCATGTGATCAAAGTATCATAACTTAGCTTTAAGTTTCCGGGAACAAATGGTACACATCAAGATACCATTGACAATAATATATACAAAATATTGTTGTCAATGGTATCTTGGTGGTGAATAGTCAATGGTGCAGCCATTTTAGGGAATGTCAACAGCATAAGAAATTTTATTTACTCCATATTTTGCTTGAGCTTTTTTTATAGCAATGCCAGAAAGCAGCCTTTAAAATTTACTCTTAGATTTTCTCTACATTCTCTTGAAGTTTTATTTATTAACCAAGTATAAGCAATTTAATTATGGGAATAAAAATGTAAATAAATTCCATAACCTCTCGAGTGACAGCTTTGTACCGTAAAGCGAAATGTAGGGCGGCCCCCCACTAAATAGAGTGACAACTTCATAAGAGAAGCAGGAAGTCGGTGGACGCAGGTGGCTCAGGACCGTACTTTGTGGCATTAAGGTTGAGGCGAATGTTCAGCAGTGGACTTGTAAAGGGTTGTATTGATGTTGGATGATGTATGATGTGCAATACTATAAAAAATACATAAAGAGACAAAATGTTATTAATTCCTACGTTCTATATTCAGTTGATCGGTTACTAGATACCCGAGGTACTTGAACTCAGCTACTTTTGGGGAGTTCTATATAGCCGTATGCTTGGTTAAAAATTCAATGCTTTATTATTAACCCTTAAAACTAGAAATTAACTTTATTTTTGACCGAGTCCGTTCCCCTCAGCATATTTTTCACAGATTTCCTGCAACCTTTGAAGACCGTTAACAGAGGAGCTCAACAGAACCATGTCGTCTGCACAACTAAATATATTCATAGCTCTACTTCATATATGGAACATTCGACTCCTACTCCGTGGAACCTCTCAAGGACCTGGCCTGGGTGACGTTAGACCTCCACACTTCGTTCTGTAGGCGTCGCTAAACATCACATACTAACAATTCTAGTTACCACATCGAACTCCATTTGCTTGATTAAAATACCAATTATCAAACATGGACATTAATTCTGGTTTAAGCTGGTTTTCTTTCTAAGCTTCTGTCATAGGATTCTATAAGACACCAGGTCAAAAGCTTCGGAGAGCACGCACACACCTATATTTTTCTATCAGTGTAGTACCGCACAGTCTGCTTGAGACAAAGTATTGCGCTTTCAGTTGATAGTCTAGGCCTAAAACCCAACTGCGCGTCATATAATACGATAAATCATTTGCGAATAAATTTTCCATTTCGCTCTACGAGTATCGTGGGAGAAGTGAGACAAGGAAAGGGGACGACGGAAAGTTATAATAATATTATTCCAATTGATCAGCCACAATAGCTTCAGTAATAGTTAAACCAAACTAAAAAGTTGGATGCCTTTGCGTTGCTGCTACCCAATGTGTTTTTGTGTGTGTTTCTTTATTTATGTTTGCTTTGTAGTTGTAATTTTTTTATATGCATTATGTTGTGTATGTCGAATCAATTATTCATTCATTCATTCACTAGTAAGCCGCTTCTAGCTTATGCTTTTTCGATTGATTTAGATCAATTATCTGGAATACTGGCAATTATAAGAAATTGTATCAATAAGAAACTACAATGTTTTGTTGCTTAGACTACTCACTATTATCATCGCTCTTAGTGTTGCCTTTGCTAAAACTATTAACATTAAGTCGTTGAATTCTGAGGGCTGCGAGAAATGGACCCTTATAACTAAAGTGTCGTTAAGTTCTGGGATCGCATCATTTGCGAGTCGTAAATTATAACTATAACTACTACGCATCAGCAACTTACTTGCAAAGCAGTTTTATGAATTACTTGAAACTTATTTTGAAGTAGAATAATGTTTGTCAAACCCTTAAACTTAAATTTTAACTTAAAGGGTTCAGTTTGCTGTATGGTTCTTACGAAAAAATAGTAAAAAGTTGGTAATATAATATTTAATACATTTTTTCATTGACTTTATACATTAAATACCCATATAATTTTCGATGAATAAACTTTTTAATACTTGACCGATGAACGTCATATTCACACAATGCGTTTGTTGAACCAAGACGTAGAAGTTCGCTGTTATCAAGTTTTTTTTTATCAAATTCATAATTACTCAAATTCACAATTACCCGATAGGCGGTGCTGCGCCGCTTTAGGCGTATTATTAGAAAGAATTCTAGTAAAGATATATTAGCATTTCATATTACAGTCTAATTTGTATTTAATATTTCGTAAACTAAGATTATTGGCTATAAGTGACATTGATAATCTTTATTTGTGTAATACATGGTATAAATGTTGTTAACATGAATATGCGCAATATTTAACACAGAATGCAAATAGTTTTTAAAAAATTTATTAACTAAGCTATTAGCCCTCTCCATAGCTCGCTGAGCGACCTTCAACTTCCTTGTACGGCTAGCAGAGAAGGTCCACGTCTAAGATCCATAACTCATCACTGGCAACACGCCCTGGGTGCACAAATCTTGTTATCGAGTTTTGAGGTATACCTAACGTGACCATACGTCCGGATTTGGACGGGACAGTCCCGCTTTGGGCGGTTCTTTGTAGTGAATGTTGAATGTTGTGAATGTTTTTCGAAATTCTCAGATCAGAGTTGTGATTATATTTGTTACGCAGCGACATTTCATGAAGCTATGTTAAAAATTGAGGGGCAAAACGCATCTGCGTTAGAGTCTGCGAAGGAAATTAATCGTCTCCGAGATTACTTGGCACTCAAAGAGAGCACTGTATACATGGTAGAGCCATGCTGCAGATATATTGGTAGTATAGTTGTAGCACAAATGGGTCGGATCGACCAGGAGGGACCACGCTCTCACAGAATATCAGTGTAAAATAGCAGCTTAATGCTGCTGTCTTTCGTATGGTGAGTCAACGGAACCGGAAAACTTGTCCCGGAAAGTGTACAGGCTCTCTCTATTAGCAAGTTTAAATGTTTTGTTAAGTTGAAACTGTATAAAAAGGGTTATTATAGTATAAATGAATACATGGTTGATAATAACCCCTGGGAATGAGGTGATCGCTTCCAAGCTGTTTCTAAAATAAATTTTGTACTTATATAGTTGTATAACCATTATTGTAAAATTTGCTTTAAAAAAAAAGTCCCGCTGGATTTCTTGCTGGTTCTTCCCAGGACGGAGGTTCTTTTTACGAACCAGTGGTAAAGTATAAAATGACTTTTAATAAAATTACACATGTGATCTATATTGAATAAAAAATCATTCTATTCTATTCTATTGTAAGTACATCACTCACCTTCAATTTGCCGACGATATAGTCCTTATAGCAGAATCGCTAGAGAACCTAAGCATAGTGCTCAATGACCTCAATAGTGTCTCTCAACGGATAGGTATTAAGATGAACATGGACAAAACAAAGATCATGTTTACTGTCCATGTCACACCTATGCCGGTAGTTGTTGGGAGCACTAAGCTCGAAGTTGTTGACAAGTATGTTTACCTGGGACAAATAGTCCGACTAGGTAAGTCCAACTTCGACCGAGAGAACAATCGACGGATTCAACTCGGTTGTGCAGCGTTCGGGAAATTACGGCACATCTTCTCGTCAGGTATACCTCAAAACTTAAAATCGAGACTGTACAACCAGTGCGTGTTGCCAGTGATGACTTATGGAACTGAGACGTGGTCCTTCACTGCTGGCCGGATGAGGAAGCTCAAGGTCACTCAGCGAGCTATGGAGAGGGCTATGCTCGGAGTTTCTCTGCATGACAAACTTAGAAATGAGGATATCCGCAGTAGAACCAGAGTGACCGACATAGCCCACCGGATTAGTAAGCTGAAGTGGTAATGGGCCGGCCATATAGCTCGGAGAACCGACAACCGATGGAAAAAAAGGTTCTCGAGTGACGGGCCCGTACCGGCGGACGAAGTATAGGGCGTGCCCCACTAGATGGAGTGACAACCTGGTAAGACATGCAGGAAGTCGATGGATGCAGGAGGCACAGAACCATGCTTTGCACTCCTTGGGGGAGGCCTATGTTCAGCAGTGGACTTGTGAAGGGCTGTAATGATGATGATGATGACTAAACGATATTATATCTTTGAATAGTCCACTATGTTTGGAATTAACGAAGTATGGTTTATCCAGAGAGGTATAAGTTTGACCGCTATGTCTGTCTGTCTGTCTGTCTGTCTGTGTGTCTAACTGTGGCACCGTAGCTCTTAAACAGGTAAAACGATTTGGGTGCGTATTTTTTTTATTTAAAAGCAGGTTTTCTAGCGGTGGTTTTTAGATATGTTTTATCAAAATCAGTTCAGCCGTTTGAAGATCATTAGCTTTTTTTGTAACGGGGTTTTTATAATTTTTAATTTAAGTTATAGTTTATTTTTGCTCCACTACCTCCCATATATTTATCTCTGCTTAGCCTAGTGGTCGACTGAAAGAGAATGCTTTAAGTGTTAGGTCCGCCATATGTACTATTTTTGTGCATAATATAATATATTAATAAATAAATATATCCTTAAATACTAGCATGCATAATATTAATAAATAAATATATCCTTAAACACTAGCTTGTGCAGGTCTCTACGTGAGCGAGTAGACTATACTCGTACCTCGCAGGCCTTTTTAAACAAGTGTGTATGTCTTTGGGCAAAATTATAAATATCTAAAATATATAGTGTTGGCAAAGGCATTTACTCCAAGACCTTTAAATAGCGGCTGACACGTATCGTAGGTATCGTAACGTAGGTCGTATTTTACACATATACCTCATGCACTTTTTCTGTGCAAGGAATGCGCGATTCCAATCTGTACTATTTCGATTAGTAATATAAGACATTTAAAAACATTATAAAATATAACGAACCAATGAGCGGCTTTGGTCGAAAATGTTTGATTACAATACTTTTTTAAAGAAAATATTTTTCTTTCGATATAAAATCAAACAAGTTTAATACTTTTCAAAAATAACTAAAGTAAAAAGGAAAAAATAATATATACTATGTCTCATTCTTTACAAAAAATTTTATTATTTCGTAATTCCAAGCTAAGAGCAGTCTTTCAGTTGCTTCACTTTATCCCACTTAAAACTTAAATTTATAAAACAGATCAACTTCTCTTCGGAGCTGTATAGTTTAGTTTTAATCTTTCTTTCAGATCAAAAAGAAACTTTATACTAACAATTAAACAGATTATGGTACAATTATAATAATGCATATTTTCGCTATTTCAGTGGTTGATAGAAGGAAAACGTCGACCTGATGCGAGTAATAGAACTAAACCACTCTGGTAGAATGCAGAATAAGACTCTAAAAAAAATAACCAATTTCCTTCAGGTGAAGGACAGTTTGGACGAGGATATCTTGAGAATAATAAGAGTACTTTTAGAGCCCAGCGTTAGGCCTGGATTTATAGGTCAAAAAACTGACAACTGATGGGGAAGAAAGGTTCTTAATCTCGTACTTTCAAGTGCAGCGTTGGACACGATTCGCCTAATGGAATCACTAGATGGAGTGTCGACCTGATAAAACGGATGAGATGGTTCAGTTACATTCGTAGTGGAAATGTGGGAAAAAGGATGGTGAAGATGATTAATCGAACTCTTTGTAATTGGTGTGGTCAAAATTAAAGAATAGATATTTCAATAAGCAATATTTTAAAAGATTAATTTGACAAATATTTAATACATTTTATTAATTCTGTCATGTCTTATGCTGTACCTTTCTATACTATTCTGTTCTTTTCTATTCTATTATTTTCTATTGGATGCTTTATTTCTTATTATACGTTATCTTATTACATTTCAAGTCTGAGAACCTAACGTAAGTAAGTACTTTTGCCATCATCAAGTAATAAGAGAAAATTAAACTTTTTAATATTTTTTTAAATATCTTTCCCACAAAGTATAGGAGCATCTCACTGCGGAGTTTTTGGGATATTTTAAGCCAGTTTACGCCGTTAGATAGCAAATGACGACATTATATCAAGTTCTTAAAGCGCATAAGCGCTTAAGCGATGTTATTGTTATAAATTAAAAAAAAACTTCAAATTGTATCACCGACAACATTGAGATTGCGATGTATTTAAAATAATACAATAAGAGATATTACACAAAAATGTGGATAAGCTTAACGCTCTCATTAACTTGTCAAAGAAAACAAGAATAAAAAAAAAGCCAATTGATGCCACGACAACGGTTTTCTTTCATTTTCTTGTCACGCAGTAAAACAAACCATTATTTTAAATTATACTATTACATAATATATTGGTGGTAAAAACAAAATTCATTCCATTTTTCTCTTCACTCTTTTTATTTAAAAAATGGCCGGCAATGTAAAGCTGGTAACTTTTGCTTCTATTTTATCGTCATATTTAATATAATATGTAATTTAATATTAAGTCATTAAATATAATATTTTATAGTGTAAGTTATTTTATGTTTTTCAATAAGCACACAGTCCACCTGCGTATGGTAAGCGGATGCTGTGTTACATAAAAAGCGGCCAAGTGCGAGCCGGACTCGCCCATGAAGGGTTCCGTAACAGCAAGTAACATAATTTACGACTTATGACGTTTAAAAAAAAACTACTTACTAGATCTCGTTTAAATCAATTTTGGGTGGAAGTTTACATTGTAATGTACATCATATATTTTTTTTAGTTTTATCATTCTCTCATTTTAGAAGTTACAAGGGGGGGGGGGGACATATATTTTACCACTTTGGAAGTGTCTCTCGCGCAAACTATTCAGTTTAGAAAAAAATCACATAAGGAACCTTAATATTATTTTTAAAAAACCTATCCATAGATACCCCACATGTATGGGTTTGATGGAAAAAAAGTTTTTGAATTTCAGTTCTAAGTATGTGGAACCCCCAAAATTTATCGTATCTTTTCTATTTTTGTGTGAAAATCTTAATGCGGTTCACAGAATACATCTACTTACCAAGTTTCAACACCATAGTTCTTATAGTTTCGGAAAAAAGTGGCTATGACATACGGACGGACAGACAGACAGACATGACGAATCCATAAGGTTTCCGTTTTTTACCATTTGGCTACGGAACCCTAAAAATCTACATCTTTCTCTATTATTAAGGTTAAAAGTGGAAACGCGTTGTTACTACTGAGGACCAAGATGGAATGGCTCGTTGCCAGTAAACAGTTTTTCCAGATCTCTACTACCGTACAAAACACGACAAAATTAAGCTACTATTACACACTGCTATTCTGTAAAAGCGTGGTCCTTCCCCGGTCGAGCCGACCCATTCGTGCTTCAACCAGAATATAGCTACAGCATGGCTCTACAATATAACTGTTAAATCATGTTGCCGTGTAGTGAAGGTGTGAGAGAATCCATCTCCTTATTTCATCCCTTGGGAGGCAGGAATCGTAAGAGTTGACTGTAGGTGACCTCATGGTCCAATAGCGATAGATGGCGGTATAGCCGTCTCATATATGCCAGACGTAAAATATCGAGACCGGCGACGGAGAGCAGAGTCAAAGATCCGGGACGTCTAGTACTGTGATTACCAAACGTGGCATTTATTTTATATCCTCTCTAAAACCCATACAACTCCCTATAGGCATGTTCAGTATAGGAATATTACGAGTCGACAGAAGAAAAATTAATAAAGTTTATAGTAAAATTTAAACTAAAGGTAGCCGTGGCTAAGTATGACATTGGGACGTCGAACGCTCAGTCCCCTCGACGCATACTGTAAAGTACTCGAAACGTCGGAAATATAAAATGAGTTAATACACGTGATAAAATTCGTGAAAACTAATTTCATTTAAAGTAAGATGCCCATTTTCCACCTGACTATGTATAGAAATGAAATAAATATTAGAATTCAGCTACTAATTGAATTGTAAATTAAATACGCTTATCACAATGTTAAAAGAACGTGAAAGCAGGAGAAAAATTTTTTTTTTAATATTTATTTAAGCTTATTATACGTCAAGGGTAAACGTATTACCACCATATTTTGTACGCATCTCAACTAACCCTTTCTCTAGGACGTTCCATTTTACACACTACTACAATACGGCCGACGTATCTTGGCGAGTCCGACCTTCGCGCAGAAGGTTGCGCAATAGCTTTTTTAAGGAACAAAATGGTGGCATGAGGCGACGTACGGGTGGCGGTGGTCTAGGCTAGAGATTGACCATAAGTAAACACAATCGACCCTTTAGTCATAAAATATCGCAATCGATTAGTTTTATTTAGAAGTTATTGATTTTTGTTTATATAAGATATTAAACGAAATAGATTTACAAATATAGTGAATTTTGTTGATAATAAACAAGATTTCGACTTAAATAAAAAAAAAAAAACTAAAAACATATTATTTTCTCAGCTGAAAGACATAATGTACTTAAATATCAATTATCTATTAACGTCTTCTTGAGTAACGACTATTTGAGAAAATTTAGAACCTCCTTATAAATTGCAAATAAATATATTTTTATGTCTTAATTTTAATCGATTTGAATAAAAATCGATTAAACAACACCCTCAGGCACGCGTGTTGGACATCCCTTTCTGGTTACTTCGTAAAGCTTCGTGCTTATTCGGCAATGCTCGGTACACGGTAATATTTCTCAGTCACACGTTAGCATTGGTGTCGTGTTCGTGTCGCTATCTCTGTCTTGAGCACAGTCGGTTACAAAAGTTTTCGTTGTTATTGTTGTTTGTTTTTATTAATAGTGTTAAGTTTGTTTTGTTTGTTTTATTTGTTTTATTTGTTTTATTTGCAAGTGTCAGTTAGCACTTATATTATTCGCCAAACATGCCACCAAAACATAACAGTGTGTTAAATCGCCAGGCGAGAAAAATTATTTACGATTTAACGCAATATATGAAAAAAGAAAAAGAAGAAGGCGTAAAAGATGTCGATAAAGTTTATTTAAGAGTTGCTAACGCAACTGGTGTGTCCCAACGCACAGTACAGCGGATCGCAACTGAAGGCAATATTTCGGGCTTACTTTCAGTATTCCGCACGCCTGGTAAAAAAAGGTCTAGATCAAAACCTATTACTGATATGGATAATTTTGACCAGGGAGTAGTAAAAAGATGCATACACAACTTCCACAAAACTGAAAAAGAAATGCCGACGATAAACAAATTACTAGCGAAACTCAAACGGGATATAAATTTTCAAGGTGGTAAAACGAGCTTAAAGACAATTATCAAAAACTTGGGTTTCAAGTGGCGAAAGACCGAAACCAATAGAATGGTTCTTATAGAGAAGACCGACATTCGCCTGAAAAGGATCTTGTACTTGAAGGCAATGAAAAAATACAGGGACGAAGGGCGACCAATTGTATTCACTGACGAGTCGTATGCCCACTCATCACATACAAAAGGTAAGGCGTGGTCAGATGGTTCCGCTCAAGGACTAAAGCGCCCGATATCAAAAGGTCAGCGGATAGTGATGGTACACGCTGGGTTAGAAGCAGGGTTTGTTCCGAACGCGCTACTAATGTTCAAATCTGGCAGCAAAACCGGAGACTATCATGATGACATGAATTTCAAAAATTATGAGAATTGGTTACGGACCCAACTGATTCCAAATTTGAGCCCTAACTCGGTGGTGGTTATCGATAATGCTCCGTACCACAACAAATTAATGGATCCTGCCCCTACATCTAATGACAAGAAGGCAAAAATGGAATCGTGGTTATTAGAAAAGGGTATACCATATGAAAAGGACATGCGTAAACCACAACTTTACGATCTAATAAAAAAAAACAAAGACGTGAATAAAAAATACGTAATAGATGAAATGTTTAAACAAAACAACCACGATGTCCTTCGTTTACCCCCATATCATCCCGATTTAAACCCCATCGAGATGGTGTGGGCTGCCATTAAAGGGCACGTAGCCGCTAAAAACGTCGACTGGAACGTAACCCGGACAATGGAGCTCATACAAGAAAAAGTAAATTTAATGGGTCAGAATGAATGGAGTGCTTTATGCAGAAAAGTGCAAGAGGTCGAACATGACTATAGGAAGAGCGACCATATTATTGACGAAATGACGGATCAATTATTCATCATTAATACAGCTTCAGATTCAGAAAGTGAGTCTGAAAGTGAGAGCGACGATTACGAAGATGAACCTATGCCAAGTACCTCACATGGTACACAAGGGGCCGACGACTTTATGTTAGGAATTTCCCCCCTCAGCGACAGTGATTAAATAATAATAAGTGTAAATAAATAAAAAGTATTAAATGTAAATAATATTGTATGTGTTTGTGATAAAATCTGCCCCTATCGAAAGGTGAGGTATCAAAATTGAATCTTTAATTTATAATGTCTCCAAAGTGTTTTGATATTTTTGGTCACTGTATTAGGGAAATTTTATTTGTACATTGGTATATATAAAAAAATGACAATAACAGTTTTCTTCACGAGTGTTCATGCGCTAAACTTCGCAGAGCCTATATTCAGACTCGCCAAGATACGTCGGCCGTATTGTACTTGACTTAAGAGCGTAGTCGGTCTGCGCGGGAATTGAGAAATAGGTATTTGAAGAAACTATTGCCGTCGCACTGCGCCCGAGCAACCGAGGTGTCAATATGTGAGTGAATAATCTGTATTTGTGTGCGTAGCTCAGTACCACGCATCTTCCGCGCGCACCATGTTTACGGACTTGATTCTTTGATTCACTGTTTTGACTCGGCTTGTGGATTGGATTTGAATACCTATTTATTTTGTTCTAACGACTAGAGAAAAATAGTGAGTATTATTTTATTTGTAAATAAATTTTATCATTTTACCCCTTCAAATCGACAAAAGAAATTCAATAATTTAACAAAATACTGCTTGTAAGGTACAAGTAGTGTTTTGTTAAATTATTGAATTTTGTTTGATAAAATGTCAACTTACAAAAAATATAATCATATCATAATAATTTTTGTTTCAGGTAAACCCTTTTTCGTTAATAATGGGTCGAAGAAAAGGGAATAAAACGCGTCTATTCTTGAGTCCTAAGAGAAAAAACCTTAATTTACGTATTTTACGATGATTTACGTATATAACGGAAGATTCATTTTGAACTGTGTACAGTGCCATCCAATTAATTAAAATTTCATAGCTATTATGGTCAAAGGAGCGTGAGGTAGTCAATTTTGAATGGCATGGCTGGATTCTACTCGAGATGGTCCTTGTCATAAGGCGATAACTATATAAAAACAGCAACAATAATGCTTAGTATCTTTGTTTCGCACGTGGTTTATCCCATATCGGCCTAAGATGTTTTTATTTTTAATACGTATTTGATCTCAGCGGATAAAATACCACCTGTTGCAGAAGCTCGTAATATGCATTCATGTCAAATTACAATATGCATTTAAGTAGGTATATATCTCTATGGCAATCAAATATAAAACTGTATAATTGAAATTCACCTTCCGACTGTGGTTGCCATCGCTGATAGGGCTTTTACTTGTTTTATAATTTTTAACTGACTTTCAAAAAAGGAGGGGTTATATGTTCTACTGTATGTATTTTTTATGTATGTTCACCGATTTCTCCGTCAATTGTGGACTGATTTTCAATTTTTTTTTTATTCGAAAGCTTACTCTTGAGGTGGCCCCATTGCCATCAAGTCAGAATATGATCCCAGGGAAATCGAGGGCAACCCTCAAATTTTATAGACACATTTAATGTTTTTTATATACTTTTTAACTCATCCATTTGTGCCTGGTAATCTTCATCTCATGTTGCTTAGATGATGATGGAAGGTATAAGTTAGGATGGATGGGATTCCAAGAAAATTAAGGGCAATACACACATTTTATGGGCATTGTTTGAACAACATACTTCTCATGTGATCCGATGGTCATCATGTCAGGATCTAATGAAGGGATCATTGATAAATCGAGGGAACTCTCCAATTTTATAGACACATATAGGCATTATATCTGGTAATCATCATATCAAGTTGCTGAGCTGATGATGAAAGTTATAAGTCAGGATCTGATGATGGGATCCCAGGACAATCAAGAGAAACCCTCAAATTGCATAGGCACTTAAATGTTTTTTTCATGCAACTTTCAGAGAGAGTCGAGAACCTTTTGAAGAAAACGCAAGCTTTTTTTCGTCGGGGTTGATCAGCTGGTGATCTTCTGGTCTACCTGACTTATAGATGGGCGGAGGTAGTAGAGTCCAAGGGGGAGGGATCCTCGGCGTCGACATATCGAGTGACGTGCAGTTTCGTGGTCACTTGGAAGAGAAGGCCAAATTGGCCTCTAAAAAGCTTGGCGTGCTCAGTAGAGCGGAACAGTATTTCATGCCGGCACACCACTTGCAACTTTACAAGGCGCAGGCTCGGCCTCACATGGAATACTGTTCCCATCTCTGGGCTGGGGCTCCCCAGTGCCAACTCCTTCCACTTGACCGCATCCAGCGCAGAGCAGCTCGAATCGTCGACGACCGAGTCCTTTCTCGATTCATTGGCGTTCCGAAGAGATGTTGCATCTCTTTGCATTTTCTTTCGCATTTACCACGGGGAGTGCTCTGAAGAACTGTTCGGATTAATCCCAGCCGCCTTTCACGAACGCACATCTGGATGATTGGCGGTCCACCACTGTGCGATTTAGAAGATGTTTTCTTCCTCGCACAACATCCTTGTGGAATCGATTACCATCAGCGATTTTTCCAGACCGATAAGACTTAGGCACCTTCAAGAAAAGAGTCTACCCCTTTTTAAAAGGCCGGCAACGCCTTTTTTTCACGAATTTTTTCCACGATTTTTTTTCCACGAATGCCTTCTCCCTGAAATAATTGACGGTCGGATACCACTAAATTTACCTTTAAGAGAAAGGATGGAAAGGACGACAGAATAAATGTACATATTAATTATTATATGACTTATTATATTATATTATATTATATTAAATTATTCTTAACTTATGTAAAATACCCACAAGCACCTCTTCTGCCACATGAATATTAAGAATTTACTTGATAAGAGCAATCATTATTTTATAAAGTAAAGTAAGTAGAAAAAAAGTAAGTAAGCCCCAGTAAAGCTGGCAAATCAAGTAAGCAGAATTATTCACCAAGCAGTAGAATGCGAACATTAGTTACGTATTATTTCACTAAATTTCGCTAAAGGTCTTTTCAAATAATACTAAACGTAAACTCGCTGAATTGTTACTTCGTTGTCTTAATAATTTCACTGTTCTGTGCCGCCTGTAAATCAGTATAGTACGATACGTCGTTACGTCGATATCGACTGACATCACTATAATATCGATGAAAACTTCGACAGTTGTTACTTTCCTAATTCTTTAGACTAATAAGTACTTATTAGTCTAACCACCCCTCACCTCTGGTCTCCCCCCGTAGAGTGCGATAGGGACAACTGCAGCTCAGAACGATTTCACCTACAAAAACCATGACCGATCGACATTTCGTATTCCCCTGTTTTCTCCTCGAAAACTAAGCAGATTAAATTATTTTTGGTATCAAAATTTAAAGGAAGAATAGATCTATGCTCCTATCATTTTCTTTAATCTTAAAAACGTTTCAAATTTGTTTGGTAGTCGTCTGATTACGGAGGTAAAAACGGGACATTTTTTTTGGTTTTTGGAAAGTCATATTTATGTTTGTAATAGATTTTTGGAAAAAAATAAATGATAGGGGCATGCCTTCAATAGACCTTGATTTTTATAAACAAAACCGATTACTCTAGAGGCATTATCCAGGAAGAAAATAGGGGAATACATTTGTATGGAAAAAATGCAGCCCGTCTACGCTCTTAATTGAACTCTGTTTCTGAGTTTTAAACATTATTTTATGTTTTATTAAATCAGTAAGTATTTCTTTATTACTCTTTGTATAGCACAAATTAATTAAAAATAACATAATAATAAAATAAATTAATCATGAAGTATGTCATTGAGTGCGCACGAGTGAAACGGATTTTTTTGACATTTGACAGTTCTACGATTGGCATCGGCGCAGTCCTTCATTGTTGGAGAATATAATCACTTGTTTGTTACGTTTGAGTCTCGTTGTGCATTGTTTGTGCTATTTTGTGTATTTTTCATGGATCATATAGAATAGAAACATGTAGGTATACACAGGATTTTCTCAGTATAATCTCAGAGGAAGTGGTGATAGAACATGCATTATTAAGAGAAGAGAAAAATTAAATATTTGGTAACGGCAAATCCTAACCTAAAGAGTAGCATTAATATTTTTGGGTTTCGTAGCGCTTAAATCGTAAAAATGACTACATGACATTATTTTCTAAACTTACAGGAAGCTCTTCTATTATACCTTATAACTATACCTACATAAACTTTTACTATCAGGTTTTTAAATGTATGAAAATTGGGCATGGTTCTTTATGAAATGAAATTTCTTGTTGCAGAAAAATGCATAAATGAGTAAAGTGGCAATTTTCTTATATAAAGAAATAATGTTTATTATCTCAACAAATATGTTATAATATATTTTCCAGTGCGGTACAACATGATACCACATACATAAGTAACATTCCGGCTACATTTTTATTCAAACCAATAATACTTTTTTCCAAAGCTAGCGCTCGGAGATCGGAAATAAATTTGGATTTTAGTACATAGACACGGGAAAAATAAATCTAAACAAGACCAGCTTTTTGTTTTTACACAAACACAAACAAGCTAACATCTAACAGTCCGTCTGGTCTATCCTGTTGCAAGTCATGAAGCTATAAGCTTAATAGGCAACATATGCCTGGTCGCCAACCCTGGGGGCTGTCATAGAATGCCTTTTAACCTATTTTATACTGGGTCACTTCCTAAAATGTCCCTTATAACAATGCACTGCTGCTTACTCGTAGAAGCAGTACTTGAAGAACATTATACGGCTTCTGACGAACATGTAATTTTGTTTATTAATAAGAAATCAATAGACTACATAATCAAATGAGATTCGGTCTAGAAGACATTGTTGTGACCATGGGGGAGTATACTTACTGCATTCTTACAAGATAATTTATACTTTAAACATTTAGCTCAACAAGTATTTAGTGAGAAAAAGAAGAAATAAAACAAATATACATATTTAGAACGAAATAAATAAGGAGAATTTTATAATTCATATCCAACGCTAAGAAATAACGAATTTTTTAAATATTGTAGTGGCCTATTACCTTTCATTATATTGTTGTAACTGTAAAACCTATATTATTCAACCATCAATAACAAATTTAAAAAAAAAATCCGCATTTAGTAGCTTTTGTCGCAAAGTTATTTACGTGACAACTAGGCTTGCCAACCGTCCCGGATTTTCCGGGACGTCCCGCTTCTGGGTTAATTTTGGACCGTCCCGCTGTAAAACCTTTCGGCACGCCTTTTGTCCCGGAAATCAGTAATTATATGATATTAGTATCTATCTCGTGCCAACTACACCTTAGGCGTAGTTTCGATACCACTTTCAAATGCAACAGCAGAGAGAGTGTTTTCTCTAGGTGGAAATGCATGGACAGAGAGCAGAAATAAGCTGTTTGTTGACCACGTCAAGGCTGAACTACAAATTAACATTAATTTTGATGAAAAATGCAGTGAATTTTATAACCAATGTGTTTTTTCTTTCTAACCAATTTGTATGTGGTGAGTTGTGTCCCGTGTAATATACCCAAGTCCCGGATATCGAGCTGGGTAATCCCGGAAATGCCTTTTTTGGAGTTGGCAAGCCTAGTGACAACGTAATGTAGACCGCGTGTATATATAGCTACTTTTGATATTTTCGTTAGGACCTGCACTCACAGATGCCATGGCATGGCATGGTGTGGCAAGGCACACTTCGGTATACTGAATGTTCTTGTGGCATCTCGCGTCATCCCGAAGGATCTTGTGGCATCTCGCGGCACGCCAAACAAGTCAAGACGCGCTCGTGTACCGGGCGCTCTCGTACGAGTCGTTGAGATTGCAACCGCAATAGGCTAGATTCAACACATTCCTTTAACAACATGAAGTAATCTATGCGTTTCACGTGATTTAGCGGCGTGCCGCGGTATCCCATAAAATTCCGTGACGTGACGCAGCATTCTGGAGGATGACGTGACGTGCAGCAGCATGCCACGGTTTCGCGCGAGATGTTTCGGTAAATTCGTGTTGGAATAAAGGATTGTCAGTGCTTATTTTTTTTAAATAAGGTACACAATCTTTTGTCCGCGAAAAAAATCCTTTGACACGCCGTGCCATACCGTGCCGTCTGAGAGCGCAGGTTCTTATGCCGCATCGAATCGCTGCGCCACATTTATTGTTTACATAGGACAATGCCTCAGACGTTGTTCTATGTGAAGCACAAAAAAAGACAATGCACCGTACAGGAAGGGATGTAACGCGACAAGTACGAATATAATATCAAATTAGTTGTAGCCGGAACGGATCGGCTCGTCCGGGATGTGGTCCTATCGCGAACGAGCCGACCTATTCTCACAGAATATCAGCGTAATATAACAACTTACTGCTGCTGGTTCCTAAGGTGAATGTAGAGAACCGGAGGCCCTTTATACTGGAACGGAGGCCTTTCATGTTAGTTCTGAGAGGTGACAACGGATCTGCATTTTGATCCTTAATTGAGGATAAATGTAGCTGTCGATGGGCCACAGCTTCCACTTACCATCGGATGGAGTGTTTGCTCGCTTGTCACACATATTCCATAAAAACTTGACAATTGGCCTCATCACAACATTGATCACGTGACGATTTTTCCCCGTCTGTCGACAAAAAAATATGTGTGACGAATGGGCAGCGACACAATGCTTTCGGAAATAATTCATATGTTCGCATATAGCGTGAGTTCGATCACTGAACTGTATTTATAATGTTCTAACTCTTCCTGGAACTCCTTTCCATAAGCACATATTAAATGTAGGTCATCCGTTAACCTGTTTACTCTGGAAGTATAATTCGCCAAAATCGTGTAACGACTCTAGATTATAAATACTATTAAAATATATATTTTTCATCTGATGTCATCATTCGGATGTATCCTAGCCTACACACATGGGATAAAAACTATTGATGGGTTTTCTTGCGCCGCGACACACGCCAGCTTTTCCGTTTCATCAGCTGATATGGTTTGTGTCCCTAATGAGTGCTGCTGACACATTTTTTTTATAATGAGTACTTGATGAAGAATCACTTGACATGACTTTTAATTTTTATTTTATGTTATTTTGTCTGCGCTAGCAACTTTTAGCTGATACGTGCTCACTTACACGCTTTACTTACGTTTTGTTTTCAAAAAAATTGCTTCAAGTAAGCTTATACAAACTGATCTTGGTTGTTATATTTAATATGTGGTAAGGTTGCATTACGTGAGAGACGCCCATGTTCAGTAATGGAGATGTGATGGGCTGTTATGATGATGATTATGAAGACTCCTGCGTTTCGCATCACCAGATCTGGTAATGTAAAAATCGTTATTTCTCAACCATACAGCAACTTAATATTAGTGATGTAACGGAAGTGTCATAACGGAAGCAGAAACGGAAACAGAAGTCAAAAGTATATTTAAGCGGAAACAGAAATGGGAACGGATGCGGAAGTGAAAGTGTAAATACAAATATTTTTTTAATTAATATTCAAAATTAAGTAGCGTTAAGTTATTAATCTGTTCCATTCTTCATCATAAACGGTTATATTTTCAAAGAGTAGCCAAGTTTTCAACTTTAGTTCAAATATATAAATAACGATATGCCGTTACTGCAGTTTTTGAAAATACCAGTAAATAAGGCTTCTACTTTTATTTGAAATTATCCCAAATTGAATGTGATATATATGGGCAACAACTACGAGTACGCCCGCTCCTGTGTATGCGCTTTGATTCACAACGTTTTTGCCGACTAAGCGACCTCTATACTTCTCTATACTCACCATATGAAACACAGCATTGACCTGCTATTTTACGATGCTATTCTGTGAGAGAGTGGTCCTACACCGGTAAAGCTGACCAATTCGTGCTACAATCATAATATAACTGCAACATGGCTCTACCACATTCATGCCTTTGTAACACTGACTTGCCCGCCCGCATCCGGTAGCAGTACTACCTGGTCTTATTTGTGATTAGGCTTCAAGTGAATTTGGTGACCTGCATAGAATTTGGTTTTGATTGATGCTTATGATTATATAAAAAGTACCTTTGGAATAGGTATATATAGCTGTAGATGCAGGAAAGCCTTGTCGATGGTGTTCTTCAACAGATGTTGCTCAAGGCCGTACGGATTTTTAAAATGGGACTGGGTTTCTTACGAGTTCTTATTCTCAGAATTACACAATTTGTATGTAATAATAATAATGTAAAGGAGTACTTTGTGGCATTCCTTGGGGGAGGCCTATGTTCAGCAGTGGACTTGTGAAGGGCTGTAATTATGATGATGATGATGATAATGAATAATAATGTCCTACAGACCGCATATCGGTCACAGAGGTCAGCCTCAAAGGAGACTAGCCATCGTTGCAAGACAGGATTATAGTGGCCAAGTGTATCCGCAAGCACAGGTGCACTCTCAATTCTCTCACTCTCATAGTCTGACGGGACGGTAAACCGACACGACCGGAGAGAGATCAGGCGCAGGATCAACGGCTTTACGAGGTGCGGGGGTGAGACATCACCAATTTTCTGACTTTCAACGAATTTATTGACGGAAAACCTCAATAACTATTTTTTTTTGGCGTGACCTGGGTTCAAACCCGAGACCTTATGATCAGCATTCGAATTTGCACGTATAAGTTACACAGACCAATATTTTTATTCGTATTACTGCTTAGTGATATATATGTATAACAGCAATTGACATGCATAATGAAGAACACAACTTTTTCAACTTTTTGAATCACTTTATCTCAGCAATGGTGATTCTGTGGCAAGAGAGTGTAAGAACCTTTTTTATAGATAATTGTACGTTCTAAAATTTTTATTTTATTTATTTTTATGATAAAATTTACTTTTTAGCTAAAAACGAAAAAATTAAAATTTTATAATATTTTTTTTGCAGATGTGAGATAGATGGGTCCTTTATACATACATACATACATACAAATAATCATGCCTCTTTCCCGTAGGGGTAGGCAGTGACCACTTTTTTCACTTGCTACGATCCTTACATACTTGTTTCGCTTCGTCCACTTTCATTATTCCCTTCATATATGCTCTACGGTTTAGGGTACTGTTGACCTGGCCTTTTTTCAAGGCGTCCCTGATTTGGTCTTGAAATGTCCACCTAGGTCTACCCCTTCCAATACTTTCATTCACACTCGCCTTATACACTTTTTTCGTCAATCGTTCTTCATTCATTCTCTCGAGATGGCCAAACCACCTACCAGCATATCTTTTTCAATGTTTGTCACTACATCTTCTTTCAGACCACAACGTTTCCTTGTCTTACTATTTCTTATCCTGTCACTCAATTTAAATCCTATCATAATTCTTAACGATCTCATCTCAACTGAATTTATTCTGCTTTCATGTTTCTTCTGCCATACCCAACTTTCACTTTCGTACATGAGTGTTGGAACCGACACAGCATCATGCACAGCCAAACGAGCCTTGTTAGACACCTTCCGACTGCTCATAAAGGAGTGCAATGCTCAATTCACCATGTTTCCTGCATTCACTCATCTTTCGATATCACTCTCACACCTTCCATCTCTTGTAAACTTTGAACCCAGATACACAAACTCTTTCACCTGTTCAACTTGTTCATCTCCAATCACGATATTGCAGTCTGTCACTGCCTCATCTTTTTCAAACACCATCACTTTCGTCTTCCTTACATACATCTTCATTCTCTTTCTAACAAAAACTCCACTCATAGCAGTTACCATCTCCTGCATCTCCTCGGCCGAAGACGCAAATAATACTTGGTCATCAGCATAGAGAAAACATTTGACGAGTAACTCATTCATTCTCAACCCACTTTCATTCTCTTTTAAATATGTCAAACAATTGTCCATGAATAGATTAAACAGCCACGGTGACGCTACACATCCCTGTCTAACACCTTTTCGATATTAAACCATTCATTGTATGCCCTGTTTATCCTTACACAAGCACTAGAATCCCTATAAAGAGATTGCAATGCTCGTATGAGGATACTGCTCACACCGTTCACGGACAGTGCTGACGACAATTCATTCCTCACCACTCTATCAAAGGCCTTTTCTAGATTCACGACTGCGCAATAAACCTTCTTGTTTTTAGCCAAACACTTTGTTACTATGCATCGCAAAGAAAAGAGCTAATCCGTACATCCCATTCCCTTACTAAATCCCGCTTATGCATCCCATACTTTTTCGTCTCTTTCATTCACAACCCTTTCAATCAACACTTTTGCATACAATTTACCGACGACGCTGAAAAGTCTTATACTGCGGTAATTTATGCAGTCTTGCTGTGACCATTTTCCCTTATACAATGGCACGATTACGGCTTTGCACCAGTCTCCCGGTACTTGCCCATTTCGCCAGCACAAATTGAAAAGGCGGTATAGCTGACTAGCCACTATGCCCTGTCCAGCCCTCAGCATCTCGACGATAATCCTATCATACCCTGCAGCCTTACCTAATCTCATACTTTTCAACGCTTTCACTATTTCATCCATGCTTATCTCACTTTCATCAACATTTATATTAGTTTCCATGGAAGGTGCCGGATGCTGTACCTGCACTTCCTCTCTTTCAAACAGACTTTCAAAATACTCTTTCCATCTCTTTAACACACATTCTTCTCCTTTTATAATGCTCCCATCTTGACTTCTAATTGTACTCAGATCCGAGGTAGAAGTTTTTCCTCTGGCTGTTTTGATGGATTTCCAGAAAAACTTAATGTTTGACTGGAAATCTTCAGTGAGCCTCCTATCAAAATCATCCTTTCGTTTTTCTTTCTTTCTAGACACAACTTCTTTCTCTGGTGTTTTAAATCTTTTATACTACGTTCTTGCTTCCTTTATCTCGTCATCCTTTGCCTTTGCCTTTGCCAGCCTTTCGAACTTTTTGGTTAGTTTTTGATGCTAACCAATCCAACCACGCTTTCTTCTTTTCTTGCACAATCCTTTGTACATCCTTATCTATTCACATGTTATCATTCTTTCTTCCTTTTCTCCTTTTAGCTACCCCGCATACCTAAATAGCAACATTCACGACCCCTTTCTTAAATGTCTCCCACAAATCTTCAATCACACCTATCTCTTCTATGCCTTTAAAACTTTCTTTCAGTTTCTCTACATACTCGTCTTTCTTTTCTTTTTCTTGTAGATTTTCCACTTTTACTCTGTCCAAAACCTCGCAGGCTCAGACCGTCGGTATCGCCACCGTTTAAAGAGGCTACGCATTCGGGCTATGACCAGGAGGTGGTCTATGTCGAGGCCTACACCGCGGTATGCCCGAGTGTCTAGCACTTTCTTCTTCAGTCTTTCATCCACAATTACGAAATGAATTATACTTCTAGACTTACCCTCATCTCTTGTATACAAATGGATCTTTTTGTGGTCAAACATTGTGTTGGCCACGCACAGATTCCATTCCAAGCATACTTCAAGCAGGCTTCTCTCATTGTCATTTACTTTCTCGTCCCCAAACGTACCCAGAACTCCTTCCTACCCATCACGCTCCAACCCATCCATTAAAGTCCCGTAACATCATGATCCGTTCATTTTCTCCGCATTTATTCAAGACCTCTCTCATGCTATCCCAAAATTCCTCTCTCTCTCTCTCTCTCTTGTTGGCATCTTAATGACCCACCTCCACGCAGATCCGTCAGTGCATAGACCCCAAGGATAAACAAGCGAGTGAGTCCGACTTTTTACCTAATCCAGAGGAGTCTTGGTCTTTCACATTCATGCTACATCACACATTCAACCATTCGAAATGAAAGAATCACACCAACTCCCTGACATCCGTGCCAGCCGTGTAAGGGCCATGAACCGTGGTGTCACATCCTTTCCTTTTAGTTTTGTGCACGCACAGAATAACAATGCATAGTTCATCCATCATCTGACGTACTTCATCTACCTTACCATCCATTCCTCCTCTTACATTCAACGTAGCGAAGCGGCTCTCCGTGGGCCGCTTTTCGCTCCCGCGAGAAACGAGACGTGATGGGTGGCGAACCCCATCGCCACCATTTTGGTTAATTAAATTATTTTTACGATTATCCATTGCGTTCCCACGAATAGCGAGGGAAAGATTTTTACCCCCCCCCCCCCCCCCAAGAGAGCCCCGCATGCCAGGGTAAGGCCATATTCTAGGGTCGCCCGGTCCCAGGGCAGTGTGGCACGCTAACGACTAGGCTTGCCCCTAGCCATGAATCCATCCGCGTGGCAGACGTTGGATTGACGGAGAAGGTAGGAATAGGAAAAGAGGAAGGATAGGTGGTGTGAAAAGGAAGAGTGTGTGATAAGTTAGGGTGGGAAAGAGGAAATGTAGGATATTACCGTCCAGGAGGGCAAGGGATAGAGGATAGTAATGGCTAGGGAAGCCGTATACTATACCACAACTACCGGCCAGGTAAATTGGGATGAGTATCCCACGACTATTATCCTTTATGCATTTCATTTATAATGGTGCTCCCAACATTTGTAACAATTATCAGCTCTATGCGAATTATTGTAACCTTGAATGTCTATTTTGACTGGACTAGATAGAGACAAATCCCACAAGTGATCTGGACTACATTTTCTGCCGACTTCCAAAAAGGAGACGGTACTCAATTCGACGCGTACGTTTTTTTTAATGTGTGTTACCTCATAACTTTTTACTGGGTGGACCGATTTCTATGATTTTTTTTATATGAAAGGTGATACGTTTCGTGTGGTCCCATATGAATTTGATTAAGGTCAGATCAATAATTTTTAAGTTATTGGAGTTATTCTTAATAATTTATATTGAAGTCAAAATTTGTAATTTTTAATTATATCCGAATAACTTGAATTTTTTTCTTTTTTACTTTTAATGAAATTAATAAATAAATTGATTTAAGTAGCATATGATGGTTATCTTAAAAAGAAATATAGGTGTATTAAGATGTCCCACTCAGACGAAACCAGGGCGGGTCGCTAGTTAAAAAATAACGTAACGGAACCAAGCTAAACTACTTATTAAGTTTTAGTAAATGGGAAAATTTAGACCAGAAATTATTGAATCGCCAGCAGGTACACGGATGAATAGAGGTGAAACTTTGGAGAAGTCCCATTACTTCGGCCATTTGTCAAACAAAAAATATAGCTTAGCTTTCAAATCCGCGGTGTTACAAAACTTGAGTTACATTAATGTCTTTTGCCACAGTCATATTTTACTCCGAAAGTACGGCTATTACTGAAACAAATTCTTTTATTCAATATTACTTTGTTCATATGTATTATATAAAAGAATATATATAATAAATTTATTTGAAAACTGTGAGATAAATTCATAATATCATGAAGACAAAATCAACAAATACAAGCGCATGCGAATTTGCGGTCGCATTTACGTATTGGTGTAGAAAGCTTTGGCTATGGCTAATATTAAAAAGAAAACACACAAAATATACAAGTAAAATAAATAAAATAACCGACTGTAAACATCATTTCATCATCATCATTATCACAGTCTGTCAAAAGTCTTCTCCTGTACATAGGCCTCCGCCATAGATTGCCTCATGGGATATTTGCCATGGCTGCCATGCTTGGAAGGCGGGTTGGTAACTGGATTTTTTTATTGTTTTTTTGCGTTAATTTTGTTTTTTTTTTTATAGGATGGGTTGACAAACGAGCACACAGCCCACCTGATGGTAAGTGGTTGCTGTGGCCCATAGACATCTACATTTATCCTCGTTTGCGAATCAAAATGCAGATGCGTTGTCATCCGTGAGGACTAAGATGGAATGCCTCTTTTCCATTTAAAAAGGGTCTCCGGTTCTCACTCACCATACGAAACACAGCAGTGTTAAGCTGCTATTTTACGCTGGTATTCTGTGAGAGCGTGGTCCTTCCCATGTCGAGCCGACCCATTCGTGCTACAACTATACTACTAGTATAGCTGCAGCATGGCTCTACCACGTAAAATTTTGTTTTGAGTTATTATAGGAAAGATGCAGCTGCCCATATCTTGTTATATTTCACCTTGTCGCCTCTTACGCTAACCACAGGATGATATGGGGTAGTAGATCTTCTTAAGCTGCGACTACACGACGTAGGTATTTCATCCATCTATTATTATAGAGGTATTTTGGCATTATTACCATAAAAATTAGTCGATGACACTGGAAATCAATCAAGCAGTTAACACTATAAAAGAAACCGACATACATAGATAAATATTTATGTGCATACATACAAACATATATACATTTTTCATACGCCCGTAATCCACATTGTAGAGCAATCGAGCAAGAATAAAGATTGACACGTAACTGACAACAGATCATGATGTTATAGCATATGTATTTACTGGTCTTTTTCTTTAAATTTAAAATTGCCAATGTCTTAAAACACAGTTTTTGTAAGTATTTTTATAGATACCTACCTTTGAAACTTACATAATTATTTTTGGCAAGAACTTACGGTTTTATTAACGTTGTCTTTATTAAACACCGGAGTAAAAATACATTTATTTTATAACGGAGCGAGTAAGAAACCGCTTTTGTGGAAGCTCATACATTCGTAGCGGTAATTAGCATAAGTGGGGCGATCCTAGCACTTAAGAGCACTTAGGCACGCTTCAAGGATCTTTTTATCACCCTTTGCGTGACCGAGGACAGCTCTCTAAAATTTTGTCTAAATGTCATAATTAGAAGCGGCGTTAAATAATGATGTAATTAATTTAATAACTTAAAATTTTGTACAACCGAGTTCAATATAAATTGTTAAGAATAACTCAAAAGCTATTGATCATACCTTGATCAAATTATATATGTGGCCAGAAATAACACCAGCTTTCAAATAAAAAAAATCATGGAAATCGGTTCACCCAGAAAAAATTATGAGGTACACATAAAAAAACATACAATCGAATTGAGAGAGAAAATTAATTAATGTTAAAATCATTTAATAAATAATACTAGTTGTCATATTTAAGACTAGCTGTGCCCCACGGTTTCACCCGCGTCATCACGTGTCCGAGATGCGCGACATGACATTACACCTAGTTCAAGCATTTTATAATTGCAATTAAATATTTTATTTGATAGCAATTGTATGGAAAAATTGACATAATTAATGGAGTACTTTTATCTGTCGACATATGTATGATGTAGAGCAAAGTTAAGTTTTATCCACTTTCCCTCCCCCTCCCGGTAGAACGCCCCCCCCCCCCTCCCTCTCACGTCCAAGAAAGAGTCCCGAAGTGCAGTTTTTTCCAGTTTTAAAGAAAATAGAAACATGAAAAATAAGATACATGAAAAGTGTGTAGGCATGAAATCATTCTTGATAAATTTGCTATCAAACTCTTATACTTATTAATCAATTAAATTTTGAAAATACCATAGCAACGTGAAATTCAGAAATAAAGATGTAACTAATCATTGTCATAAAAGTACTCAATTAATTTTGAATTTATTTTAGCTATAATGACTGAACTAACCTCGCTCATAGAAGCTTTCAATACTGGCTTCTCGCAGTTCTCACCGGGCGGGTAGGGTTTATGCGTCGTTCACGCGCACAGCCAAGTATTGAATTATTTTAATTTTAAATTATCTCTTAAAACATGCGTCCAAATAACATGGTATAAAGAACAAAGTTTATCTTCATAAAATTGTCTTGATGATGAAGTAACTTTCGTTCGTAAGGATAAATAGACCCTGCCTAATAATAACGCTTATATATCACTTTTAAATTTTCAATATTTTTTGTCACTAAATTCCTAATTATGGCTTATGTATAAGAAATAGACATATGGTATCGCGGACTTTTTTTTAGACGGAGTAAAGATCCATATTTTTCTAGAACATTGTATTTACGTATCCCTAACCATAACACCAGCGTACGCGGATAAATTATTTCGGGAGCGCTTTTTCTTCTGACTTGCTTAACAAATATCCATATTTAAGGCTAGCTGAGTGATGTAGCTTAATGCTACATAGGCTATACTATTCCACATGAATCTGGCTATACAAAAGTATTTTTTCAAATCGGTCTGGTAGTTCCAGAGATTAGCGCATTTAAACAAAAAAAAAACAAATTCTTCCGCTTTATTATATTAGTATAGATATATATTTCATAAAACGTAATCGGATGAATAGTATAGTAACGCATAGAAAACGATCGGACAACCAAACAAATATTATTTTTTTATTTTTTTAATCATACATATACCCTGGCGTGCTTACAACTCTTCATGCTCATCGTAATCTAATGAATGGTATAGGAACGCATACGGAACAAACAAACATTACTTTTAGAGTTAACTAGCAATCCGTCCCGGCTTTTCTAAGTTTGAGCAAAACTTCCTCTTAAATCTTTTCAAAATAGTCATAAGTAGCACATCTAGGTCTGTAAACCCTTACAACAATGAGGTGCTCGAGCTTGACAAAAGCCATTTCTACAGTTCGCTCAACAGAGAGGCTAACAATTTGTTTACGTTATTTATAAAATAATGTTTTATCTGCTAATATTAGGGAACTACCACTTAAACTTTTTTCTCTATTGAAGGAAGTGACTACCTGGTGATTACTGAAATTAAACATAAAATTATCATCTTATAGCCAATGTTCAGTAATACAAAATATATGTTTATTAATTCAAAAACAATTCAACTTCAACTCTTTGCCCATCATGCCTTGTATATTTTAATGCACCAGGTGTAAACAAATTACCACGTTTTTTTTAAGTCACCTTCTTGTTTGTCTGTCTGTTTGTCGTTCCGAGTGGGATTTAGTAATTGATTTTAAACTAACTTTTCGATTAGCTGGAAGCTTGAAATTTTGAATATAGCTCCAATTCGGATGACCAATCTACCAATGGTAGGTCCTTGGACGTTTTAAGTTTTTGGAGCACAAGCTGGAGTTGGTACTTCATCTGTCGCATGTTGGCGTTGCGAGTATTCATTTTACTATTTATTGTAAATAATAAAAAAGAAATGATCGAAAACGGTAGCTGCTCCTTCCGTAGTAAACTAACGTCGAGTTGTTGTTTTTTTATTATTATTATTTACAGATCTCAAATCTGTCCTATCGCTTTTTGTTCCCACACTAAAATGGTGTTATAATATTTATGTACCGAGCTTCTTAATACTTAATACAAAGCGGCAGTAATTACCAACTAGAACGCAAAAGTGAGGGGGATGTTATGAATGTACAATATTTATATTATTAAAATCATTCGGGACCAATTACTTTTACAACTTATCACCTTTTTACAACTTACCACCAATATATATGAGTTTGAGACCCATCCGACGCACAGTCCAGACCTCGCCCCAAGCAGTTTTTTTTTATTTTCCCAGAAATTAAGATAAAAGTTTTCACATTTACGGAGTCAGAAAAGGCCGTATAGCTTTCAACCAGCAAGTGAAAAACATGCTCTCCGACAAATGTTCCTAATGTTTTCAAAAATGGTTTTAAAAACTGCTTAAACTGTAATGGATAATATTTTGAAAAATGCATTAAATGTTTAAATTTACATATAAATTGTTTTATTTATGAGTCAAGCAAAATTTTCAGTGTATCCCTCGTAAATACGCGACGTCTAAGTATTAAAAAGAAGGCACGAGATTATCGATAGCATTGCTAAGTAAGTGAGTTTAAAATACGAGAAGGTTCTATTTTCGATGTGTGTTTTTACATATATTCACCGATTTCCCGGTAACAGCTGAACAAATAGATGTTTATTAATAAATAGAATGTCAAACTGCAAGTCTGGCCTATCAAACCGTCACATTTTAAATCTGACCTATTTATTATCTTTATATATAAAAAGTACGTGTCACGTTGTTTGTCCGCGATGGACTCTTAAACTACTGAACAGATTTCAATGAAATTTGCACATTGTGTGCATTTTGGTCCAACTTGAGAGATAGGATAGTCTTTATCTCGCTAAATTACTCTTAAATTTTTTTATTGCGAATTTAAGGATTTTTATAGGAAGGGTCGTTGGAAAGGGCAGTACAACGTCTGCCTGGTCAGCTAGTATGCCATATAATATATATAAAAATAAATACTTTTATCTAAGAAAAATATAATATGAATATATTGGGGATAAATATTTTAATGTAACTATTTAGATGACTTTCTAGATTTTATATTGAACTTTTGGTATTTCTTAGACCACTCAAAGTAAAAATCAGTTTCAAAAACTCAAAACAATAAAATGGTTTCCACAACATAGCTCTTGAAATTATTCTAAAGTTGTAAATTGTTCTGTTACAATTTACTTAAAATTTCCACGCTCTTTAAATGCAATGTATCACCTTGTCCTGAAATACCGCTT
Source organism: Parnassius glacialis (assembly GCA_033319125.1). NCBI lineage: Eukaryota > Metazoa > Arthropoda > Insecta > Lepidoptera > Papilionidae > Parnassius > Parnassius glacialis. The sequence goes on along the minus strand of JAVANC010000010.1, from coordinate 22,707,017 downwards.
TTAAAGGCAAGACTTGAACAGTCTTAGCTTTTTTAACTATATGCTACAATTAATAAGCACAGCATAAATGCGGTGTACCTTTCTGACCGACGGACGACGCACTAGGAACCAACTGATGGCAAAATCTGTCCAAAAATCTGAACACAAACTGTTAGTAAGGAGCAAAACCAACAATGTTGCGAAATTATTGGCTTTGGACTTACCAACCTGCCTTACCAATATGAAAAATATATTGGTTAATCTTCTAAATAAGTAAAGTAATTCTAAACAGCAAGCGAATTCTTGGGAATCTGTAACTCCAGTAGTGGATTTAAAGTTTCTACACGTGATTTGATATGACAGCGGAATCAGTAAGTTGAGAAGTACTCGTAAAAAAAGAAGTAATAGGAACAAGAAGTAAACACGAAAAAAGTTGTATATTTTATCGCAATGTTTTAGAAAGCAAGACAATTTGATAAAAATGTCACGCATCTCAACGCTATCGAACTAGCAATGAACAAATCCCAACGTGCGTTTGGAGCATGTTTGTGAAGACCGCATCTTTGAAATGATTTTGAAACTTTAGTAGAGAATATGTATTTATTCTTATGGATAATCTATGTGAGAAATTGATGTAAATATCGATTAAGGAGTCATTAAGTAGTAAATGAGTATATTTTGGACTATTAACAATACCACCATCCATTTCTGAACTTTGTAAAGTAAATACAATTTTGTACTACTTAATATAAATGTGGTTTCACAATTCAAATGTTCAAAACAATGCAATATTTTTTATATGGTATTTTTTCTTCGCCAGCCTATATAAGCCTATTGCTAAGGGTTCAAGCTAAGAATTAGCCTCTTGAGTCTCTTGGCATCGTATCTAAATATTCCACAAGGCTCTAAAACCGAGGAAACATTTATAGAGACAAGAACCTATCGTATGACATCATTCAAAAAACCGTGCCGTGAAAATCTACCAGCGCTTTTCTAACAAGAAAGCCCGTCGAGCCCAAACTTGTCGACGCTGCTACCACAGGGGCACTGATGGGGTTGAAAAATCCCCGCTCCTATTCGGATTCCTAAGGTGATGTGCAAGCTTTCCCCATCGAGTAATGTGCCGAAATTCCTTTATGGTAAAGCGTGTAACCAGTGAATAGATGCCTTAGTTGAAACAACTAGAAGCCGTGCTTGATCTTGGTCACTATGGCAATTATGAAATAACAGAATACTAACAGAGTAATCATTTCTTATTTTTAGCGAATATTTCTTATTTTTACACTGAATGAAAATTTTTTAGCAGATTTTGTCGCCTACTTAATTTTAAGTTATTTACGATTCCCGACGAGAGCTTTGATATACTCATGGTCATAGTAGGTCAAAGAATTGATGCACTTATTTATTATTATATTATTAAACACAATAAAATTTCTAATATAGTTTAATCTGATATGTAAAATAAAAAAGCAGGGTGAAATAGATGAAGCCAGGTATCAGAAATATATATATATATATATATATATATATATATATATATATATATATATATATATATATATATATATATATATATATCTGAAACCTGGCTGAAGGATATCTGGCTATTCAATCCTGTCGATAATCTTCATAATATATTATATAATTTCGTGTGTTACTTATAAAATATTTTTCAAGTAAGAAAAACTACCTATGTTCAGTGGAAAGGCTTATGTTCAGTAGCGGACTTGTAAAGGGCTGTAATAATGATGATGATGATGGTGATGATGGTGATAATGGTGATGATTAAAAAGATACAGAAACTTAAAATTGAATAATACCCAAGCAGAGACAAGATTATTTCGTTTTTAAGTCTGAAAGATGCAATTTTTTTTAAGAATAATAATACTATTATATGAGCACACACTCGATCTAATGGTAAATGGATGATGTGGTCCATAGATCTACACTTATCCTCGATTAAGAATAAACATGTAAACTGAGGACTAATATAAAATACCTCATGAAAAGCAAAAAGGGTTTACACTCACTATACTAAGGGTATTACTACTAAGTTATAAGAAGCTATAACATTAAGATATTATTCTGTGAGAGCGTAGTCTATCCCGGTCGAGACAACCTATCTGCTGCAACTACAATGTAGCTGCAGCGTGGCTCTACGATATTAAAAACTTAAAATTCCCATAAAGAGTGATTTCAGATTTACTATTGTCTGTCAAATTAATTTAAATGAGTAAAAGTAAAAAAATAAATCCGAGTATGAAAATACTCTCATTCATTGCTTGTTTCGGTAAATGTGGGTATTTTACTGAGGGGCTCGTTAGTATTCGGTTCACTTCCACGGGATTAAATTAGCCTCTAGCTACTTACAACTGGAGACTGTGCTGTGAACCGAATGAGCAAATGTTCCGAATAAGTTTTGCCTGTCTACTTATATTATTATCAAAATGATTGAGTTAAATATTTTTCACTTTCACTTAAATATATTCTTATTAGTTAGAAGAACAATTCAAACAAATTATTACGTACTTAAATATTCTTTTCTTGTATGATTAGCAAATTTTGTTTACTTTTATAACGGACACATTCAACGAGCGTAACATTTATGATTATTATTAATAAAATTTACATTACGTCATGCGCATTAATTACGTTAAATAAAATTTAGACTCTTAAAAATTCTCATCGGCGTAATCGTAGAAATAACATTCCATCCATAGATTCATCATCATTATAGCCGATTAGAATTCCATTGTTAAATATAAACCAGGCTTCTCTTAAAGAATACCTCACGTCTATGTCACACCTACGTCGGTAGTTTTTGGAGTAGCACGTCCGAGCATGTTGATGAGCATGTTTGCCTAGGAAAAATTGTACGAGTAGGTTATATTTTTATATAAAAGGTGGCAAACGAACATGTGGAAAGAACGACCTCATGGAAAGTGACTACCGCCGTTTATGAACAACTGCAACACCAGGGGAATTGCAGATGCGTTGCCGGCCTTTTAAAAAGAGTAGGCCCTTTTCAAATAGGTTAGTTGACAGCTCTGTACTAACACACGGAGCATTGGCCGCTTCCACGGCTAAACACCTTGCCTCCCCTTCTGAAGATCTACCCTTTTCCTTACCCGGTAAAGAACCAGAATAACTGATAACTAACTGAAGTAGCTTTGTGTAGGTCATGTGGCTCGAATAATCTACGATCTAGCAAGGCCCTGTGAAACTATCACCGCCAAAGAGGCAATCCAATACCATCGTTATTCAAATCGTGTATCTTATACATAATAGATAGAATACTTAAAAGTCACTGTGACCACTTCCCATGTGGTTACTGTAAGCTGGCTTGTCACACAGCCTTTAAAAGTCCACTGCTGAACATAGGCCTTCTCGTAGATTGCCTCATAGGGAGATTTTTCCATAGTTGCCAGGCTTGACATGCGGGTTCGCAACCGCAGTTTTTTATTATTATGAATTGTTGTCAGGAAAACGCTGCTGCCAATGTCCTGTTTCAGTTTCTCTTTGTCACCTCTTACGACACCCACAGAACGATATGGGATAGTGGATATTCTAACACCGCCAAGCACTGCACGGTCGCTCTAATATGTAAAATATACTATGCAACTTCGTATAACTCACAAATATATCTAATCTAAGCATAATAAAATGCGCACAGAAGAGAATGTCAATTACCTTAATACATTATTGAGAGGTGGATCTTGCATTTCGAATTCGCAATCTCTGTAACGTATGTAGTACCTACGCACATTTCAATATGCAAATAAATATCTTGATAATATATCAACAGAAACAAATTAAAACTTAATAAAATGATACAAGCCAGTCACATTTTAAAACAATACGAAAAAAATATATTTTTGAATTTAAAATGTATAAATAACAGGAAAATGTAATAACTTACTTTTCAATCTTGAAAAATATAACAAACGTCATCCTTGTCAGCCTGGCGGTCTGCTGTTTACAAATAGGTGTGCTGGAATGATTAATCGTTCTGTACATTGAATTCGCAGATATAAATGAAATGGTTGAATAATAGGTAATAAATTATTAAGCACCAGCTGGGCGCAAACTGAAACGTTCTAAAATAGTAACATGAATGTTTGTCTTTTTTATATTTTTTTATTTACGCTTTGAAAAATAAATGCTTTGTAAAATTGTTTATTAATTCTTCTTTTTCGTCCTATCATAAAAATTGACTGTTGGACATGCAAGCTCTTCCGTTGTAAGGAGCTATTTCCTTTAGAATAAAAAAAAACTTCTTTTCTCAACTTCTTCAAAATATATCTTTACTCTGCACTTTTAGCATTGCAATCAACCATAATGCTCCGAGTAAAAACAAGCGGATCTTCCCGGTCCGAAAGAAAACCGAGTTCGCTACCTAACCGACTACACGCGGTTCGCTAAAATCCGGTGAGAAATACGAGTAACTGGTATTACTACGAGTAGCTTGTGCTTTTTCGTGGTATTTACAGAATGTACGTCACTATTTTTAGTAAAACTATTGTTGCTTTTGTATACATACATTGTTCAGTCGCTAGGTACTTGCTTGGGCTAATTGTTACTACACTTTATTAAATAACGAAAATGTTACTCTAGATTTTAAGTTAGCTAGTGTCATTAACAAAAAAAAAATTAAATGTCAAAAGATACTGAATTCATCTTTTTCTCAAGATGGCTGTCCCACGATGACTCTTTTAATATTTTATTGTGGTAATCATATGTTATACTTTGGTAAATTCCTATTGATAGAATTAAACATTCGGAGCCCACATTTATTGTTTTTCAACGAGCTGGCCACAAGAAAACTTCAATTTGAACTTCCCTAAGATATTCCGAGAATATCGCGGCTGTGTGCACCGAGCATTGTTTATTTTTTATTTATTTACTTAATCTTTATTGTAAACTTTATAAATAGGGTATCAAAGGGCGGCCTATCGGTATTGTCTGTCAGTCAACCCGTGGAGTGATGGGATTTTGTGGCAAGTACAAATATATATATATATATATATATAATCTAAAAAGTGTAGCAACTTCTTAAAACAGCCCATACTAGGCGGTTTTCTTACGTTTTTGGACAAGGTTTATCATGCATTTAAAGAAAATTATCTTTGACTTATTGGGTCTAAAGGCATCACAATCAACTCCAAAATATCTGTTACGTACGTAACCATTATATCAAAGTTGGTAAAAAATTATTTTGCCCATATCCCCTCAATGAAATAAAATGGTCTTACTGCTCTTCAAACTAGGTAATAGACATAATTTTATTTCATTTCTTTCTTTCTTATTTATTTTCATTGAGTGGATGTAGAAAAAACAATTTTTACCAATCCTAATTTTTTCCATTAATTTTATACTATTGTCCATTTCGTCTCTATACTTTGACTGGATTAAGACAAAACCAGGACTTGTCATTGAAGAATATTTTCTCCAACTATCACTATCCCAATATCGGTTTGAGCGAGCAAAATGGGATCTACTGTGGTAAGTAAAGGTCAACTTGTAACCAAATGTGTAATTTTAACCACTAACTGTCAAGTTGAAGTACGATTTCATTTAGGATTTCATAGTACTACATTGCTTACAATAAATCTGTTGTCCTTCGTAGTTGTAACTTGTTAGTGACCTTATCCTTTACACATATTCTCCAGTCTGCCGGTGGAGATACTGTGAAAAGTTTCAAACTTGGCAACTTGCAATGTTCTAGTTATTTGATTGTAAGTGTATCCATTATCAATTAAAGTAACAACTCTGGAGATTTGAGTTTCGGAATTCTCACTTAAGTAGAATAATTAAAAAGTAAAGTAGAATTGCTAAAAACAGGAAAATTAGTCAGCTTTCTTATAGTTAGCATTGATTAAATTAATACGAACCCGAAAGAAAGGAAATAAAACTTAGAAGTTTTTTTTATAGGAGACGGGGGCATACGAGCATGCGGCTCATCTGATGGTAAGTGACTACCGCCGCCCATGAACAGCTGGTTGCAGCTGACCAGGTCGCAGAATCGCAGATGCGTTGCCGGCCTTTCAAAAAGGAGTACGTACATAAATAAAAGTAAATTAAAATCCTTCTTTTTTTCAAATCACATGTGCATTTTTAGACTGTCAGTTTGTAATGAGAATATATTAAACATTTTCACCATGTTTTTATTGAGTCACTTTCTTGTTTGTCTGTCGTTCCGGGTGGAATTTAGTAATTGATTTTAAACTAACTTCCCGATGAGATGGAATTTAGAAAATTTTAGTACAGCTCAAATTCGGATGACAATGCAAAATATGATTAAAAATGAAGTAAAATTAAAAAAAATATGTGTCACTCTTTTTTACTTTCCTGTAAGTATACCCATAAACATATGATATTATTTTAATTAATGAAGAGTAGGAAATTAGGATACATCGTGAGAAGTGTACTCTACAAGAATACGTACAGTATTCACCATTAACTAAAGTTCTGTCAACACAGCATGCCTGTTTCAGAGAATTCACTTTGTAATTTGAAGCAATTTATTACCTATTGTATGGTCATTCCATTAATCTCAGTGAACTGATTGTACATGATAATTAATCATTGCAAAACACCTATTTGTAAACAGCGCACCCAACCAGCGAGGGATGATTTTCCTCGTGTTGAAAGTATTTTCTTTTCGCACATTTCTTTTGATACCCGCATTTATACAGGTACTTTAATGTATTTACACGATTTGCTCGCAGTCGTGTTAAATGAAAAGAGTGTACAGACATTTTCTTTTTGTTTTCGAGGATGCACAGAGGATACAGACTATTGTGTGGCCAAGAAGATACTCTACAATACATAATATCACATATATTCGTCTCGTCTCACGTATTCCTCAATACCTTCAAACCAGAGTGCCATGAATAGAACCAGTGCGTGTTACTAAGACGTGGTTCTTCACTGCAGGCTGCAAGTAGAAGCTTACGGACACGCACGCTATGGATATGGCTATGCTTGAAGTTTCTCTGCATGATAGAATCCGTACCGATGATATCAGAAGCAGAACTAGAGTAACCGACATATATGTACAATGACCACAATTTAATAACGATAATGATGACGATTTATTTATATTTCGATACATTACCACTTATTTATTAATTTATCTTTAATGACAAATTATTTACTTAAGCGTGCAATAGCTCGACTTAATACGTTGTGTCATTCTCTATCTGAAATTTTAAAAAGTGTGACAGTGGTAGAGCCATGCTGCAACTATATTAATAGTATAGTTGTAACACGAATGGGTCGGCTCGACCGGGGAAGGACCACGTTCTCACAGAATACCAGCGTAAAATAGCAGCTTAATGCTGCTGTGTTTCGTATGGTGAGTGTAGAGAACCGGAGACCCTTTTTACTGGAAAAGAGGCATTCTATCTTAGTCCTCACGGCTGACAACGCATCTGCATTTTAATTCGCAAAGGAAGATACGGTATAGATGTCTATGGGCCACAGCAACTACTTACCATCAGGTGGACTGTGTGCTCGTTTGTCACCCTATTCTATAAAAAATAGTTGGTAAAAAGACTAGTACGACATGATTTTACCTACCTATTAAAATTTATTATGTAAATATCATTTTTAACAGACGACTTAAAATAGGTAGGAATATTTCGCGTCACATCGAGCAAACTCGGCAGCATCAGTACATCCAGTCGCGGATTTAATTTAAAAACTGAAATATGGCTAGGCGAAAGTCCGTCAATATTGACTACTGGTACATGTTTCACTTCAAACTTTCATTTATTTTTATTTTTTGCGAAACTAAACAACAAACGAACTTACATTCCTCCTGATGATGGACTCCTACAACCAACTACAAACGAAGAACCTTGCCATTTCTAAGGACTAATATGGACTGACTGACAGCATGTAATTATATTGGCTCTCTAGACCTTTCAGATCGGAGGCAAGGGATAAAGTAGTGCAGACAGTGTTTTTGGGCGGCAGACATAAGAAAGAGAGTGGTGGCTACCAAGATGGACTCCTAGACAGAAAAGTAATTCTACCACTCAGTTTTATATAGTACTAGACTCGCGACTTCGTCCGCGTGTAATTTAGAGTTATAATTATGTTGCGCGGAACCCTAATTATTTTTGTAAAATATAAGTAGCCTTAGTTACACCTTATAACATCACCTATCTACCAGTGAAAGTTCCGTCAAAATCGGTCCAGCCGTTTCGGAGATTAGCGGGAACAAACAGACAGACAACAATTTTATAAATTGCGTTTTTGTTATAAGTACCGTATATACTTTCATATGCATTTAGTATGAAGCTGATATTTTAACATTACAAACAGACACTTCAATTTTATTTATTTATATAAATTTAAAACATTTTTGAAGTGAAAATTTACTTAGCCGCATTGTGCGATTTTTGGTAGGGGAAATCTTATAGGTTCACGTCACCGATGACCTCGATGCGTAGTAGACACAAGCATATCTACTACGCGTCACTAGTATAGCCCAAGCCAGACTACCGACGCGTATTATAGCGGCCTGTGTACATGTATACGCATATATCATTGAGTTTTCACTTATGTCGGCAGCCCTTATGACTGCCTCTGTTTTTTTTTTACAATTTTATGCACAATACATCTACTTTTGCGATAATATATTAGTAGCTCCTCTAAAATATTAACATTTGCTGACATAATACATCAACATTGATTTAGTAGTTCTAATATCTGGCTACTACGCACGCGTCCTGGTTTCGGATTCCAGTCGTAAAGGGCAGATAAATACTCGCACCCGACAGTTTCTCAGGCAGAGACGAACTGAGACAGCTATGCTTGAAGTAGACACCTAAAAATTCAACGACAATTCGTCTCACATAACGTCATGTATGTCTGCTGCGATATTTACTTCAATAACATTGCCAAATCATAACGCGTTTAAATGTAATAGAAATCTTTATCTCAATCAATAATTGACGTATTAGAGTTAGATTTCACAAAATATTTACTGCGTTTTTAGTAAATAAGTTGTTTTTTTTTTTATTAATTACTCAATACAAAATGCTACGAAGTGATATAAAAAATTTGTGAGATTCGTGATTTTTGAGGGGATGGACGTTTATTTTAAACCCAGAACAAGTTTGATTTCTGCTAGCAATGATAATATTGCTTATTTTCTTTTTTTGCGAGAACCGTGGTGGCTCAAGGACTAAACTCTCACTGTAAATTTTACAGTAGGTACGCGATCAATACGAGTTCGATCCCCGCCGGCACATGAAATTTCTGATTTAGAACGTGCTCGATGGCACATAATTGAAAAAAATGTATATTGAAGAAATTTAAAGTCAGCCAACACGCACTAGGTAGCGCGGCAGACATGTTCTAGCCATAAACTCTCTTAGAAATTAGAGGAGGCTTCGGCCCGGAGTGAGACGTGTATAGGCTGTAAATTTTTATTTTATTTTTAGTGAAGAATTACCACATAATCAACGATGCAAGAGCCGTGGTAGCTCAGATGGTTAGCGCTCGCTGCAAACTTCACAGTACTCAAGCAACCCGGGTTCGATCCCCGCCGGCACCAATGAAATTGTTAATTGCAATATTAAGTGCTGATTTACCACGTGCTCAGCGGTGAAGGAAAATATCACGAGGAAACCTGCATGTCTGAGAAATAAGAAAAAAATATATTTCGAAGACATGTGAAGTTCACCAACACGCATTGGGGCAGCGCGGCGAACATTTCCTTGCCCTAAAACCATCTCAGAAATGAGAGGAGGCCTGTGCCCAGCAGTGGGATGTAAATTGGCTGCAACTTTAGTTTTACTTTACAACAATGCACGAAAGTAAAAAGGTAAGGGAACGGTCGGCAACTATTTGACATACGTGGGTCACCTTAACAGATAAATTATTAAAAAAGAACCCAACAGTGATCTAAATAATAAAAGATATTTTTCATATTATGCACATTATATGTATATATTTGGGAAGTACCCGTTAATATCTTTCATCTTGGGAAAGGATGTGGATCCTTTATAGCATCCTTTTTATTTCCTTTACCTCAATTTACCTTAAGGAATGTTTTGATGTCTTTCACCTCTCCCATCCCCTGTCCTTGCGCTCTTGTGAATTCCTCTATTTAAAGTCTTTTACCTATTCCACGATATTTTATATTGTTACTAATACTAATACCTAGTAAGCAAATATTGTTAATTTATTTTAATAATATCTTAAGTCTTTCACGTTTCATGTCCACCATAATTAATTTAAGATGACATCAAATGTCGTTTTTATCCCTTCAGGGGAAAAACGTTTGCTATTTTAAGCCACCACTTTTCATTTATCGATTAATAAATAAACCAACCAATATTATACAGCGTTATTTTTCAATAACCAGCCAAATTTGTATTTGTGTAAAGGTATTAGACCTAGTAAGCAAATATTGTTAATTTATTTTAATCATATCTTAAGTCTTTCACGTTTCATGTCCACCATAATTAATTTAAGATGACATCAAATGTCGTTTTTATCCCTTCGGGGGAAAAACGTTTGCTATTTTAAGCCACCACTTTTCATTTATCGATTAATAAATAAACCAACCAATATTATACAGGGTTATTTTTCAATAACCAGCCAAATTTGCAGAGAAGATTCGGAATAAGTAATGTAGGAAAATGGTGAAGAAAAATTTATATAAAAAAAATCTCAAAAATGTTGATTTTACTGCGCACGCACACATTTGTTAGGGTCGATCGGTAGGCAAAAACGTCGTTGCCCATAAATCACATTCAATTTGGGTTCTCCTAGTTCAGCATTTCGACAATCAACAAATACAATCACTATCATCGTTATCATTATTACAGCTTTTCACAATTCCACTTCAGAACAAAGGCATAACCAAGGAATACCACATAGTGCGGTTCTGAGCCACCCGCATCCATCGATTGGATGCAGATGCTTAGACACTGCACTTAAGGGTACATGGCTTCTACTTGAGTACCTTTCCTCTTCATCAGTTGTCGGTTCTTCCTTAGAATTTCAAATTCCGAATGGTAGCTCAACGATCAATGTTATGCTCGGAGTTTATCTAAGTGATAAACTTAGAAATAAGGATATTCGCAATAGAACCATAGTCCAACGAATCAGTAAACCAGACGTACCACGTCTGGTTTACAGCCACATTGCAGCTATATTATGGTTGGAGCACGAATAGGTTGTCTCGACCGGGATAGCACCACGCTCTCGCAGAATACCAGCGTAAAATAGCTGCTTAATGCTGTTGTGTTTCGTATGGTGAGTATACATTTTGATTCTTAATCGAGGATAAATGTAGATGTCTATAAGCCACATCATCCACTTACCATCAGGTGGACTGTGTTCTGGTTAGTGCACTTATACTATAAAAAAACTCAAGTTGCAATGGGCGGGCCATATGGGTTATTGAAGTCATACAATACAAAGAAAAAAGTTTAACAAAATTATTATAAAACTAATCCTTGCAGTATAATTTCAAGAGTTTAGTGTACGTTATCTCGCCTACCAGGCTTCTTATCACTTGAAGTTGTGGGCTGACGCGGATACATTTACATGAAGGGATCTTCTATACAGTAAATGAAACAACTACATAGTTAAATAACTTGGGATACGGTGTTTTATATCTTATTATCATTTCATCTAGTACAAATATTTCTGATTCCTCAAAAATATGAACTAATTAACTATTATATGAGACTGATAGGTTACTTTATTGCTATATGCTGCAGAGCACGGACTATTTTTGAGCAGAATTGAAGAATATCCCTCACACAGCTCATCAGAATAAGAGAGGCTTAATTTGAATTTTTACTTTGACCAGTCCTTAAAAGTTTTAGTATCACCTAAGCTATAAGTTGCACACTAGCAACATCTATTTCATTAGAGATGCTAAGCTTGTTATAATATATTTTTGCGTTCAAAGTACCTTAACTCGAATCTACATAATATAATATGTTTAAAACTAGTTTATCTTATTTGAAAGTTATACGACATGGCGACTTATTGCATTATTAAACCCAGATCAGAAAAATTATTTTTATGAATAAAAATAATTTTACGCATTTTATCGCGTTTGGTTTTTATTTGTTTTTTACTCCCGACGTTTCGAGCGCTTAACAGCACCCATGAGAACGAAGTTGTTGAACGTATCAATGCCACAGCTACCACCTGAGATACTTTCATCTAACACGTTATTATTTATTTGTATTCCAATGTACGTAAAAAGGGCTTACAATAACTTGAAGTCATATAGTAGTTTCCTTGGTTTAATTTTATTGATGGTTGTGCATTTGAGTGGTTTTAAAAGTATAAAATTATGTTTGCCTACTCCAACGTGAGCTGAACGTAGCAACAATGTTCTTATATGCTGTAATGTATGAATTTAAGTATGGTGGATTAAGTGCAGATTAAGAAATTATTCATTTAATAATAATATTCACCTTTCTTTACATGTAAAACTACATTCGGATACATATATATCACTTAAAAGTCACATTCTATATACATCCCACTCCGGCGTACAGTCATCCTCAGGCGTTTTGGTGAACTTTACACGTCTTCGAAATATTTTTATACTATATTTTAATACTTTTAGCGCGTTTGGGAAAAATGATAAGTGATTTATTTACGATGCGCGCGCACACCGACACCTAAAACGACACCATGAAGTTTGTTACGATGCACGCGCACACTGACACCTAAAAACGACAACTTCCATGGGTAATTGTCTCTCATTTTTTTTTTGTTTTGTTACGCTAAAGCAGTATAACTTCCTACGTGCGTACATAAGTACACACACACACACACACACTTTTTTTTTTGCTTCTCATACATGCAGGTTTCCTTACGATGTTTACCATCACCACCAAGCACAGCACTTAAAATTGTAATTCACAATTTAATTTTTGCCGGCGGGGATCGAACTCGGATGTGTACTGTGAAATTTACAGCAAGACCTTAGCCCTTGAGCTACCGTGGCTACAAAATTTATTTAATAAACAAAAATAAAATGGAAAGTAACACAATTAGAATACAGCCTGGATGTTGGCCGTAGCCAATTTGCAAAGTTATCTGAACCAAAAGGTATTTATGTACATACTATAGAGTTTTGTGTTGTTAATTCATATTACACAGTATACTGAAATTCATTTAAGTATATGAATTTCAGTATATGAAAAAATATTATTATTTTTACTAGTCGATTAGCCCACGAATCTATGTCATAAATATGTATATGAATATTTTTAAATGGCTCCGGGGCGGCTTAGTATTGAGGTGCAACGCTAAGAGCCGCGGGTTCGAATTCCACACGAAACAAGTATTTGTATCACCTACAAATAATTGTTTGAGTCTGAAAGTTTTTTCTTGTGCAATTTATGTATGTAAACTGTCTCCACGACGCAGGAGAAAATCCCAGATTCTGGAGAAGTTATTTTTAAAACAAAAAAAGGAGAAAATATTAGCATTACTATATTTTATTACATAGGCTGCACTAAAATTATCGGGAATGGAATATTTCCACTGTCCCTGTCATATTAAATTTTTTTTAATTGAAAACTCCTTGGTTTTAAAAATCGAATACCATTTATTTATTTGAAAAAAGATTCTCGGTCTTGTCACAAGGATTTGTCAAACTTGTTTAGTCGTTGAGAAAATGGAATTGACTCGAGAAAATTCAAGAGCGATAATTTATTATGACTTTCGAAGTGGTTTAACACAAAAACAGTGTGTTAACCGGATGATTTCTGCATTTCATGATGAAGCCCCATCTAAAACCACAATTTATCGCTGGTTTGCTGAATTTCAACGTGGACGTGTCAAGCTCAGTGATGATCCTCGTCAAGGTCGTCCAAAAACTGCGGTCACCCAAGAAAACGTTGATGCTGTGCGTAAACTGATTGAGGAAGATCGACATGTGACATACCGCGAAATTCAGGCAACTTTAGACATTGGCATGAGTCAAATACAAATAATCTTGCATGAACAATTAGGTGTAAAAAAGTTGTTTTCCCGATGGATACCGCATTCACTCTGTGAAGAGCAAAAAGCGGCTCGCGTTACTTGGTGCGTCAGAACTCTCGAAAAATTCAACGCAGGATCCTCAATTGCTGTATACAACATTGTATCAGGTGACGAATCCTGGATGTATGCGTACGAACCCGAAACAATAAACTAGTCACGAGTTTGGGTGTTCGAAAATGAGTTAAAGCCAACAAAAATTGTTCGTTCACGGAGTGTTGCAAAAAAAATGGTGGCCATGTTTGTCTCAAAAACCGGCAATGTTACGACTATTCCTCTTGAAAGACAAAGAACGGTTAATGCAGAATGGTATACTATCATTTGTTTGCCACAGGTCGTTTCTGAACTCCGTAAAGAGAACTGCAACCGCCGCATCATCCTCCATCACGACAATGCGAGTTCTCACACCGCACACAGAACAAAAGAGTTTTTAGAGCAAGAAAACATAGAATTATTAGACCATCCGCCGTACAGCCCCGACCTAAGCCCTAATGATTTCTATACTTTCCCTAAAATAAAGAATAAATTGCGTGGACAGAGATTTTCATCACCTGAAAAATCTGTGGACGCCTACAAAACGGCCATTTTGGAGACCCCAACTTCCGAATGGAATGGTTGCTTCAATGATTGGTTCCATCGTATGGAAAAATGTGTCAAATTTTGCGGAGAACACTTCGAAAAGCAATGAATAAATTTTTAAATAGTAATATTGTGTCACTTCCTTGATTCCCGAAATTTTTAATGCCGCCCTCGTATTACATTCACATTACTAATATTCCTGTTAACAACTCCAGCGGGGTTTTCCAAAATGTCACTAGACGATCGTTAACGCCATAGAAAACTATAAAAATGAATGGGAATAGAATATCTTGACGTTAATTGACAGTCATGTGATTAATCATTAGTTAGATTAATGATAATAGAATCATCCAATCACAGTCATTGAGGCGTACCTTGCTTGTAAGCAGTGACGAAGCTAGGGCTCCAAACTAGGGCAAGTCCAAGATATGGTTCTGTTGTTTTTAGCAGTTTTATAAAAATACACTAATCTTGATCTGTCTCCACTCTTCAGTTTCATATTCAGTGTTGTCGAGGACGTATTTTTTTTATAGGATAAGGGTGACAAACGAGCACACAGTCCACCTGATGGTAAGTGGTTGCTGCGGCCCATAGACATCTACATCCATCCTCTATTACAAATCAAAATGTAGATGCGTTGTCACCCGTGAGGACTAAGATGGAATGCCTCATTTCCAGTAAAAAGGGCCTCCGGCCACCTGCACTCACCAAGCGAAACGCAGAGGTAAACCTCTACTTCACGCTGGTTTTATTTGAGGTCATGGTACCACCCCGGTTCGAGCCGGCCCATCCGTACGACAGCAAAAGCTGCCGCGTGGCTCTACCACTGTTAAAAAACTGTTAACTTTTAACAAAGCACACAGAAAGCATACTACTGCTAGATACATTGTATGACTATATACATACCTTCGGTGGCTTTGAAAAAAGCCGTTTGGTATTGCTTGAGCGAAAGAAAAAAATATTTACACACAACAAAATACATGAACAAAAAGAAAAGCATGAACAAAGTACAAACAAACTATGTATAAATTAAAAAAAAAACAAATTATTTATATTCTAAATCGAATCGTCTCTCTTTCTTAAAGAAAGAGTTGATTACGTCTGCGTAAAATGTTGTTGGACGTTTTAATTGTACTAATAAGTGTTTACATGGATATGAGCTGTTTTTCTCAACAAAGTTTAAATGTTTTACCTTTTCCACGTGAAATAGCACTTTAACACACTTCAATTCATCACACTATTATCCTCCATTTTCACTAAAAGTATTTAGAAAAGCATTAAAGTAAACACACAGAATAAACATTGTAATGTGAAGTGAAGTTGCAATCGTATCGCCCGCATAGATAAATAAATATGTAGCAAGCTAATCGCCCGGGCGCCCCCACGCTCGGCTGACTTCTTGATATTATTGATTGAGCAGTTTGATAGGGCAAGCCCGACTTCTCGGCTACTATGGAGGCTTCGCTACCGCTTGTAAGTCTTAAATGCTTATGTTAAGAATGATCGCACAACAGTATTTGAATGGCAGACCGCATGTTACTCGTACAATTAGGTTATTATTTCTCTATTACTAAATGAATATAAAGTTTGAAAAGTTGTAAAGTCCACAGCTGGACATAGGTCTCTCACATTATTGATTATTTGCCTTAATCGCGACGCTAGGCTTTCATTTTTATTTGATATGGCAATGTACTGCTGATCGCACGTCCAGCAGTTTATACGTGGTACAGCCGCAATGTAGCTATAGGGAAGGATCACGCTCTCACATAATACCAGCGTAAAAGGCAGCTCAATACTGATGTTTTTCGTATGAAGAGATCTAGAGACGCTTTGATGAGGCATTCTACCCTAGCCCTCAATCTTGACCACGCATCTGCATTTTGAATATTGATTAATGATTGATGAAGATTTCTATGAGCCACAGTATCAACTTACCATCGGGTGGACTGTGTTCTCGTTTGTCATCCTTATTCTATAAAAAAAAACAGACGTCTCGCACTATAGACATTGCTCCCGTGCCTGTCTGTGTATTTTACATTAGGCAATAACGAAATAGTTACACTGCCATCAATCGGAAACTATGAGATTTTTCTGATATTCCCATAGTAGCATTTTATGACTCCCACGATAGAAAGTCGTATAATGGATTACTTTACGCCGCCCCTACGTGATAAGAGAATAAGTTAGTTCATAATAAAACGAAAGTACTATTAACCCCTACTAAAAAGTATACAAGCAGTTTCTTATTTATCGAAAAATAATAAAATACATAGTAGAACGACTTGCTAAGCTTCACTAGCATTATGGAATTTTTGCTAGACCCTTTTTTATTGGTAACGGGGCATTCTACCTTGGTACTCAGGGGTGAAAACGCGTCTACAACTTGATTCTTATTCGAGGATGTATGTAGGTAGTGCTGCCAGACGTCCTTTATTTTAAAGGACATCCTCTATTTCAAACTCTCAAATTGATATTGTCCCATAATTTGAAATCAATAATAGAGAACAAAGCATTATTCCGCGTATACGACATTCCATCTGCTAGTTGAGGTGAGAGTTAAAAATCATTTTGAGGTGTCGCGCGTTGTTAGAGAGACTAACTTCGTTACAATGTGTAATAACATGATTGATACACGTACTAATACCATAACAGTATTATTTAAACAATATGATATCCTTGATTTTCATCCTACATCCTTTTTCTAATCTTATCAAATCCCCTAAAATATCAAACGGGAGCTGGTAGCCCTATATGTAGGTGTGAATAGGCAACAATATCCACTCAGCATCCGGAGGACTGTGTCCACCAAGGCATTTTACAGACAAATTAATTTGGACAAACAACCAGGCCGACAACACATATTTGTGGGCCATACAAATACACAAACGTATAGAAATCGTGTTAGAGAATAGCAGCAGACACCTTATATTACTTCTTTTCTCATTATTTCTAAGTGAGAATCGTTTTCTTTGATAACTTAATACATTCGGGTTATCTAAGTTACGTATACATAGTTATTTTTCAAATATATAAATAATGATATACGGTTATTGTAGTATTTGAAAATACGAGTAATAGTAATTCTATTTTAATTGAAATTATCGCAGATTCAATGTGATTCATAGGCAACAACTATACACATACGCACGCTTCACTCTGTGCGATACAATTCACGTTTTTGCCGACCGATCGACCCTTATGTGCGTGCGTACTAAAATAATAGGCGTTAGATATTTATGTGAAACTCAGTCAATATAATGCATTACGCATTCTGAATTTAAAGGATAAAATGGACAGACCGTATGAGGTTTTTTAATTAATTTTTATTCATCATTCACCTATATTACATAGTCTGAACCTTCTCTGCAAATTTGGCCGTGTATTGCAAAATAAGGCGTGTTTACTTGTATATACACAGGGGTATATATAAGTAAATACGCCATGTAGAGGAGGCGTAAGAGAATCCAATATCCCATACGTCCATTACGTGGGTGTCGAAAGAGGCGACAGATGGAAACTAAAACAAAGATGGGCTGATAACAACTGAAAATAATAAAAAATGCGATTGTGTGCCAAGCGAGGCAACTATAGTAAAATCCACCTTACAATGCAATTTATTGTTTGGGAATTAAAATGAAATGAAACGAAAACTAAGATAGTTATTAAAATTTCGTTCATCAAAGTGGAAATAGAAGGAGATCCATAGGTAATCAAAGCATATTCTAAAATAATATTACATAACAAAAAAAATATAAAAATTGAAGGAAGTAAATATGTTGTAGACCCGAGACCAGACCAGTCCACACAAGCAGCATCTATTCACAAGCATGACACATGGTGCAGCCATCGCACAAATAAAAGGAAGTGGACGATCGGCCACACGACGTCGCGCCGTCGCAAGCAAAGACTTACAAGTTACAAGCCAACTTGACACGCCCGAGTCTACCATACACTAAAATTTAATTCAATAAACTAAATAATTACTAATACACATTAAGTATACTTGTGATTTTTATGGTATGTATGTACAACATGTTCATATTGTAAAAAAATTATCACAAAAACTTATTAAAGGCGTTTAATATTATTCCAAGCTTCGTTGTCATCAAAATAAGCATAATAGGCCTTGGATAAATACTTTTGTATAACTTTTAAATTTTGTTTCCGAGAGGCTTAACACTTGGTCGGGAATTTTGTTATTTAAGCCTGTACATCGACCCAAAAAAGAAATATCTGCTTTTCGTAGTCTAAATACCAAGTGTTTTATGTTCAGAAGCAGTCACTTTATAGGTTATATGAATTAGATGAAGTTTTGTATTTAGATAGTGGCTTACTTTTCAAATTCATCTACGTAGGTGTGATCCCTGATAATTTTTTCTTTCTACGGACGAGTAAAGCTCCGTTGCCAAGGTACTACGTAAATAATGACCAAAATCAAAACAGATTCATACACAACAGATTAATGCCTAAGCCATTTTTATATTTATTATCCTGCATAATTTTATTCAAAATAGTGTTTGATGTTATTTATCTTCTCTTTTTGATCATACAATATTATCTTTTATCTTATCTCATACTCATGCAATCAACTCCGTGTAGTGTCGGTGTGAGTATATCCACTACTCCATATCGTTCCATGGATGTCGCCACCAGTGGGGAAGAAACTAGGAGATTAGCAGCAGCGTCGTCCTAACAACTACTAGAAAATAAAAAAACTGTGATTGCTAACCTACCTACCAATGTGTTATCTATTATATATCATTTAATATTTTTTCCTGAAAAAATATAACCTGCCTACCAATGTGTATATATGTTATATATTATCTAATTATTCTTCCTGCAAAATATAAATTACCAGCGATCCGCCCCGGTTTCGCACGAGTAATTTCTGGTTCTCGACAACAGCGCTACCTACCGGGTCCAAATGTGAAACTAAATCATCTAAGGACTCATTGAAACACAAAAATTTCATCAAAATCGATGATGGTCGAACCGTTTTTGAGTTTTAGCGGATCTAACGGACAACAATGATTGATTTTTATATATAGAGAATTCTAATTATTCTTCCTGCATAGTGAAAATAATTATACTTCATAACAAAAAAACAGTTCAGTGTAAAAACTAAATAGAATGAAAAATGATACCGTGGCACATACTGGTAAGTGCAGTAAAGTGCTAGTTGCGCTAATTTATGCCAATTACCGCGCGAGCCTGGAGAAGTTCTCGATATAATTTTCATATCGTACTATATTTTATGCAGAGAGGCGCATGCACGTTTTACAAATGCTTTCCTTTATATGTTATCAAAATTATTATTATTATTTATTTTGGGTAGTATGTAATAGTTTTCTCATCTGGTTGGACTGTAAACATAAAAATGGAAATGATAAATACGTATAAATATACATATATTAATATAGTGAAAGAAAAGCGCCGAACAACCGGTAATGACATGCCTAAGTGACTCACCGGGATAGCCACAAGCTCGACAAATGTCGACGGTGCCATCCTTTAGGATTTATCTCCGATAGTTGTTGGTCTTAATAAACTGATCCTGTATCGCACAGCAAAACCCTCGCTTTCTCCAAAGAGGTCACCAAAACGTAGCCAGTGGAGGGAGGCAACTGTGTCTACTAAAGGCTCATGTATAGCCTTGTAGAACCTTCCGGAGAGCTCCTTCTCCATCCATACGGTCTAAAGGGCGGAAATACTTTGTACTGCCGGGTCTTGCTATTGCTCGTTGGCTTAGGATTGAGGGATAAGCCCTTTATCACAAGAAATTACGTCCCTATAGAATGGATCATCCGATCTCGTCAGAAAATAATTACGGAGGCTGCACATTTCGCAATTATGCATGATAAGCGCGCTTAAAAAGCAACACCCAAAATGTATCCGTGGCAAGTATAGGCTCATAGTCGACGATCTTGGGTGATGCAGCTTATGGTACGTCATAGTAGTGGGGACTTTTCTATTCAGGGAGTTAACTTCATTTGGAGTTCACCTAAGTATGCCAAGGATATACATGAGGACAGGCATGAACAACCGTTATATGTGTGTATCTTATTCACACCCGAAAAAGACTGTTAAGCACTTTGGTCAAGCGTGCATTGAACACATCGCAACCTGACAGTTTCATACCTGCCTCATCGTTCTGTGACATACCCATATTGGTATGTTTCGTTATGTTTTAGCCTCGGAAAGGGCCCTAAAATTGATAGGCATACATAAGCATATATACATATACATATATGCCCTCAGAGTTAGTAACCCTTCCCCTCACAACATAAGGACCGCAGACTTATCCGCCCCCAGCTTCTTTTTAATAGAATTACTAAAATCACAAGTGATTTTTAGCGATTTTATAAGATGGAAGCGACTGGAGGGGAATAATTTGAGATGATCCATATAGAAAACGTGGCTAACTATTGTACCTCCTTTCCGAAGCTGAAATCCCCTCCCGGAATCCTCCAGTAAGGTACTGAGAGGGTTCAGGGAGAGGCAAAACCAGACTAGACTCAAACAACCGCCCTGGAAGATACCCCTTCTTACCCTTATGCGGCTTTCCGCATCCATCATCCACTCACCTAGGCGACAAAAGATTGTACTTCACTGCCCCATACACTGCTCGAGGAAGTCTCTAAATGTACAGTCAACCTTGTACAGCTCGAGAATCCTCTTTACCCATGTATAGGGCACCGAGTCGAATGCCTACTACAGTCTATCCATGCGGCGGAGAAGTTTCGACGGTTGCGTTTAACCACTTTGCCAATGACCGCGTCAATGAGGAGTAGTTCCTTGGTGCCAAGACCACCGCCCCAACATTCAATTTGAGCACGCGAAATCACCTGATTTAAATCCAAGTCACGAATGATTCACGTACTCAAAATTGATGTAGGTGTCATTTATTTTATTATTATTAATTGTTACTTTATTGCTCCTTTGAAAAGCTTTGTCTAATTTAAATTAAATTTAAAGCATTGACAATGGCAATGTGACTCACTGATGTTAAATAATTAAAATTATTCTTTATCGCGTAAAAACCGCGACAGTCAAAAATAATTTTCACATAATATAACACCTTCAGGAGTCAGTTGTAAAATATAAAGTATAGATGAATAACTTCAGAAGCAGTTATATAGAAATTGTAATATAGTAGTTATATTTTTTGTAACTTTTACTTTTTTATTAGAAGTTTAATATTTGAAGCTTTTTGAGTAGAAAATAGTTGTAAGGAATTTCACTAGCTCAATGTAACAACTAAACTGTATCTAAATAGTTACATTAAAAACTTCATGCCTTTTATATATTAACTTATTGTGGGAAAATATTTCCATTTTAAGAAGTGGAAATTTTTTGAAAAATTTGTAGGAGACCACTCCCGAGGTAAATCTATTTCATAAAAATTTATTAATAAAATTGCTTCACAATTGACGAAGATAATGTGTACATCAAAAAAAGATAATAGCATCAGACATTACTTTCCGTAAATTCCATTAAATTAAGAATGTTAAAATTAGATTTTCAAAGAAAAATGGAAGAGGGCTTCAAAGAACTAAGAATGATAAAATAATTTCCACATAATTTTTTTGAAGTCGGTGCTAAGACGTACTCATAGTTTATAAACGTCACAGATAAAAAGCGAAGTACACCAAGGTTAAGCCGGCTACAAGTAGGTACAGCCGATTACGGTTGGTTAAACTTAAGTATATTCGATGTATTCATAGCTATAACTAGGTGTGGGCGGTTGCTTGTAGGTAAAAATAGGTGCCTATAGTAAAATTCGAATAATAATAATTAAAATGGCTATGACTTCTATTGCTTAGTGAAAATAGCGTAATTTGTCAAAAATACGTAAGCACATATCAAGTAATATCTGGTAGGTTAAGGTTTGACAGGAGTGGCCAGAAAAGAGAATTATTTTTTGACATAGGTATATATTAACATGAGCGTTTCTAAAGTTATTTATGTTTTATGGTTCACCTATAAAAGGAGAGACGCGGATAGCGACTTTTAAATAGTATAAAACAAAGTCGCTATCCGCATCTGTCCTTAGTAAGCTGTTGTTCAACGCTTTTATTTTAAGCACGCAGCGGATTTTGATGCAGTTTTCACTTGCTTTAGAAAATATTATACAAAAGATTAATATGTGCAAAACATTCTTATAAGATTATTATATAGGACAGGAAATTTAATTTCGTCAAAAAGTCCTTTTTTGAGCGCTAACATGGCCTACGCTGCCCTATACCTTAAGATATACATCAAAATATAATGCTCTGAAGAATTTTTTTTAAAGATTAAAAACAAGTCCGACATGTTAGCTAAAATCCGTAAAATTAGTTTTATTTAAATGTGTAGTGTTCGCGTAAATATAAGAAATTATTATGACATATTATGTTTATCTGCTACGGTCAGAAACCATTATTATATTTAAAATATTAATTAGAAATATTAGATTGTATTAGATATATGTGGTAGAGCCATGCTGCAGCTATATTAGTAGTATAGTTGTAGCACGAATGAGTCGGCTCGACCGGGGAAGGACCACGCTCTTACAGAATACCAGCGTAAAATAGCAGCTTAACATTGCTGTGTTTCGTATGGTGAGTGTAGAGAACCGGAGACCCTTTTTACTGGAAAAGAGGCATTCCATCTTAGTCCTCACGGGTGACAACGCATCTGCATTTGAATTCTTTATTGAGGATGGATTTAGATGTGTATGGGTCACAGCAACCACTTATCATCAGGTGGACTGTGTGCTCGTTTGTCACCCTCTCCTACAAAAAATAGGCAATCCATTCGCGATATAGTTTTTATATATTTTTTGATAAAAAATAATTTTCATCCGGTATACGAAAGAGTAAAAGCCGATGTTAATTCAGATCCAAAGAGCATATAATCACTGTCTAGACCATGTAAAGAAATAACCCACACGCGCATGTACGAGAGCGTTTTAGGAGCGCTTCGTCACGACTAACAGATAATCGTTAGTGGATGACATTAAAAAGTGTGCAATACTTACAATTCATCTCATGTCGCAGTTGTTCGTGAGCGGCAGTAGTCAACATCAAATAAGCCACGTGCCCGCCCCTTATTTAAAAAAAAATCGTCTCGTGATTTATACAGGACAACAAATAGCTGTACTTTACTAGCAGTTATTTGATAGTAACCAGGCATAAATAACAACTCGGTAAAAGTTTGAGAGGCATTCTATAGTCAAGATAGCAAATGCCAGTGACATATTTCTAAAATACGATGTCTTACCTGATGGAGCCATATAGCAGATATATTACAGTTGCATTACGAATGGGCCTACTGGAACGGGGAAGCAACACAATCTTACCGAATACCAACGTAAAACGCATTTCAATGCTTCTTTATGTGTGTTGTGTAGTGCTTCGTGTGTTTGGTATGATGTTTCTAAAACCAAAGAACCTTTTTTTACTGGAAACTAGGCATTCCATCTTAGTCTTCAGGGGTGAAAACGCATCTGCATTTTGATACTTAATCGAGGATAAATGTAGATGTCTCTGAGCCACAGCATTCACTTATCATTAAATGTATTGTATGCTTGTTTGTCACCCTTATTCTAAAAAAAACCGCTTCAACTTCCAGAATTGATTAAGTCTGTTCGTTGTTAATTGGTATTCTGAGTTCCGAGGTTTGTCTTAACCTGTTTCTCTGTTACTTATTCTCCACGTGATTTAATTTTACTTTTAGACATCTTTATTTTTTTGCTAAGAACTAAGATATTAAGATTTAGCTGTGGAGCCCACTTTGATATATTTAGAATTTTGAAAAACTTTCTAAATATCTCGGTGATAATTAGATGGTATATCTATCTAATCTATTCATTCATCTATTCATCTATCATATTTCATGTTAAAGTACACTTTCGCCTGCTCTAATGAACTATGAATTCCTACTGTTTGTAGTTAACTGAAGTGTGTTATTCAGTATGATATCAGAACATCAAACAAGGCATTCCTACATTACAAAGAATGTAACAAATTCGAAACGTCGAGAGCAGAATAATTCTTAAAATCTAGTTTATACTTGAAAATCAATTAAAAATTAACATGTTATGTATAACTATATATAAAAAACTTACCTGAGTTCTGTACGTGTCTCGGTTCAATCCGATCGATAATAGAAATAGAGGAAAATAAGGGAATTGAAGCTTTTTATATACTAGGGGACTTTAATGCTCATCCTAGGGAATTATTTTATAATGAAATGATAGATTTTTGTAATGAAGAGAGCTAGATTTGTGTGGACGCAAGTATGTGTGATAAAAATACATTTACTTTTCATAGTGAGGCTCATGGTTGTAACAGGTGGCTGGACCACTGCATAGTCACTCATTCTGCGCGTGAAACAGTAGTAAGCGTGTCTGTTAATTATGATGTATTTTGGTCAGACCACTACCCACTTGTGGTGGAATGTAATTTAAATAAACTTAAGCCTAAGGTTGTGGAGCAGGTAATGGGGAAACCTGTGAACCGTGTTACTTGGGGCAACAGGACTCCACAACAGATAAAACTGTATCACGATTTTTGTCACACAAACTTGAGAATTATAGATCTTCCAGAGGAACTCAGAAACTGCTGTGATATATTTTGTAGTAACAAGGAGCATCACGCAGTACTTTATAATATGTACGGTAATATTATAAATACACTATCACTGGCAGCAATTCGTACATATAGGGATACATGTAGAAAAAAGGGAGATTACGTGACGGGGTGGAATAAGCACGTCGCGGGCCCACATCGGGAGGCTCGGCTTAAATTTAAAGAGTGGATGATGGCTGGGCAGCCGTCCAGGGGTCGCGTATTTGAAGAGATGTCAGAATCTAGAAAGCATTTTAAAGCCAAATTAAAATGGTGTCAAAACAGACAAGAACAGCTAAAGATGGATATTATTGCGACAAATCACTCCTCTAAAGACTTTAAAAGCTTCTGGAAGAACACAAACAAAATGAATGTTAAGCCGAGTCTTCCAGTGAGTGTTGGGGGTGCTTATGATCACAAGGATATTGCGGATGCATTCAGATGCAATTTTACTGTAAGGTCACCCTTAAATGTCGTTTCATGTTTGAATTTGAGCGAGGCTGAGACTATCATGACAGAACGAAATGAAAAGATACCTGCAAAAAAAAATAGATAAAATAATTAAAGAGATGGTAAGAGGAAAATCGCCTGGTTATGATGGTCTCAGCATCGAACACTTCAGATATGCTGGGGTGCATCTTCCGCGAGTCCTTTCACTGTTTTACAGCCTGTGTTTGGGTCACTCTTACTTACCCGAGCCACTGATGAGGACTATTGTAGTACCCGTTGTTAAAAATAAAACTGGGGACACATCCGACATGGGTAATTACCGACCTATCTCGCTTGCAACCACTGCAGCCAAGGTGTTTGATAGTCTGTTAAATGAGTGTCTCAACAAATACGTAGTAATAAACGATGCACAATTTGGGTTTAAGCCGAATTTATCGACGGAGAGCGCGATTTACTGTCTGAAACACACTGTCAAATACTACACTGTAAGGCGGACGCCGGTGTACGCGTGTTTCCTCGACTTATCGAAAGCTTTTGACCTGGTCTCATACGACATGCTGTGGGGCAAGTTGAGGGACGCGGGTGTGCCGGCGGAGTACACGGCTCTACTAAGATACTGGTATGCTAACCAGCGTAACCAGGTGATGTGGGTTGGAGCTCTGTCGGAGGAATACAGGCTGGAATGCGGTGTAAGGCAGGGTGGCTTAAGCTCTCCACTCTTGTTCAACCTGTATGTAAACCAACTGATTGAACGACTTAGAAGCACACATGTTGGATGCCACATCGATGACATATGTGTTAACAACATAAGCTATGCTGACGACATGGTGCTGCTCAGTCCTTCTATAGCAGGACTGAGGAAACTGCTTTCTATCTGCGAGACATATGCGGAGGAGCATGGCCTTAAATACAACTCAAAAAAGAGTGAAATATTAGTATTTAAGGCACCGAAACGGAAGCCACGACATGTGCCACCCGTATGTCTCGATGGTGTACCTCTGAAAGTCGTACAGAAGTTCAAATATCTCGGTCATATAGTTACGAGCGACCTAGGAGATGATGAGGATATTGAGCGAGAGCGCAGAGCGTTGTCGGTAAGGGGCAATATGCTTGCCCGCAGATTCGCCCGGTGCACTGCAGACGTGAAAGTAACTTTATTTAAAGCGTTCTGTCAGTCTTTCTATACCGGTGGTCTGTGGGTGACTTATACGCGCCGGACCTACAGCGCCCTGCGTGTTCAATATAACAACGCCTTTAGAATGCTGTTGAGGCTGCCGTGGCGCTGTAGTGCCTCTAAAATGTTCGCAGACGCACACACTAACGACTTTTTCGCCATAATGCGTAGAAAAGCAGCGTCTCTCCTGCAGCGCTTACGTACCAGCAACAACGGCATCCTAAGGGTAATTGCTGCCAGGCCCGACTGCCCCATACTGCACCACTGTATGACGGTAGCTATTGGGCGAAAAAAATAATTTGTAAATAATTCACATTAACTAACAATACTAACTTAGAAGTTAAGGAAAATTGTTACTAACATACTAACAATCTATGGATGTTCTTTACGTCTGAAATAAACACTTATTATTATTATTATTATTATAATAGAAAATACCTACAACCTACGTCCTAAAAAGTGTTTATTTTTTACCTGGCCCATTCGATGATAAATAAATCACACAGACTTTTAATAAAAGCTCTTGCCTTGAGAACATATCACACCCACATAATAATCGGATGGCAAGAAACGATGGCAAATTATTTCACTCATTTGCTATAGGTATGTAATACGTCACGGACATATGTACGCACGCAGTAAACTCATACGATTAGGTACGTGGTATTATGAAAACAAAGGAGTTTATGCATATCAAGAGTCTATACACACAAACTACCTTTTATTTGCGTATGATAAAAAGATCTTTTACAAAATTAATAATATTCAAGGACTGCCTTACCCTTCAAAGCACTTTTAAACAAACTGTCGTATTATTACTCTGTTAATAATATAACTTTAAATGTACTTAAATGTCAAAAAAATATCATTCACACGCAAAAATAAACCTATAAAATATACATATTATATAAATAACATCCAAGTTGAAGAAGTAGATGTAGTTCGTGATTTAGGCATTACACTTGACAAGAAAGTGACAATGACAAAACACGTGGATACTATAGTGCAAAAAGCTTACAAAAATCTAGGATTTATTCTACGTATTTGCAAACCTTTTTCAGACATAAACTGTATTAAAAGTATTTACTACGCGTACGTTCGAAACGTTTTAGAATACGCAAGTAGTATTTGGTCTCCCTATTATATTACCCAAAAACAACAAACTGAAAGTGTTCAGGCAAAGTTTGTAAGGCATCTGAATTATAGAACTCACACTTATTCTGATTATGTTACAGGCTGCCAAAATCATAAAGTAACGTCCTTAGAAAATAGACGTACTCTCTTAGATATGATGTTTTGGCTACCTGGATTCCCCGGTTACACTATCTGCAATAAATGTAAATGTACCCAAGAAGCATACAAGACACACCCCTTTATTCGCTCCCAACGCTCGAAATTCTAACTATGCAAGAAACTCACCCTTGACTCGGATTTGCTCAATATATAATAAAAAATTCTCGAACTGAGATATATTTTACATATCCAGAGATAAATTAAAACAAGAAGTTCTTAAGCTTTTAAGGTAAATAACTTATCTATTCGCATACCTATTATTATAACATTTAAGTATATCATTTCATATGTTGTTTAATGTTTTTTTTTTGTATTGATATATTATAAATAATACGTACGTTAAAACATTTATTTATATATCTATAGACCCATACCAATACGAACACACACACACACATACACACAGAGAGAGAGAAAGAGAGAGAGACACACACACACACACACACACATACCACACACACACATACCACACACACACATACCACACACACACATATGCGTGCGTGCGCGCAAGCGCATACCTCTTAGTCATAGTTTACTAGTTTCACCTTGTTCTTATTTGATATGTATTAAGGGTAGGAAATACCATTTAAGATTTATACAGGGAAACCTATGATTGGCTGTTATAACCATTTATAGATTATTATCATTTGTAGTGTTATGCTACTTACATTTCATTGTACACTAATTCTCCATTCTGTTTTGATATTCTGCATTCATGTTTTGCATCACTTTATACTATTTTTTCATTCTGTTTTTGATTTTCTGCATTTATATTTTGCATCACCTTTATTTATATAGGATCCTGTAACGTTTTTACACAATAACATATCATTTTACTGCGTATTTTCACACTATTTAGTACTTTTAAAATAGCTGTCAATGGAGTCTTACCTTTTTTTGGTCTTTTATTGAATTCTCTGTAACTCTACAATTTCAGGCTTCGTGCACGCTTCCATGCATTAGTTTTTCCTATGTGAATAATATCTCATTTCTTACTAAAATGTAATAGTTTCTTAATAACAGTCCAAAAACCAAAAATTGTTAAATATGACAACTATTATTTATATAGTTGTAATGGTAACTTTTATTCAAATTCGTCTCTGGTATGATGTTCTCAGTTTAATATTTTTACATAAATACTCTTTGGCTGTAGGTCATTTACAATAAATTTCCTTTTAATTTAAATAATTTCTCGTTCTCCCTAAAAAGGTATAAAAGCCGAATAATTGGAGAATACAGGACAGTCTCGCTTCAGTTCTCAAAGGAGAAGCATCTACTAAAGGCCTTATCCCGGGGCCGCATTGCCCCGGGATCCTGCAAGCCTCCATCTACATCCGAATTCGTCGGCAGTCTGCTTCAAGCGCGGGGCCACGCTACCTTCGGGCACGCTACGACTGCTTGCTCCAGGCGCTGAGTGTACCTACTGCCCGCGCTACCTTCGGGCACGCTACGACTGCTTGCTCCAGGCGCCGAGTGCACCCACTGCCCGCGCTACCTCTGGGCGCGGCGACTACTTCTTCAAGTACTGAGCGCACCTACCCCAGGCGCTACGTGCGCCGGCTCCGGACGCTGCGTGTGCCCAGTCCAGGCGCTGCGTGCCGTCGCCGCTGAGAAACCTCAAGCTCTGCGTGTGCCTATTTCTACAAAAGCAGCGAGGCTCCAGGCTCCACTATAAAACTATATTGTCCTATTCTCCTACCTTTATTTTTTTTAAAACTTAATTGTAATCTCATTTCATCCATCATCTTCATATTTCATTTTTTTTATAAAATTGTAAATACTTTTCTGAAACTTTAAATATATTATTTTCTTGGTCTACTTTTGTTGTTTTGCTGTTCTTAGGTTAGGTTATATTTTTCTTTTCTTTAATTGTCGCTTCACGACACATTGTATTTTCATAAGAGCTGTTGGTTTTCTAAATAAATAAATACTATCAAATGAACCCCTATCGCAAACGTCGGGACCTAGATTCGAGAAAATCGTTAATTACGATTACCCTATTCAGCCGCCAGATCCCCTGTGAAACAACGGCCAACCTGTAACACATTCGCAATGTAAGCAACCAAGCGAAATTCGTAACTAGTCGCCACCATCCACTAGTTAAGAGTGTAACGACAGTTGGAAGAATGAATATTCACGAGAGCAATCGAAAGCTGTTGGTAACGTCTTATAAGCTAACGAACCCCGCTCACGAAGACAGAGCTCAAAAAGTTAAGAACAATAAATTGTCCCTATTCCACTTGTATCTGGTTCACAACAGTCAATTCCTTATTAATTAATCCCTTGCCGCTTGGGAAAGGCTCACAATATTTATATCATATACCAGATACACGTGTTTCGCTCTCCCACATTTAAAAAAAATGTGGAGGAGGCACACGGCTCCGCACACACCGTGCACGGTAAGCGCCAACCATTTTAATGCGCTCCCCCGAAGGGTACGTTAAGTTGGGAACTGGACCGTAGTCCACAGCAAAATAACTGACGAACCAGTAAAAGAGGACTTAGCCCCTTAGTACTACGTAAGCACAAACATCGACAGAAGTCGCGCATGTCAATGCGTGAAAACGCCATATAGAATACGATCAAATCCAGCCACAGTTAATGTACGTCACACGGGTTAGGCTACATTAGGCACACTGGCCATAAAAAGCCTTCCGTGATTGCCACCACCTGCCAGACCGCCGTTCCTGCAGGCGCGATGTAAGTGTAAGGCAACACCACCAATTGCATGGTCAGCACGGCCAATTGGCCGCAGAGCGTGTCATGAGTCTACCGCTCACCTCAAGGGAATGGGGTCCCACGTTGCGCGGCTTTAGGCCGCAGCCTTGAGAGCCTCCTCAGATTCTCCCTCCAGCTACCACCCGCATGAGGTCGACACATATGCTCCACCAACTAATACAATGGCAGATATAGCCAATAGGCAGTTATAATATAATATTAATAATTCGCCATCAGAAAGGGGTTGTGTCACTGACGTTGAGTATATGCATTTTTCGATCATGTTTGTCTCACCTACCAACAAGTTGCCTTCAATCTTTCAAAGGTGGAAACTTTATAGAGATATATTATTATGTTGTTATATAAAACATCATGAAGGTCAGACAGTCTGCAGCTCCGCAATGAAAGGACCCGACTTAGACAAAGCTACTTAGGTTGTGAGTCAAACCAAGACGCAGGGATCGCCATTGAGAAGAGCGACCCGCTAAACAACCATCGCAGAGACGCAATGCTGCAGAACGCAACAAGCATCAATACGACAATCGTCAGGCTTACACCATCCCAAGGTCCCCCATACAGTCCCAGCAGACATCACCACCCGCATACCTCCATCGACCAGAACCACAACATGCGTCGAATCAGGTGTAGCACACCCGCAGGTCCATCACAAGACGCAATACTGCAAGTAGCAGTAAGCATCAATGCAACTATCATACGGATGGCGCCCGCTCACCACATACCCACATGATCCCTATCGACTTTAGTAACAAAATTGATAATGTTGTTTACTAAAAATACCACCAACGTATCATAGTATCACGGTACTAAGACGTCAGTAGCCAAAACTCCACGTATCATAGCGCTATTGCACTAAGACATGAAGTTGAGTATGCTTGCTGCACTTAAAAGTACTACCAAACACACTCACCCTAATCAGAAAGATAGCCGACGTATCATAAAGCTATGCGCTAAGACGCCGCCCACAAACGGCAGGGGTGTGCGATGTCCACGGGCAAGTCGTATTGCTACAACAAACCCGCTTACCACCGACACTAAGATGATATGTCTAAGACACATCGGTTAGCGAGTTCAAGTTTACCTCGGTCTTGGACGCTGTGAAACAATCTACACGCCACATAATAATCCTTTTCAAGTCCTATTTCTTTCAATATAATGCTTTTACAGATTTGAGACCTTGAACATATTTGCTTAATTTCATAGACCATACTACTATTGTATTGTATTGTACTATTGTATGTCTCATTCATATGGGACTTCAAGTCATAACTCTGCTATCATAATGCTTATGCATCAAAGATACCTTCTATATTAATGCTTTGGTTCGTTAGACCTTACTATGATAAGTCCCAAATATAGGACTAGTCATTGTGCAACCTTAGTACTAGCAGTCGATCAGCCGACCACCCCATATATATGTACAACCTTGGGTATGTGTCTCCGGCAACGCCCCCTTATAAGGAAACATTACAAGAACACCTTCATCAACTTATTTGATCCATTTTTTCTATTATATTACAAATGTTATTTATCTTTATTATTGCAATATAATCGACTTGTATTTATATGATTTAATACAATTTAAATATTTTAAACAGAATTTTAATAAATTTAGAGATTTTACAGCCAATTTATGCGTTTACTATACTATAATATTTTTTTTTATAGGACAAGGGTGACAAACGAGCACACAGTCCACCTGATGGTAAGTGGTTGCTGCGGCCCATAGGCATCTACATCTATCCTCGTTTGCGAATCAAAATGCAGATGCGTTATCACCCGTGAGGACTAAGATGGAATGCCTCATTTCCAGTAAAAAGGGCCTCCGGCCACCTCCACTCACCAAGCAAAACGCAGAGGTAAACCTCTACTTCACGCTGGTATTCTGTGAGGTCGTGGTACTACCCCGGTTTGAGCCGGCCCATCCGTGCGACATCAAAAGCTGCCGCGTGGCTCTACCACTGTTAAAATTCAATATTCCAAATGAACATATTTGAAATTTATACTTAATATTGCATTTTAATTGGTTAGTATATAATTTTTATGATATTTTTAAATGCCTTTATAATGAATTTAATTATTTTTTATTAATAATAATTATGAAGCGTCGCAACAGGACGAGCAAATTGTCCTTAACACATAAGCCCCCATCTTTACAAGATTTGCGTATGACCTAACATGTCTTACGCAAGCACAGCTTTCGCGTACCCGCCCCATCGTAGTTTGTACGACCTCCAAGTCATTCAAACTATGGTCGTTCGCAAAGCCACACATCGCCCGTTGGTATGAGAGAAACTCTGATTAACACAGGGATTACCATGTTCCGACAATCTCTGAATATTTCATGGGAATATCTCACTATATCAGCACTAATTTTAGGGAGCTGAGACACCTTTCAACCCGTAGTGGCAAAAGCAGCCACCTACACTCCGTATCCAAACGTCACAGAAGGTATCCAGAGACAGAGACCCCGTAATGTTTTATTCTACCGTCAGTTTTGCTAGACTCCGTACACCTGTTACACACCTACACGACACTCTCACCTAGAGTAACAAACACCAATACGACAACGGACGGACGCCGCGTGTCCGCAGACGGGCGCGCCGCACACCGCGCCTCGCCGGGTACTTATCGTACATCTGTTTGGACACGAGTTTGCCGTCAGAGACGGGGCCCGCCACCCCTGTTCCGGCAGCGGTTAGATAACTCATATAAATATGAACATCGTTACGTTGAAATAATATATCATCACCTCCCTCTTTTATAACTAGTGGCCTAGCGGGCTACGAGCCCTTGATCTGATGAACACTACAGAAATTAGAGAGGTAGTTACTAGTTGATAAGGAATAATTAATATGGATATGGAGTAGTGAATATAGCATGTAATGGCGGCGTAAGATTATCTTATATCATCCATTGGGTCACGTACGAGGCGACAGTGGGAAATTACGTGTAAACAGGAGATGGGCGTGGCGTTTTCATGATAACGACCTAAAAATAAAAAATACGATTGCCAACTCGCCTGCAAAGCGCTATGTAACAATTTCTTTATTCTTGATAGGCTTATTAAATGTTATGATTAACCTATTCTAATCACGCTACCTGTAATTCATTCTCTTTAACTTAATTAATTACTAACGTTCCCTAGACATTTCTGTGACTATTTTCGTTTAATTTAATATTTTTTCAAGATATTTGATTACATTACATGTAAAATCTGCAGCTTATTAAGACTGCACAAATAACAACAATAATAAAGACATCTAGACCGAACCGTGCCAAAGTTCTCGCAATGGACGTTCCATAAATCCCATTCGATATATGGAGGTTGATCATTATTGCTGACAAATTTCTAAAGCGATGCGGTATGAATTTTTCAAAAGAATTTCTCAGCTCTTTTCAGAGTTACGTCTACCAAACATGTTAATCAATGATGATTTGCCCCATTTTTTTTTCAATTTTAATTGTTCTTTTGTTTGTTATCTTAATAAGAAGATTTAACAGAAAAAATACTCATTAAGTGTGTTGTATCAAAAAAAATCTAGTAGAAATGAATTTAATCTGATTCTGATTGTCACCTAATATGAAAATTGGATCACTGAAGATGAGGATTTCGACAAATGCTCTACTCACATGTTAGGCAACTGTGTCAAAAAGGCTACTTGTGACAATATTTTGCACTAGTATTAGCATTATTTATAAGAGTTTCTTGAAATCTGGTACAACAATTACTGCAAACACCGTCAATAACTGCAAACAATACTGGACAATCTCCCTCAAACAGTTATTTGTCCACAAACACTGTAACAACAAGATATCCGCTGTAAAACCACAGTAACCAACATTGCACGACGTATCAGTAAGCCTCAGTGACAATTGGCCGGTCATATAGCTTAAAGAACCGATAACTGACGAAAAGTTATTTTTTCTGTTAATTTTTTTTATAACGTTACATACACCACGCTTGTAGTTTTTCCTCTATCCTGGAGACAGTTTAAAAACATAAGTTGCAAAAGAATCAAAATCCCATCGTGTAATAATTATTTGTAGACCATACAAATACTTGTTCTGTATGGGATTCGAACCCACGGACCTTTTACAAAAACATTTTTAGACAACTTTGATTAGCATCTCACAGTACTCGCCGTACCTTTCTCTCTCTGATTTACTTTTTTTTCAAATATAAAATTTCTTATTAAAAATGAAACATTTCATAAGTGGAAAATGCTTTCAAAGAATTCTTCAATTCCAGTTCGCAGCAATTCTATACAGCGGAGGTATTAATAAAATTCCATCAAAATGGCAAAATATTTGTATTGATTTAATAAAAGTATACGTATAAAACTTACCTTCTTTTATTCTTATTTTATTGGAAGTTTTATAAACTATATGTAATTTTATTATCTCTATTCTAGTCTTTGAGTTAATTGAATCTATCTGTAAGGACATTCAAGTCATTACATTGTTTGTGTAACAGTAAACCCAACTCATTATTATTTCTTTCATTCATATCCGCGTAATTTTGTGGTTTCCATGCTAGCTGGTTCTCTAAATAGAAGCTTTTCTATTTAGAGACCATTAAGTAACTTTATGTGACTGATAGCTACGTAAGCCTATCAAAAAATTCAAACGCAGATAGACAACTGCATAATTTACATTAATAGGGTAAGGGATGCAAGAATATTGCAAGTTATTTAGAAGTAGGCTACTTGTCAGTTTTATTAGTTGTGGTAATGTGATCCAACAGGACAAACTAAAAAGCGTTCCATGTAACAGTGAAACCATTAAATATTAAATCACCTCGGATACGTACAAAAGGTTAAATTTTGACTTCACTCTGTAATTTAGGTCTGTCTTTTGATTTCTCATCATGAGCTCAAAATCCTTTAGTAGCATGTTTAACATTTTTATTATGTATAATCATTATTTACATAATAAGTAGTATCCTAGTATAGGTAGATATATTTAATAAGAATATATAATATAGTATAAGGTCATGTCAATAAAATATCATGTGAATATATAATGTTCTTAAAATAATTGTTTGGGATTTAAACTTAATATAAACTTTTTTATAGAATAAGGCTGACAAACGTTAATAGATACTGTGGTCCATAGATATCTACATTAATACTCAATTAAATAGGTACAATATTTATCATATACGAACCTAGATTTAAATCCATGTAACGATTACAAACCTAGACAAATTTTTGAGCCATCGGGCTCAAATAAAAATACATTTATAATAGGTATATAAAATATCGACCTTATTTGAAACAACAATTACAAAGCATCTAAGAGATCCATTACTATTTAGTGAGGATTAGATTTTTAACAGTTTTTGCTTTGCAGCTTTTGCTGTCGCACGGATGGGCCGGCTCGAACCGGGGTGGTACCACGACCTCACAGAATACCAGCGTGAAGTAGAGGTTTATCTCTGCGTTTCGCTTGGTGAGTACAGGTGGCCGGAGGCCCTTTTTACTGGAAATGAGGCATTCCATCTTAGTCCTCACGGGTGACAACGCATCTGCACTTTGATTTGTAATAAAGGATGGATGTAGATGTCTATGGGCCGCAGCAGCCACTTACCATCAGGTGGACTGTGTGCTCGTTTGTCACCCCCATCCTATAAAAAAAAAGGATTATATGAACAGACGACTTAAGCCGTGAGCTTAAGTTTAGATTGCATGAGATACATTATTATGTACATGACTGGCTTACGAATCTGAAATGTATTTTAGTTAATTTAATATAGGTATTTGTAAACTGGGATTAGACCTCCTTTTCTGCCCAGGGCTCCGCTAAGTAGGTAATAGTGAAAATCTTGTAGTATAATTACATTATGTCTATCGCCAAACAACAAGACATATTCCTACTCATCATACCGGGTTCTATGATAGCTCCTTCACTGTTCAGGCTGCACTTCTTGGAATTACTTGCCCGAAAGTTGGTTCGCAAACGTTTATGTAATTATGAGAATTACAAAAAACTACTATTTTTAATTGATTAGGCGTATTTATTAATGTATTTGTATATACAACGTGTCCCAAAATTCAACGATAAGCCAACACCGGAGGATAGACCTGCCCCGGACTAATTGGGGAAAAAAAGAAAAAAAAAATATATCCTAATTATATTTTCAGTTATATAAAAAAAATAAATGCTTCAGAAATTGAGACCGTTTATGATATTTTTCACTACCATGACCACAATTTTTTAAATATTTATTTCTTTTTTTTTATAGGCAACCTGAATAGTACTGCTATCTACCACAATTCTTAAAAACTCCAGAATAACTCTTGTTTTATCACGAAAATTAATGAAACTTATTTTATTCCCTAAATTTTTTGAAGACTTTTACTTTTAACCAAATTTAACTTATCGTGGTGTAAAAAAAAAGTATGAACACTAGTATGGCAAGTTTTTTTAAAAATTGACGCAACTAACCAACATTCCAAAATGGTATAATACTCTAGGAAAACAAGTTATAAAAAAATATGGGCCTATTATTTCTAAACAGGGGCCAAATTCCTTAAATTGTAATTGTTAGTAATCACTTTTACTACATGCCCAAAATTGGTTCCTGTTACAATTTCTAGGAATTCGAATGGGGCATTAATACCTTAGATATTAGAGAGAGATAGATAGATAGAGATATTTACGTTAAAAAGAGACAACAACAGGGCAGGTAGAGAAGCTGTTATTATTCTCAGCAAGTTATAAAAAAAATATGGGCCTATTATTTCTTAACAGGCGCTAAATGACGGTCGGGTGTAATAAAAGTATTAGTTCTTGAAAAATGTTTAATATTTCAAAACAAATGGTACAAACAGTTTAACGTGTAATTTATTAAGTTATTTACATTATAGCAAATGTTCGAACTGTTTGCCACCAGCATTAATACATGCACGACATCGCCTTAAAAATGATCGTTTTATTTGTCTTGCATATCTTCTGCTATTAATGTAATCAGCAGCCTGAGTGATATTTCGACGAAGCTCGTCCAATGTCACAATGGGTTTTGAGTAGACCCTGTTTTTAAGACAACCCCAATAGAAGAAGTCCAGGGGGTTCAAATAGGGTGAACGGGGTGGCCATAAGATAGGACCAAGTCGCCCGATCCAACGCCCTGGATACTCTTGATTTAAATATTCTCGCACAGGACGGGCATAATGTGCTGGGCAACCATCATTTTGGAACCACATGTTTTGAAGATCACTTAAGGGCACGTCGTTTAACAATTCTTGCAAGTCATTTTGTAAAAAGTTTAAATAACTATTGCCATCTAAGTTTCCTTGTAACTCAAAGGGCCCAATTACTTTTCCATTTAATATGCCGGTCCATAGGTTATCCTTAAATTGATATTGGGATTTGTCTTGTCTCATCAAATGTGGATTTTCATTACTCCAACTATGTAGGTTGTGAAGATTTAAATACCCATCTTTCTTGCACGTTATTTCATCCGACCATAGAATTTTGTCTGGAAAGTGGGGATCTTCACTGTGCCTTTGCAGCATTAAACGGTAAAATGTGACCCGTAGCGGATAGTCCCGCGGTAATAACGTCTGCACACGCCTGTAGTGATATGGGTGAAGCTTGTGACGTTTTAATATTCGATGTGCAGAATTTTTCGGGATTCCTGTAGCTTCTTCTATGGCACGTACCGAAGTAGTCGCGTCATTTTCTATCTCATTGAGAACTTCTTCATCACGATCCAATCTAGGTCTTCCAGCGCTTCTCCTATTGGATGGCATACGACCCTCCGAAAACGCTTGATGCACATTAATACACACTCGATAATCAGGATATTTTTGAGCATTTGGGTATCTTTCTCGATACAGTCTGCTAGCAGCGTTAGCATTACATCGGCATTCTCGATAGATTAAATGCATATTAGCGTATTCCTGTGGTGTGTACGGTTGCGGCATGTTAAACGCCAAACAGTCCAAAATGCGCCAGAACTCTAAATCACAAAACACACAATCTTAGTCCAAGATAATGCCAGGTCAGTTCAGTTTGCAGATCACTTCCAGTCCAAATAATGCCAGGTCAGTTAAGTTTGCAGGTCGATTCCAGTCCAAAAAGCCAAGCCAAAAGTCGATAGTATGTACGAGGGCCACGTAAGTTGAATTGGGAACGGTGCGCAGTAAACAAAGGAGCAGAGCGTACTGAACCGACTTGCTGAGAATAATAACAGCTTCTCTACCTGCCCTGTTGTTGTTTTTTTTTTAACGTAAATATCTCTATCTATCTATCTCTCTCTAATATCTAAGGTATTAATGCCCCATTCGAATTCCTAGAAATTGTAACAGGAACCAATTTTGGGCATGTAGTAAAAGTGATTACTGACAATTACAATTTAAGGAATTTGGCCCCTGTGTAGAAATATTAGGCCCATATTTTTTTATAACTTGTTTTCCTAGAGTATTATACCATTTTGGAATGTTGGTTAGTTGCGTCAATTTTTAAAAAAACTTGCCATACTAGTGTTCATACTTTTTTTTTACACCAAGTTTTTAAAAAATTTAGGGAATAAAATAAGTTTCATTAATTTTCGTAATAAAACAAGAGTTATTCTGGAGTTTTTAAGAATTGTGGTCGATAGCCGTACTATTCAAGTTGCCTATAAAAAAAAGAAAAAAATATTTAAAAAATTGTGGTCATGGTAGTGAAAAATATCATAAACGGTCTCAATTTCTGAAGAATTTCATTTTTTTATATAACTTAAAATATAATTGGGATATATTTTTTTTTCTTTTTCTCCCCGATTAGCCCGGGGCAGGTCTATCCTCCGGTGTTGGGTTATCGTTGAATTTTGGGACACGTTGTATATTACGTGTTTATTGTAAATATTTATATTATGAATATGTGTTTATATAAATAAAGGGATATAAATGTATTTACTAACAATATTATATCATAATATAAATTTTGATACACTTAATGTGTATTTATATTAGTTTCCATTTATTTTCTTTCAATTGCTTCCTTCGTCAAATTTTTACCACTATGTGAGTTTACTGGTAGAGAATTTTTAGGCATTAAGTACGTCCTATGTATCCTTTTTCTTCTACAATGCAATAATTTCATTTTATGATTTAGTATTCTTACTTGGAATATTATAGTTCATGATAAATGCGTGCTGTTTCAGTTTTCATAATACATTTTATGTTATAAATCTTTACTTAATCTATTTCCTCAAAAAGGGAACAAAATATAATAGGTAAGTAGGTATTTTCACAACGTGTTTCAATATTACTAGTTTAGCCACTTAAGAGAAAAGATTTACCAGCATGGCATTTACCAGTACCTAGGCAAATTTTCTCCCCATCTTTCACAAAAATAAGAAAAATGCTGCTACAGCATAAGGTTAGTGGTCTAACAAGCTACACGCTTTTGATATCATCTTTTTAAATACCTTTTAGTCATATCACAAATAAGTACTGTATTTGAAATCACAATAAGTTTCTTGACCATAGACACTTTTGTGTTTGTGATAGGCTTACTTAAAAGAATAATTTAAGGTGTCTATGAAGTGAGGTTTCCTAAAGTCGATATAACTCTTTTGCACTTGTGCAGGTAAAAATGCTAAAGGAGGCCGAAAGGCAGAACCATTCTAAATGTTTGGTGGGTCTAAGGCACTTTGGTGAGCATAAGCGCCATGTCGGGTATACTACCAATACTAATAATATTGTTAACATTACTAGTATAGTAACTAGTAGTGGTAGTAACTACTCCAGGTAAGCTTAAAATGCTTGCGCTAGGAGGGAGTGGTTCCCGATATCAGACAAAAAGCGAATTCGAACTCACGAATTATTGAGTTCGCGGTACGGACGCTACCATTGATCTACTGTCGCTTAAAAATATGAAATAGTTGTCACTCCTGGCAGACTGGTTGGTTGCTCCAGTTTTTATTATTTTGACTTTTTATCAGGAAGATGCTGCTGCCAGTCTCCTGATTCAGTTTCCCTCTGTCGCCTATTACGACACCCACAGGATGATGTACCGATGATGTCCCACTAACCATGTAGTGGTGTTATGTAATTAAATACCATTTCTATTGAGAACTTTATGCAAGACTTTATTCGATGTAACTCGAGGATTGATCCATATAAGGGAATCAGGATTGTAATAAGATTATACCATGTAACTTGAGTATGATCATTAGAAACCGTCACTTAAAACCAACCTATATACCAACGGGATCATTAACCTTTCTTTGTTAGAATTAAGTATAATATTTTAATAAAGCAGTCTTATTTCAACCATCGCATCGCCACGAGACTTCATTTACCCAAGGCTTCCCTCATCGCAGTGGATTCCCTACGCCGCCACACGGCATAATTAAATTCCTTAATATTAATATACTATGTAATTGTGCTTACTGATAAAATGTTAAAGGCCATGGCCAATTCATATAGGGCTCGCTGTTTATGTAAGATCCTGTGTTTATTTTATTTCTTTTACACTAAAATACCTCGATATCAGTTCTCATGACAAACTGTAGTCTTTTTAAAAATGTATAAATATAAACTTCGGGTCTTATGCTGTACCTGAATTTTATGTTTATGAATTCCTTCTTAAAGGAGTAACTGCTACGTTTTAGTCTGTTTTGTATTCACAAATATACAGGCGCATCGGAACATTGAACAATTTTTATTTTATACTAAATTATTATCGAAGATCATAAAACAATCCTATCCTAGCAATAAGTCAGCGGTTGTAAGAGAAGTTAAACTACGATTTCTGGTTCGGTCCACGTTAGTTTAACATCCTAAACTATATCACAAAAGTCATTTTAACAAATGAACGCTAATAAAAAGTTAGGTTATAGGGTTCCGTACCTGAAAAGGAAAAACGGAACCCTTATAGGATCACTTTGTTGTCCGTCTGACTGTCTGTCTGTCTGTCAAGACCCTTTTTCTCAGGAACGCGTGGAGGTATCAAGCTGAAATTCATATCAATTACTCAAGTCTACTGTCCCTTGGATCTGTGAAAAAATAAAACTTATAAGCCAACGAAATCAAAAGATACAGCCGTTTATGCCGCAAATTTTCGACATTCGCAAGGGAATCAAAACCTACAGAGTACTTCCCGTGAACTCAGAGTCTTGAAATTTGGTACGAAGCAACGTTTTATAGCACAGTTAAAGGAAAAATTGCGAAAAGCATAAATTTTTAGTTACATCATATAATAAAAATATTTTAATAATTTTAAACTTATATACCTACGGATTTGTTCGGAACCCTCGGTGCGCGAGTCCGCCTCCCACTTGCCCGGTTTTTTTAAATACTCAAGACAGCTGTTTTAAGATTTCATGCACAAGAATTTGAACATAAATATCTCTTAAAGACAATGATGCTTGCCAGAACCACAATTCGTTTAGAATGGCATTAACAATAAGGTCGCTCTTGCAAATACTCCTACAAATAAACATCGATTGTTATTTTATTTATTAATTAAAAATAATTGCATCGCTCTTAACATGATTAGTCATCAGTCATTATCCTCAACAACTGCACCGTGGCTACACCCTACTTTATACACCATTACTTATTGTACTCATATAATATTTGAAACGTACGTAATTCCACGCAATTCCATACCTCTAAACAGCTTTCGGAATAACGTTATAGAAATGTTATTAGTGTGTGTCCAAAGACAACGGTCTTTACTATAATAGTCAACCATTGAATATAACCGCACTATTCGTATAAACAAACTGCAACTCAGACGTAAATATCGACAAATGGAGCGAAATGTTATGGTCGGAAAGGATAATGGGAGTATTCCCTCCGGGCAAGGTGTTCAAACCCGGGAACGGTCAACTCTATATGATTACTATTGTTCTATATACTAAGAAAAAAGAGTCGTTCAGAAATTTAAATAGCGATTGGTTAGACTTTTGCTATAGTTCAATCCGTTTACGCTATTGGGCGTGATGACAGCGCCACCATCCAAGACTTTTACTAATACCTGAGGTCGATGATGTAATCCAGTTGTCTTGGTGGATATTCAAGTTACCAGGAGCTTGTTTGTAGTCTGCGGTCAGTCGAAATAAAGGGACAAGTAATGAATTGAAAACTAGGTTAATTTTATAAAACATGTTTTTAAAAGTTTCATTCAAAT
Organism: Parnassius glacialis; assembly: GCA_033319125.1. Lineage (NCBI taxonomy): Eukaryota > Metazoa > Arthropoda > Insecta > Lepidoptera > Papilionidae > Parnassius > Parnassius glacialis. Next base: position 22,664,024 of record JAVANC010000010.1, on the reverse strand, counting down.
CGAATAATAATTGGTTGTTTACTTCATAACTTTGGTTTCGTTGAAATATTAACGGTGTAGTAAAAACAAGCTATTATTTTAAAACTTATATTCCGTAAGTCGAAGCCCAGTTATGATATAAGAGTTCCATTTTAACATAGAACAGATGCAGCTGTACTCTGGAGATTTAAATCATACTTATTTGGCGTCGCACCAAGCGGAGGCAACTGTTAAAGAAATGTTTGAACGCGTCCCTTTCACTCCTAGATAATAATTAATTATATCCAAGAGTGAAAGAGTGAAATAATTATGAGAATATTGTAAAATAATTATTAAAAATCGTCTTTCTCCCTTTCTTTATAAGCCTTTATAGTCTATTGCTGGGTATATGGCCTCTCTCATATTATTATTAGTAAAAATTAACGATTATAAATTTTTAAACATTCTAAATCAATATTATTATATATATATATATATAATAGTATTAGACCACAACACCGTCCCAACGTCTAAGCACGAGTGAGATTACGTGTGTGCTTACGAGGGTGAGTGCATGCGTGCGTGTGTGCGTTTTTGTGTATGTGTGCACATGTGACTGTGTGTCACACGTGCGAATTCCCTCATAATATTGAGCTTATTTTACCCATATTTAACAACTACCGGTGTGACATGGACGTTAAACATAACTTTTGTTTTATCCTATCCGTTGGGAGACACTATTGAGGTCATTGAGTATAATCCTTAGGTCCTCCAGCGATTCTGCCATAAGGACTATATCGTAGGCAAGTCGAAGGTGAGTGATGTACTCGCAATTAATGTTAATACCGAATTCTTTCCAGGCCAGTAGCTTGAAAACGTCTTCCAATGCAGCGGTGAAGAGTTTTGGGGATATAACGTCACCCTGTCTTACACCTCTCTGCAGTTGGATAGGTTTCATACACTGATTCTGTACTCGGATAGCCATCGTAGCTCTACTGTACAAACACTTCAGCACTTCGATATACCGACAGTCAACTTGGCACCGCTGAAGGGACTGCAGCATCGCCAAAATTTCGCCGGAATCAAAGGCTTTCTTCTAGTCCACATATACCAGACAAAGTGGCAATTTTAACAATTTGCCGAAGGGAATGTGGTCTATGGTGCTAAAGCCCTTTCGGAAACCGGTTTGCTCGGGAGGCTGGAAGTCGTCAAGTCTACGCGCGAGACGATTCGTTATGACTCTCGAAAACAGCACGTAGACGCAGTTCAGAAGGGATATCGGTCTGTAGTTCTTCAAGAGAGCGTTGTCACCTTTCTTAAAGAACAAGACCACCGCACTTTTGCTCCACGCCTCCGGTGTAATACCGCCATGGAGGACGGAATTAAAGAGCTTCTGAAGGACTTCAAGTACCGGTTTTCAACAAACCGCATGGACAGTTTCCACTAGCTTGTCATTCATATCTTCCACTTCATTGCAGTCTTCTAGGTACTGAAAATAGTGTTGTAACACGAGCTGAAAGGTTCCGGGACTTTGGAACAGAGCACGAGGGGGACGGAGCGTTCACTTCATTAAACGAGACCTCTCCAACTTAACATTTAGGTTAAGTGTGCCTCTGACCATTTGGTGATAGCTACCAGGTTTCACCCTCGCGATAACGGAGACATAACTGAACAGTTGTCGTCTGGTCGTCATAATGAAGTCAATCTCATTTTTTTTCGAACCGTCGGGGCTCGACCAGGTCCACTTCCTGTGGGGCTGCTTCTGGAAGAAAGAGTTAATCATAAAGAGTCCCTCTTTCTCCATGAAGTCGGCCAGCTGCTGACCCCTTGGGTTCCATTTTCCTATTCCAAATTTCCCGACTTCTGGCTCACCGTTCTCTCTTGTGCCTAGTTTTGCATTGAAGTCTCTCATTAACACCGTATATTGGGTTTTGTAGGATAGCATGGCTCTAGAGATATCCTCATACATTTCCTCCACCTCCTCACGGGGTGTGCCGAGGTTGTTTCGTAAACCTGTATGACCTTCAGCGAATACCGTTTGGTGATTCTGAGTATAAGGTACGCAACCCTCGTCGACACACTCTCAATCTTTATTACAACGTTGTTAACGAGAGACTTGTGGACGATAAATCCGACACCTCCTTGGGACAGATGTTCGCCCTCCCGGTGATAGAGCAAGTTCCCGGATTCGAGGATTACCGTGTCCTCCCTCTCTCTTCGGACTTCGGATAATCCTATAATATGCCAGCGTAACTTATCTATCTCTTCTTCCAACTTCACAATCTTCTCGTCAGTCCTCAGGGTGCGTGCGTTGTATATTGCCAGGTCGAATCGTCTTAGGTGGCTACCGAACCTCCACCGGAGATTCTTAGCACTTCCTGCCCCGCCGTTACCATGGTCACCACCGTAGCCAGGAATAGCGGGGCCGCCGGGGACTGGGGGCCGTCTTTTTGTAACTTTTATAATGGGGGGTATATTGCCATAGTTGCCACGCTTGGCGAGCGGGTTGGCAACCGCTGTTTTTTTTATTGTTGTTTTGTAAATATCAGGAAGATGCTGCTGCCCACAGATCTGCCCGTTACCGTTTGTCGCCTTTTACGACATCCACGGGAAGATATGGGGTAATGGATATTCTTAACCGCCACTACATGGCAATAGTTGATTTACGTACGAACATTTATATCACAATGGTGGACCAATTGCAAGCTTAACAACGCTGGCGTACTTCACGATGGTATAGTTACCTAGTTATACATACATAAATATTATATATCTCATACAAAGTGGTGCCTAACATTAATATTTTTGGTTCGTGACCGATAACTTCTATAATAAATTAATTTAATTGTAACCTGATTGTCATTAAATAATGTCACAAGCTCGCATTCAATACCTATATTTTAAAAATGTTTAATAAAAACAAAGCCTCAAATATGGCCTCGTATCCTCAAATATAAGCCTCTCAACTAATAGTAGCACCTGCAAAAATAAAAGCAAAACCAGAATATGAACTCCGATCTATACCATTCGTTGCCAAATCGGCATCCACAACACTAACCAATGACAAACCGGAAACAAGACCTGAGACAAAATCTCTCATACACTAAACCGTAGTTAGGAGTGCCTTTCAAATATCGCAATACACGTTTTGCTGCCTTCCAATGCTTAACGTTATAATTAGTACAAAATTGGCTTAAGTAGTTAATGCTGTAAGTGATATCAGGCCTAGTAGATACTGCCAAAAACATCTAAGCACCTACCAAGCTTTGACACGGATACTGTTTCATTACACTCTCAGACTTCATCAATTTTACCTTAACATCAATAGGCGTTAGTGTTGGTTTGCATTCACACAATATCAAAGTGTTCTAACAGTATTTAAATATACACACTCTGTTTACAGATATAGTTCCAGTGTTTATCCTCTATATCACGAGAAAACTGTATTCCAAAACAATCAGAAATTTTTCCCATATTTTTCGTCACAAATTTATTTGACAGTTTACTTTTAACATTTTTTAACCATACATTATCATTTGTAGCTAAAATAAGATCATCGAGATATATTGCAATCGACATTATATGCTCATTCTTTCGCGCTACAAAAACACTGATCTTGAGGTAATGCCTTAATGTGCCTAATACGTTAACAACATTCGCACTAATTTTTTATGCCACTGTAGCCTTGACTGACGTAAACCATACAAAGACTTCTTTAACAAACAAACAAAATCAACACATTCGTCCATCATAAATATGGTTTCCATCATCGACAAGTGGTTTTGATTTTGGTATATCACGAAACAATTTCGAATGTCTTTGATGTCTTTTAGAAGGTTCTATCAATCTTGCCCCTGATACAGTAGCTTTTCTTTCTCTTGGTGATCCTGTAACCATTCCACTTCTCTCATCATCTTCATTATTTGAGTTTGAGTTGTCAAATAGTTTTCTCATTCGTTCTATATTTTCTACAGGTTCATTTAAATCTGCTGTTATTTTATCCTGTTATACCTGTTGTTCTTCATCCAATATATCTTCGTATTCCTATCTAAAGGCTGTTTCGTTTTTTTTTGAGAAAATGATTTGAGTAGTGATTTAACATCACTACTCAAATCATTTTCTTGTTTCTTGGATTATGATTTCTATAAGCTTTTGACTGTATATCGTATCCCATAAAAATGCCTACTTTTGAAACTGAATCAAACTTTCCCCTTTGTTTACCTTTCTCCTTATAATAAACTTTAGATCCGACTACTTTCATAAATATAACCTACAGTTGTGTGTATAGTAAATGGTATCTCCCCATTAATAAACAGCTCTTGTTGGACATCTATTTCGTATATAGTTAGCGGTATTAACTGCTTCTGCCCAAAACGACACAGTGGACATCTGGCTTGGTCCATCATACATCGTGCCATTTCTATTAAAGTCCTATTTTTTTCTTTCAGAAATGCCATTCCGTCGGGGTGTATGTGATACTGATAATCTCTTTGTGATGCCATTTGTCTTCAGAAAATTATTAGAATCATGTATATTCACATCCATTATCTCATTGAAGCCACTCTATTTTCTTTCCAATAATATTTCCAACTTTGGCTTTATACTTTTTAAATACATTAAATACATCACTTTCATTGCGAATAAAATAGGCTTCACACCAGCGTAATTTTCGTCAATAAAGTTAAAGTTACAGCCTATATACGCTGCTGGGCACAGGCCATCCCTTATTTAAGAGAGGGTTTTAGGGCAAGGAAGTAGCCGCTGCGCTGCCCCAGTGCGTGTTGGCGAACTTCACATTTCTTTGAAATTTTTTTTCTTATTTTTCAGATATGCCGAATTCCTTACGTTGTTTTCTTTCACTGCCGATCAAGTGGTAATTCAGCACTTAAAATTGCAATTAACAATTTCATCAGTGCCGGCGGGGATCAAACCCAGTTTGCTCGTGTTCTAAGAAATATACAGCGAGCGCTAACCACCTGACCTATCGCGGCATTTTCGTCAATAAATGTAATTCAATGTCTTTTTCCTGCAAATGATTGGTGACATATTGCACTTGTACGATTCTTGATTCTCTTAGGAAAAGGTTTACAAGTTTTCTTCTCGCTCATACAAATTTCACACTCTACAATTGTTCGTTGTCCTATATGTTAAATTAATGCACAAGGTGGCTGTTCGCCATGGCTTTTAAGTCACGTTGATTAAGGTGACCTAAACGCTCGTGCCATAAATCTATTGACTTTTTCGCAGCTTCAACATTACTAACATTGCTTTGATAGAATAGCACATGATATAAGTTGTCAATTCGATCAGCTCGCATATGAACTTTATTTTCTTCGTCAATCACGATTGCGTCATTCTTCATGACTCGCACATCGAAACTGTGATCAGTTATTTTAGCCACTAACAATAAATGTATACGTAAATCAGACGTTGTCGATGTAAACTCGATGCTCTTCGCTGCCTATGTCCACATTAATGCTCATCTTACCTTTTCCAGTAATACGCGTGCTCTCCTTATTATTGGCCAAATTTCATTCGCTATCTACATACGCAAATCCCTTCATTTGTTGCCTCTAATTGCACATATTCCCCGTGCACCCACTGTCGATGCACCACACATGACTATTATGTTCACCTGATATCACTTATTCAGTGGTACTCTGCATTATACTAATACTACCTGTGTGTTTCTATTCTAACTATTGCGCACTTTGTTTTGTTTGCTTTATGAACTTACTTCTACATTCCTTCGCATAATACCCATAGCGACCGCAACTATAGCATTTACTTTTAATATTATTTTTATTTATATGCGTTTCGCCTTTCTTATAAATATGCACTTAGTCACGCTTCACGAACATTGAAATTTGATCAGACTCCTTCGATTTTCTGGTTTCATATTCCTTAATAATTTTAATTTTTTATATTTCTGTAGATGGTAAAACATCCCGCGACTCCATAACCGTACAGAACATTGTCCTGGATTCGATTAAACTGCACAATAATAAGATGGCAAGTAGTTCATCAATGACTACGAGACCGATTTCTTTTAATTTTTTGACATCATCGAATAAATCTGCTATGTGTTTACGTAACTCATCTTCTTCTTGCATACGAATCAAAACAAGTTTCTTTAATAAAGACGCTTTCCGTACCGGTCCACTAGATTGCTACATTGATTTCAATTTGTCCCATATAGATTAAGAAGTATCTAATTCATCCAGTGGTACTAACTCGTTCAGGTTACCAGCTTACAAAATGTCTGACTCGGCTTTACCGTCCATTTTACACCATTCGGTAAACTTAGCGTCAGTATTTGCAGGCTTCACTATCGCGCCCATTCCATAATCCCACTGATAATTTTTCTTCAAAATAGCCCACATATTATGTATCTTCCATGTATCATAATTATCGCTAGTAAGTTGTTCGATTTTAACCGGAGCAGCCATAATAAAGTTAATTAATCTTCTTCAATAATGAAAATAAAACAATGACAGGTTATACAGGTTCATTTTTAATTTACTAAAAACCTTTTGGGAATATATTGGTTACATCATTACAAACAATTTTAGCGAGATCACTCTTCACAGAATATAATATATTTACGAAAAAACTTCTTTTAAGGTTTCGTTGTCATGTCTGACTCCTTTTAAGTCTGTATTTTGTAGTACCTAAACAATGTCAGAATAAATCGTCAAAGAAAATACCTTATTTATTTTACACTTGATATCAGTATCACACATTGTGTTGAAATCATTAAACATAATTAAATGAGCAAATGACATTAAAAAAAAATCACAAATATTAAAATTTATAACAAGTAAGTATGACCGCCGGGCCGGTCGACGACAGCACCCAGCTGATTGCGTTGCAAGTGCCTACTAAACCATTCATCACTGTGCCATTGCACCAGGGCGCCACTTTAAATGACTTTACATTAACTTTTCACATACTTCTATATTTTGCATAAAAACATTTGATGAACTATTTGATTCTTTTATTAATTTCTTTAAGAATTAATAGACATTCTTTAATAGACATTTAGGTAGTTTTTTACGAATACTGTTTCTAGCAAACGCTGCCTGCATCCAAGAGGCAACGTTGCATCCAGCTGGTAGCAACGCCTCAACGTCGCACATGCGGCGGCCCAAGGCCAAGCCAAAGGTATATTATGACGTCGACACAGGTGTCATCGTCATCAAAGGCGCCGCCTGCCCTTTTCGGTTTGCAGCCATCGATTTGGTGATCGACGTTTGCAGCACGTGCAAATTAAATGAGTATTTTTTTTTGTATTTAAAAAATGGATGCTGGTTAAAATAATTACAAATATTACAATAAAATATTTATAGTGATTAAATACAAATTAACAGTAATTGAATATAAATATTAAGGTATAATGGTTCAATAAAAATATTAAAATACAAATTTAAAAATTAGACTTACCTAGATACTTGTCCGCGAATGGCGGTGAGTATCGCGCACTTAGCGTTCAAAATAATCACCTCCACATTCTATGCATAGGTGACACCTAAAACTTAACTGTTTACCGACACGAGATAATACTTGATGATTCATTTTGATTTGATCGAATTTCCAAATTATTTTTTCTTTCAACATGTCGTGGGTTTCGAATGCGCGACCAGTATAGATTTGTCTTTATATGCCCCCACAAATAAAAATCCATTGGTGTGATATTTGGCCATCTGGGAGGCCATGCACAAGGTCCGTCACGACCGATCCAGTGACCAGGGTATTCTCTGTTTAAATAATCCTTAACTTGGCGAGCATAGTGCGCCGGCGCCCCGTCATGTTGGGAATACATATTGCGTAGAGATGCAAGTGGTATGTCCTCTAACAACTCTGGCAGCGTGTCGGTGAGAAAATTATGATAGTGCTCGCTGCTGGATTTCGTTCAAAAAACTGCAGTATGTCTTCCTGCTCACGTACTGTGCGCCGCGATGGACGACCACGATCGATTGATACCGGCTGGAATTGCCCGTAATCTCGCAATCGCTGTGTAGTACCTAGCATCGTAGCGTAGCTCGGTGCACGTGAGTTGGGAAATCGACTTGAATATTCACGGCAGGCTTCACTAACGTTATCATTGCAAATTGCTAAAATTCGCACCATTTCGGTATACTCAACATTTGAGTATCGGTAAGCCATCGTAACAACGCGTAACGTTCGCGATATTAATCTCACAACGGAAGAAGAAACGTCGCGGGCGCACCAAAGGTGACTGACAACACAGGTAATTAGGTCAAGTTCAAATGAGCAAGCGCGGCCTCCTACACCCCTCCACCCCTACCCCGCCACGCGCTTTATTTTGCTATTTAGGATTATTGCCGTTTAGAACTTCCAATTAAAATATTTTTATTTTTGTATGAAAATAAAAATTGAAGAAATATTTTTTTTTTTCTTACAGATTTTGTTGTTATGGTGTAAATAATATATTCCCAAAAGGTCTTCAGTAAATTAAAAATTACCCTGTATACATACAATCGGTACGTAAGTATAATCTTTATATATAAAAAGTAAGTGTCATGTTGTTTGTCCGCGATGGACTCCTAAACTACTGAACTGATTTCAATGAAATTTTTGGTCAATGTGCAGTTTGGTCCAACTTAAAAGATAGGATAGCTTACATCTCAATTTATAGTCGAAATACAATATTATTTTACTGAAAATTATTTGTCTATTATTTGACAGTCACAATTATCTGTTAGCTCCAAAGGATTCTGTCTGATGACGATATCTGTTGACTGGATTGAGTAAATATTTAATAGATGGCGCTATGTTAAAAATGCAAACGTTTAATATAAGCTACAATTTAGTAGTATAACCGCCACGTGTTCCTGCAAGTATTCAACAAGTAGAACCGATTTCAAAAAAATTTTGCAGACTGTGTGCAGTTTGGTCCAACTTGAAAGATAGTATAGTTTTAATCCCGATAAGTGACCCTCAATTTTTTATTGCTAATTTCAGGAGTTTTTTGGGAAAGCAAATGGTCGTTCGGAAAGGGCAGAACAACGTCTGCCTGGTCAGCTAGTATATAATACGATCTTCTCGTAACTGACGCTACTTATGAGCTTATGACTTATGACACCGCATTGTTATATGTATGCACTAATTACGCTTCTTTGTTTGCTTACGAGTATCTTTAATATTATTATAAGATGAACACAGTTTATATGTCACTTTTAGTCTTCTTAACACTGTTCTCTGGGCTCATAACCTATAGGGTCAGTGAAACGAAACCATACATTGTTAGAACTATGAAAAACTTTATTATATATTAAAGACAGGCTATTATAGTTGATTTACATACGAACATTTATTTCACAATAGCGAACCAATTGTAAAATTAACAACAATGCCGTTCTTCACGATGGTATAGCAACGTACCTAGTTATACATACATAAATATTGTACTTTTAAACTATCTGTTATACTCCTTATATTGGCTCCCAATTTTCGCGATTATTTCATCACTACAACACGTTCAACTGAACTTATTTTTTTTATAGATATACACATAATCCAAGGATTTCTCATAATCTACATACGCAAGATACAATTTGCCGACCGTATAGGTTATGTATAAAGTCTATATTACTAAAGCCTTTTCCGTAACTAGCTTATTCGGGAGGCTAAAAGTAATAAATTTTTCGTATGAGACGATTTGTAAACACAGCACAGCACCTTTTTTTTTTTTTATCGTGGGGAAATCCTCATGGATACCTTCTGTTGCGGGGACAACGGAAAGGTTATGCCGGACTCCTACCGGCCAAAACCCCACGGTGGTCTTCATCAGCGTATATGAGGGGTCCCGGGATCTCCGTTCGGAACGCAACCGGGGCCCCTCTCACGCTTTGCTCTATTAAAGCACGTCCCGGGGGCAGTCCTTACTACCCCCAGCACCCTCGCAATGCTATCACGGTGCTCGAGACCACTTTCGAGTCACCGTCCTCCTCAGGTGTTACATCACTAGACGCTCGGGGCCCCCGCCCCGAGCGCCCGTAACCCCCGAGGCCCCGTTTCTGGTAGGGGAACATCATCATCAAGGGGAGGGCCCTGACGAACGCCTTGGCGGCGTCGTCTTCGAGCGGGATCTGTCCTCTCCCGACACCGCTCAGCAGCCTCCTTCTGGATCATAACGGATTCACAGAAGGTGGCTACGGCCCTCCACGCAGAGTCCCTGCTCAGCATCGCCGACACGACCGCCGGCAGGGAGAGGTTCTGACCGATCCGGCTTATCAGGGCCGTCCGCTCCCGTTCCCACGCTGGGCATGTTGCCAACGTATGGGTTGCGGAGTCCTGTTCCTGCCCACCGCAGTGGAAACAGTTCGCCGTCGCTTCCCGTCCAATCTTACACAGATAATCACCGAAGCACCCGTGCCCGGTCATTATCTGTGTGAGTCTGTAGGTGAGTCGTCCTGTTCTTCGATGCATCCAGGCTTCAAAGTGCGGCAGGATTGCTCCAACAACGCGTTTGCACGCATAACGCTCTTCAGAGAGGCGAGCACGCCACGTTACGAATGCGTTAATTCGTTCCTGCCGCTTGACCCCTTCGAACACCTCATCTGGCTCACTCCCGACGCTCTGGCGGAGGACACGCGTCCGGTCGTATACCCTCGCATCCATGTCCGCCAATATGTCCAGAGGTGGGAAGCGAGCCAGGAGTGTCGCCGCCTCAAAGGATATCGTGCGGTATCCTCGCACGATCCGTATAGCCATCCTCCGCTGCACCCTGTAGATTTTAGCCCTACAGCGTTGGATGGCCAGCCTTTTCGCCCAAACAGGCGCCCCGTACAAGGCTACGGACCGTATCACTCCTGCATAGAGGCGACGCACTTCTTCCCTTGTATTCAAGTCGATTTCCCAACTCACGTGCACCGAGCTACGCTACAATGCTAGGTACTACACAGCGATTGCGAGATTACGGGCAATTCCAGCCGGTATCAATCAATTGTGGTCGTCCATCGCGGCGCACAGTACGTGAGCAGGAAGACATACTGCAGTTTTTTGAGCGAAATCCAGCAGCGAGCACTTATGAGGCAGCCCGACACTTCAATGTGTCACAGTACTACACATGGAGTATCATACACAATGAAGGGAAGTACCCTTTCCACTTGCATCGTGTTCATGAACTCAGCGAAGCTGACAAACCAGCGCAAGTTACATTTTGTAACTGGTTACTAGCTGCTGAACGAGATAATATTTTAAAGACTGATGAAGCAACATTTGGCAGAAGAGAGAGAGGACTATTTAATTCGCACAATGGACACTTGTGGTGCTATGAAAATCCACATGAACCAAGACCGCATAGCTTTCAACACCGGTTTAGTGTCAATGTGTGGGCAGGCGTTATTAATACAACGTTACTGGGCCCGGTCTTCATAAAAAGCGTAAACGGTGAAAGCTATCATAGTTTTCTCACCGACACGCTGCCAGAGTTGTTAGAGGACATACCACTTGCATCTCTACGCAATATCTATTACCAACATGACGGGGCGCGGCGCACTATGCTCGCCAAGTTAAGGATTATTTAAACAGAGAATACCCTGGTCGCTGAGTCGTGTCGTGAAGCGACAATTAAAAGAGAAAGAAAACCTAACCTACGATCAGCAAAACAACCAAATAGACCAAGACAAATAATATATTTAGGATTCGAAAATATTTACAATTTTATATATCAAAAATGGAGTATGAATATGAGGATGGATGATGTGATTTACAAATTATATTTAAAAAAAAAGGTAATAAAAAAAGAGATTTATGTCGAAGCTGAGTCCGAAGATCCCAAGCGTGCTCTCAGCGCCTGGAACGAGCACGCACGGCGTAGGTGGGAAGGCGTGGGCGTCTCTAGGCGACGACCTCAGGTGAATGCGGCGATTGCAGGATCGGCGATTTCAGCCCAGACAGGAGCTTGCAGGATCCTCAGCGACTTCAGACAGCGCAGTGGCCTGCAGGATCCGGTGACTGCAGGCGGAACAGAGGTTTGTAGGTTCCGGTGATTTCGGACGGAACAGAGGTTTGCAGGTTCCGGCGACTCCAGGTAGAACAGAGTCTTGTGGGATCTCGGCGACTTCAGGCAGAGCAACGGTTTGTAGGATCCGGCGACTTCAGGTAGAGCAGAGGTTCGTAGAGTCCAGTGGCTTCTGGCAGGACAGAGGCTTGCAGGATCCCGGGGCTGAGCGGCCCCGGGATAAGGCCTTTAGAAGATGCTTCCGATACGAGAACTGAAGCAAGACTGAATTTCTTCACCGATTGTTCGGCTTTTATATCTTTATAGAGAGAACGGAAAAATTATTTAAATTAAACGCAAATTTTTTGTAAATGGTCAAGAGGAAAAAGTATTTATGTGGAATTATCGAAATAGAAACTACAGACCGGTAACAAATTTGAATATAATTTCCATAGAGACCAAATAAACATCAGTAACAGAACATGTCAAATTTTAGTTTTAGGCTTGTTATAAGAAAATGGAAAGATTTAAGTGGAAAAGGAGATATTATTGAAATAGGAAAAAAGGTAGCGCAACTACCCACACAAAGCCCGAAATTGTAAAGTTACGGAAAACTAACTAAAAGATCGAAAAAAGGTAGACTTCATTGACACCAATTTAAAAGTGCTGATAATGTGGAAATACGAAGTAGAAATGATTTGTGATTCTGTTCTTATGGTTTGAAATCGTTACAGGATCCTATGGAAATAAAGGTGATGTAAAATATCCCGATTTGAAGTGAATGCAGAGAATTGAAACAGAATGGAAAAATGGATTTAAATTAATGTAAAATGATAAGTAAGTAGCATAACACTACATTTTCCCCCCGACCCTGGAAAATTTTGACTCAGCAAAAATTTTGATATATACATTCTAAAATAAACCATAAAAACACAGCTTTGCAGAAACAGACATCACCAGTCAAAATCAGATATACTATCTCTTACATTCATCATCTGCATTCAGGTAAGGGTGGAGTCCACATTCAATGACTACCACTCTAAAAGTGTGTTTTCAAAACGACATTAAGGCTTATTTAAGGAGTAGTCAACCGCTCCTGTGTGGGAAAAAAAAATTAGTCGAAGAAACACCACTCTTAGAAGTGTGTTTTCAAAAGGACATTCAGGCTTATTTAAGGAGTTGTCAACCGCTCCTAAGTGAAGATAAAAATTAAGGGAGTAGTCAGCTGCTCCCAAGTGAAGATAAAGGTAAAGAAATACCTCAAGTAAGCTTTAGTCGCTATGACTTAAGTAAAGATTAAGAACGGCCAGAGCGGTAGGGCTCAAAGCCAGAGATCAGCAACATCACCAACGAGATGTGTCTGAAATAAAAATAAAAAGTGACGATTAACCAACGAAAGTTCAAGGTCCTAAAGCAAGATGTGTTGAAGAACACTGGATCATCAAACAAACAAACAAATTAAAAGAAATAAAAATAATAAGGTGAAAATGATGGTGATATTTATACATATATACAAATTAATAGTAAATAAAAGTTAAGAAAATTTATGATTTTACATCTTTTATGTGCCACTTGCCTCTAACTCCATTAGGGTCTTCAAGCACATAGACTAGTGGTGACAGTTTAGCTATCACTTTGCACTTGATGAACTTAGGGGCAAGTTTAGCATTAAAGTATGCGTCGGCATCGCTTAAAACATGGTTTTTACGCCAAACAGTGTCTCCCACATTGAATTCTTTAAAAGACCGACGAAGATCATAGCGAGCGCTATTTTTAGCGTGAGCTATGTGAAGTTTAGTTTGAACTTTGTGAAATATAGATGAGAGGAGACCAGCATTAGACGCGTAAATATCACGAGGCATAAATACCAATTCCTCGAGGTTCTGAGTTGGAGTATAGAAGGAACCACAAGGTATTGTTTCCCTACCAAAGACTAAAAAATTTGGAGTAAAACCAGTAGCTACATTTGTAGCGCTGTTCATTGCGTACTGTATCTTAGCAAGATGGTTGTCCCAGGATCTATGATCGTCTCCTACTAGAGATGCTAGAGCTGTAATAATTGTGCTATTAAACTTCTCCGTAGGATTAACCTGAGGACAATATAAAGCTGTGTGAAAAATACAAGGAACATTATAAGAATTTAAAAATGAGTGGAATTCTCGCGACTGAAATTGAACAGCGTTGTCCATTATAATAGTTTGAGGAACGCCATGAACTAGAAAAACTGAATTTTCCAAAACATTAATAATATTAGCTGAAGTAGCACGTTTAAGGGGAAAAATCATAGTATATTTAGTAAAATTGCAGTTAATCACTAGAATATACTGTTTGAAAAGGTCTGGAGCAAAGTTTGGGTTTACCCATAAGACCATAGGGAGAATGATTAGGGTGTTTGTAGGTTAAGCAGGTTTCACAAGTCGAGATTAATTCAGCAATGTCCTTAAACATACCAGGCCAATAGTATTTTAATGATATTTTCTTGAATGTTTTGAAGATACCAAGATGGAGTTCTGAAGGGGAACCATGGTTAGCTTCAATAAGTGCCTGTCTATCTTGAGGTAGTGGAACTTCTTTCCAAATAAAGTCATCGTTTAGACGATCGGGAGAATGGATACAGCGGTAAAGTTTGTTATCCCTGATAGTGTAGTTGGGATATGCGTCTGGATTGTTGGAACATCCGAGAAAAATTTTGTTGTAGTGTTCAAGTCTACGATCAGGTGGTTCTTCAATCGTAATGGGATGTACGCCTTGAGGTGAAGTTTCTCGTGTATTAGGAAACGTTCTCGTTTTATAAAGTAACGGACACCACGCTATCTTCATTTTAAGTTCGTAAATTTTATGCATGATAGTCGTAATCAAATATCTTAAACATGAACCAGAAAAAATGTTTTGTAAATTATCACTACCATCAACAGATTACACGATTTAAAGAGGCTGCTGTTACTGATGCTTGCTAAAATACTTGGAAAACCACCTTGTCAGGCAGACAGGTTTGTGTCAACCGAGCTGATACTACTGTACGTTTTACACTGCCCACAATCAGTCAGAGAGATTTAAGGTTGGAATTTTGGGATGAATGTTCATTTGTCGGCCACCATATTCTCGCGTGCAACGTTTGATTTAAGGAATGAACCGCGATCTACTTGAAATATAAATAGATATATATTATATATTCTAGCAGAGTTAATGGTTTCAGGGGGGTTCTTGATTTTTATGTCTTGATAATAAATCTGGAACAACGTTATCCTTTCCTTTTTTATGTTTTATGACAAACTTAAAGCATGATAAGCGTAAAGTCCAGCGAGCAAGTCTTCCTGATGGGTTTGATAAATTCTGAAACCATTTAAGCGCAGCATGATCAGTATATATTGTAAATTCTTTACCATTGTCTAGGTAACATCGCCAATGTTCTAATGCAGTTATTACAGCCAATGTTTCTCTTTCAGTAGTTGAGTAGTTCCGTTGATTTTTATTTAGTGCTTTACTCATGTAAGCAATCACGACTTCTTTATCATCTTGTTGTTGGGTAAGCATTGCTCCTATGCCATAATTTGATGCATCACAATGTACAGAGAAGGGTAGTTCGAAGTTAGGGCAAGCAAGGACAGGAGCAGTTACCAAGGCTTCTTTAAGTTTCTGGAAAGCAGCTGCAGCTTGTGAATTCCATAAAAATTTAGGAGCGTTCTTCCCGGAACAGGTTAGTTGGTTGAGTGGAGAGGCAATAGTGCTAAAGTTTGGAATGAATCTTCTGAACCAGCTGCAGGTGCCTATGAATCTTCGTACTTCTTTTCTGCAAGTAGGTACAGGATATTCTAAAATAGCTTTTATTTTATCTGGATCTGCACGTAAACCATACTCGTCCACAAGAAAACCAAGGTATTTCAGTTCTTTCTTGAAGAATTGACTCTTCTCAAAGTTAATAATTAGATTGGCATATGATAGTTTTTCATGAACTTTCATGAGAAGCGATATGTGTTCATCAAAAGTCTCACTAATAATAACAATGTCGTCCAGATAGCAAAATACCTTGTTCTCAAATTCAGGAGTAAACAGCATATCCATTAATCTTTGTAGAGTTGCAGGTGAGTTGGTGAGGCCAAAAGGCATTACTTTAAATCTAAACATACCTCTTCCAGGTACATAAAAGGCAGTTTTATCTTTATCCGCAGGATTCAAGGGAATTTCCCAAAATGCTTTTGCAATGTCAATGCTTGATAAGTATTTGGCATTCTTCAGGTTGTCCAAAATGTCGCTTATTAGTGGCAACTTATAAGCATCACGACGTGTAATTGAGTTAAGCTTCCTGCTGTCAACACAGAAACGCCATTCACCATTCTTCTTCGGAGTGATGAGAACTGGAGATAACCAAGGACTTTCGCATTGTTCAATGACCTTCCATCCCAGCATCTTGTCAACTTCATTAATTAACGCCTTTTGTTTTTCAGGAGACAGTCTATATCATCTTTGTTTGATTGGAAGAGAATCACCAGTATCAATCTTGTGGGTGATTAAATGTGTGCTTCCCAGGATACCTTTTTCCTCAAAAGAAATTGTTTTGAAGCGTTGGATGATGTCGTTAGCGATGTTCTTTTGGTTAGGAGTTAAATGCTCATAAGGTAAAACTTTAGTATCTTTAGTTTCGATAGCAGAACATTTAGATTCTGTAAAGTTAAGAGAAGATAAAACACTAGGTAAAAGATTAAATTTTCTCCAAAAGTCAATACCTAATATTAGCGAAGGAAATATTTCAGGGAAAACATAAGCTTTAATTAAATGAGTTTGATTATTAAAATGAACAGGTAAGTCAAAATAACCCAAGGAATTAATTTTTTGATTATTAGCAGTAGAGACAGTAATAAGATCTGACTTGAAAAGTTTGCAGCCCAGTTTAAGAATTTCCAAATGAGAATTATTACCCAGAATAGTTACTGAACTGCCAGAATCTAGTAAACCAGATAAAGTTAAGTTATAAATTTTGACATTAACGAATGGACGATTAAGATCTTGTTCCTTGGAGTAGAGTGTAGAAGAGATTTTGTAACAAGAAAATAAGTTTTGAATTGTTTTATTCCAATTAGTCCAATCGTCGTTATCAAAGTTTAAGTTACTTTTCAAGTCAGTAGTTAGTTTTTTGAACTAGTATTAGGTTTGGGAGAACAAGTCCCTACTACAAGAACAAGTAGGGCAATCTGCAGTTTTAAAACCTTTAAGACCACATTTGAAACAAATCACGAATCGTGGTTGAGTACAGGTGTTTAAAGAATGACCTTGTTTACGACAGCGAACACAAAAGGAGCTTTCTTGAGGAGCTTTGGTTTGAGAGAGACTATTAACTTGCCTAGAAGGGTATTTGTAGGATGAAGTGAATTTATTCATGAGGGGAGGAGAAGGTCTTGAGTTATTAGAAAAATTTGAAGAGTCAACTGAACTTGAAGTGGAATGCTTGTAGTTGAATTCAGAAATAAGAGGACTTTGTTGTACATTTGGTTCTTTAAATTGTTTGTCTCTGTCTAGGAATTTTTCATAGTTTTGGCAAGTAGCCAAAAAAGAGTCGATAGAGTCAATGTCTTTTAGAGCTACGAAGACAGAATAACATGGGCGAATATTCCTCAAAATAATCTCCAATTGTTCTGTTTCAGAAAGTTTCTTCGAAAGACGAGAAAACATTCCAGACATGATGGAAATATAGATGACAATAGGTTCATCTCGACCTTGAGTTCGATTCCTAATCGCTTCTAAAAGTTTGTGATCATAATCAAAACCACCAAAGTCTTTGATTAATAATGAAGAAAGTTCGTTCCACGTTAAGTTTGGATTCTGATTATATTTAAATCTGAACCAATGAAGAGCATTGTCAGTGAAAATTTCAAACGCTTGTGAAATCAACAAGTCTTTGGACAAGCCACGAGCTATACAGTATTCTTCCAGTTTTTGAAGAAAGGATCTTGGACAGCTTTTACCATTGAAGGTGTGTCTTTTCAGATCTTTGAAGACGTTGGATGGAGAAAAAGATTGAGGTGGTGGTGGAGGATACGGGGTATGGACCTGAATAGAAGTTTGAGAAACAAGAGGGAGTTCCGTGACAGTCGGGTCAACCGTAACAGTCGGGTCATCAGGAGGGTCAAGTGATGGAACGTCATTTTCAGTTGAAGGTGGAGTCAAGGATTCGAATTGTTTAGCCATAGCGTCATATTTCATCTTCAAAGTCTCGAAATTAGCTTTAAAGTCTGGATATAAGTCAGTATCTATTCGCTCTAATCTGTAAAAAACATGGTTAATAAAAGTTTCTATTAGTCGTAAATATTTGGTTTCACCTTGTAAAAATTTTTTAATTTTACAGTCCAGATAGGTCAATGTAGAATCAATTTGAGACAAGTCATCCTCGATCGGAATTGGAGAAGTCAGAATATCTTCAGGGTGAGAATTCGCAACTAAACGTAAAACTTGTTTTTTTAGAAGCAAAACAGTATTAGCTGGTTCCTCACATCTAATCTTCACTTCGTATTCAAGTTCGGCCTTGTTAAGGAATTCGTACTTAATAACCCTTTTCATTGTTATAATTACGTGTAAAGTTAAGTTTAAGAAATAAAAATATTATTAAAAATCGTACCTCTAAGTTATCTAGAATAAAAAATATTATAGTGATGAATGTAACTTAGAGTGATGAATGTAAATGAAGTGTTATTTGTAGGCCTAAATATAATCCAAATAAGTTGAAAAACTAGAAGAAGTTTTGTTTTAGAATTTTGAAGGTATGAAAAGGATGTGTAAATGAATGATGAATAGTAAGTTAAGAACAAAAGGGAAAGCAATTAAATCAAAAGGAACTAGACAAGGCGCAGTAAAGGTGAAGAATTAAGAGAGAAAGAGGACTTTTACGTTGGGCGCCAAACTGTCGTGAAGCGACAATTAAAAGAGAAAGAAAACCTAACCTACGATCAGCAAAACAACCAAATAGACCAAGACAAATAATATATTTAGGATTCGAAAATATTTACAATTTTATATATCAAAAATGGAGTATGAATATGAGGATGGATGATGTGATTTACAAATTATATTTAAAAAAAAAGGTAATAAAAAAAGAGATTTATGTCGAAGCTGAGTCCGAAGATCCCAAGCGTGCTCTCAGCGCCTGGAACGAGCACGCACGGCGTAGGTGGGAAGGCGTGGGCGTCTCTAGGCGACGACCTCAGGTGAATGCGGCGATTGCAGGATCGGCGATTTCAGCCCAGACAGGAGCTTGCAGGATCCTCAGCGACTTCAGACAGCGCAGTGGCCTGCAGGATCCGGTGACTGCAGGCGGAACAGAGGTTTGTAGGTTCCGGTGATTTCGGGCGGAACAGAGGTTTGCAGGTTCCGGCGACTCCAGGTAGAACAGAGTCTTGTGGGATCTCGGCGACTTCAGGCAGAGCAACGGTTTGTAGGATCCGGCGACTTCAGGTAGAGCAGAGGTTCGTAGAGTCCAGTGGCTTCTGGCAGGACAGAGGCTTGCAGGATCCCGGGGCTGAGCGGCCCCGGGATAAGGCCTTTAGAAGATGCTTCCGATACGAGAACTGAAGCAAGACTGAATTTCTTCACCGATTGTTCGGCTTTTATATCTTTCTAGAGAGAGAGGAAAAATTATTTAAATTAAACGCAAATTTTTTGTAAATGGTCAAGAGGAAAAAGTATTTATGTGGAATTATCGAAATAGAAACTACAGACCGGTAACAAATTTGAATATAATTTCCAAGGAGACCAAATAAACATCAGTAACAGAACATGTCAAATTTTAGTTTTAGGCTTGTTATAAGAAAATGGAAAGATTTAAGTGGAAAAGGAGATATTATTGAAATAGGAAAAAAGGTAGCGCAACTACCCACACAAAGCCCGAAATTGTAAAGTTACGGAAAACTAACTAAAAGATCGAAAAAAGGTAGACTTCATTGACACCAATTTAAAAGTGCTGATAATGTGGAAATACGAAGTAGAAATGATTTGTGATTGTGTTCTTATGGTTTGAAATCGTTACAGGATCCTATGGAAATAAAGGTGATGTAAAATATCCCGATTTGAAGTGAATGCAGAGAATTGAAACAGAATGGAAAAATGGATTTAAATTAATGTAAAATTATAAGTAAGTAGCATAACACTACAGTCGGTCGTGATGGACCTTGTGCATGGCCTCCCAGATGGCCAGATATCACACCAATGGATTTTTATTTGTGGGGGCATGTAAAGACATAGTCCATACTGGTCGCGCATTCGCAACCCGCGACATGTTGAAAGAAAAAATAATTTGGGAATTCGATCAAATCAAAATGATTCATCAAGTATTATCTCGTGTCGGTGAACAGTTAAGTTTTAGGTGTCACCTATGCATAGAATGTGGAGGTGATTATTTTGAACGCTATGTGCGCGATACTCACCGCCATCCGCGGACAAGTACCTAGGTAAGTCTAATTTTTAAATTTGTATTTTAATATGTTTATTGAACCATTATACCTTAATATCTATATTCAATTACTGTTAATTTGTATTTAATCATTATAAATATTTTATTGTAATATTTGTAATTATTTTAACCTGCATACATTTTTTAAATACAACTTACATTAAATAAAAAAAAATAGTTAATAATACTCATTTAATTTGCACGTGCTGCAAACATCGATCACCAAATCGACGGCTGCAAACCGAAAAGGGCAGGCGGCGCCTTTGATGACGATGACACCTGTGTCGACGGGGTATAGCAACGTACCTAGTTATACATACATAAATATTGTACTTTTAAACTATCTGATATACTCCTTATATTGGCTCCCGATTTTCGCGATTATTTCATCACTACAACATGTTCAACTGAACTTAATTTTTTTTATATATATACACATAATCCAAGGCTTTCTCATAATCTACATACGCAAGATACAATTTGCCGACCGTATAGGTTATGTATAAAGTATATATTACTAAAGCCTTTTCCGTAACTTGCTTGTTCGGGAGGCTAAAAGTAATAAATTTTTCGTATGAGACGATTTGTAAACACAGCACAGCACCTAGACGTGGCCCGTAGAGGAAATCGGTATGTAGATGTTCAATAGGCCGCTGCCGCTTTTCTACTCCCCCGCCTCGATGTTTTAGTGGTTTAACATGACTGACACTACTCTACACACTGATCATGAGGTTTGAAAATAACTCAGTTATTGAGATATTCTGTCAAGATATTCTCAGAAGCACCCCAGAGTCAGAAAGTAGGCGGTGTTTGACCCCCATGCCTCATAAAGTATGTAAAGTTGTTGATCCTGTACCTGATCTCTATCTGATCGTGTCAGATTGCTATCCCATCGGAGTATAAAAGAGAGAGAATAGGAAATTCACCGGTTTTCTACACTCATCACACGAAACACAGCAGCATTAAGCTGCTATTTTACGCTGGTATTCTATGAGAGCTTGGCCCTTCCCTGATCAAACCGACCCATTCGAGCTACAACTGTAGGTAATGGAATAGTTATATTATAACATAACTGTAGCATGGCTACCACGTGCACAAAATCTTCTTCTTACTAGAATTAATTTTGTAATTCGACCTGAAAGTTTTAAGTTTATAGCATGAGGTGAACAAAGCGGACTTCATTAGAGCGATTTCTCCAAATTAACTTTAAAGTTCAGTGTGCTTATCACCATTGGGTGATCGCTGCTAGATTTCACCCTCGCGATGAGACTCTACTAAGCAGTTATCGCTTGGCCGTCAGTATGAAGTCCACACAAACAATATAAAAGTACAAAAGAAAAACTGGACGAAGCCATTATAGCCCATAAAAGTCCACTGCTAAATATAGGCCTTCTCCATACAATGTCTCACTAAAACATAGAATGTTGCGATTGAAACAGAGATTAAAAACTAATGGACTAAACGTTAGTGCAGTTATCTGCTTGGATTTCATCGTTTATGCCAATTACCGTAAATGCGTAGGGAAACAAGGTTATTGAAGTGAAAACTTCGGCGTTGTGCACTTTTTTTGTAATGGGTAAAAAATGTTAAACTCGCGTCAGGTCTATTGTCCTGATGAAAAATTCGTAAGACGGACGGAGAGTAGACAGCCGGCGCGGCGTAGGAGAGGAAGTAAGGTAGGTTTAATTAATTTTCATTTATTAATTAATATAATTTTATTATTAAGATTAGGTTTCGATCGAGTCTACTGTACTGCTGGACGAAATTATTAATATAGATACATATGTACTTACACATTATAGATGTAATATTTGTAATATGTTTATACTTTATAGCATTAACCTATATTTTCATAACATCACAATAAGCACATGTGTGGTGTAGGTTTATCAAATAAATAATTTCGAATGAAAATAAATGAAAAAAGATAATAATAAATAATCTCCGCCACTTCTGCCGGCACTCCCGGAGTGCAACCCGTCGTTTTTTTTTATTCTAAATCATGTTAACATATAAGAGTTATTTTTTATTTTTTTGTACCATTTTAAGCCAATACTTGACTACTACTATTCCATCTGGTGACAAGTGGTGATGCTGAAGATGATGAAGCGCACTATCTTAGCCTAAAAAGAGCCACTCTTGCCTTGAAGATGGTCATCGGATAAACATTTGAAGCATTACTCAGAGTTATATTGAAGTAGTATTCTCGTTTGCCGATGGTCGTCCAACTGTTAACACGAACAGGGACTCTCTTTTTAAAAAAATGTTGTTATGCCTTTGTCATGTGGCGCCGATGTTAGAGAATCACATTTTGTTGACGTCAGAGTAAACGAACAAAAATGTCCGAAAGATTTCTAGACTTACAAGACAGATGCTTTAGGCATCTAAGCCACTTTGTTTACGCTAGACGTAAAATAGTTTATACAGCTATAGTTAAAACATAAATGGGTCGCCTCGACCAAGGAAGGACCATGCTCTCACGGAGTACCAACGTAAAATAGCAGATTAATGCAGCTGTATATGGTGAGTGTAGAGAACCGGAGACCTGTTTTACTCGATAAAAGGCATTCCTTCTTAGTTCTCAGGGGTGACAACGCATCTGATTATTTAAATGTCGATGTCTCCACAGGCCACAGTATCCACTTACCATCAGGTGAGCTGTGTGCTCGTTTGTCACCCTTATTCTATAAAAAAAACCTCGTCGGTCGCATCATCAATAATGCGAGATCTGCTAATGTGATTGCTAATCGACCTGCGCGAGTGAGTTTTTACAAGCAGAAAAGATAATATAAACAAAGAACGTTTATTATACGTTTCGTTTTCGTTTCGTCAGGAATTAAAAAATTAAAGTAAACGCGATAAAATCCGTAAAAATTAGTTTCATTTAATGTGTAGTCTTCGCGTAAAGATAAGAAATCAACAACTTAATATAATAAAAAAACTGTGGTTGCCAACCCGCTTGCCAAGAGCGATAACTATGACAAATTCTCCCCATGAGGCAATCTATTAGGGAGGCTCTATATTCAGCAATGGACTTTTCTAGGCTGTAATGGATGGTTGGATAGAGGTTCAATATTCTGTTCTGTTTAATTTACTCGATATTCATATCTTATGTTCCACTCCATTCGAATTTATTTAATTAAAAGTATTTTTTATGAATTGAAACACTGGCAATGAAACATTTCACGAACTCAAAGTGGTTAAGCACAACAAAAAAAAACACAGAATCCAATCGAAGTAAGTTTTAATTTGAAATACGAATCGAATTCGAAATCAATTTTGGGAGTAAGCCTGCTGTTTTCAGTTTCGAGTGTACAAAATTACATTAATTTCGAATATAACTCGATTGATTCAGAACTTGATTCTGTCGGGAGTAGGCCTGCAGTTATAAATCCCAGCAAAGTTAACTTGAGACTTCGGTCGGATAACGCAAGTGCGGCGCACTAACTGAAAAAAGTAGGGTTTATTACTAGTAAACATTATTAAGCATCGATTAATTTATAGGGTAAAATAAAAAGTATATGTTTTATTTTATTTTTCATTAAAAAAAAGGTAGTGCTCCAATAATTTACGAACTTTATCGCATTTAATTTAAACTCTTTTTTAGCTCCCGATGTTTCGGTCATTTAACAGCACCCTGAGTCACAGATCCCTTGTGGTCTCTGATACAACGATTTTCTCACGGAAGCTGTGTGATTGTGGTAAGATTCACCGTGTAAATATCGGTAATTAAGGGTTTTTTTAGTATACACGGTACGACTAATGGAATTTTTACAACGGTGAGAGTGATAAGCGTGATATCTCAATTTAACTTTTGCTTTAATAATTTTTTGCCAGAAAAGAAAAACCTTCAACACTTTTATGTACCTACTGGTGTTTGTAAGATTTCATCATCATCATCATTACAGCCATTCACAAGTCCACTGCTGAACATAGGCCTCAACCAAAGAATGCCACAAAGCACGGTCCTGAGCCACCTGCATCCATCGACTTCCTGCATATCTTACCAGGTCGTCATTACATCTAGTTCGGGGACGCCCTACACTTCGCCTGCCGGTACGAGGCTGCCACTCGAAAACCTTTCTTCCCCATCGGTTGTCGGTTCTTCGAGCTATATAGCCGGCCCATTGCCACTTCAGCTTACTAATCCGTTGTACTATGTCGGTCACTCTGGTCCTACTGCGGATATCCTCATTTCTAAGTTTATCACGCAGAGAAACTCCGAGCATAGCCCTCTCCATAGCTCGCTGAGCGACCTTGAGCTTCCTCATCCGGCCAGCAGTGAAGGACCACGTCTCAGTTCCATATGTCATCACTGGCAACACGCACTGGGTGTAGTCTCGTTTTCAAGTTTTGAGGTATACCTGTCGAAGTTGGACTTACCTAGTCAGACTATTTGTCCCAGGTAAACATACTTGTCAACAACTTCGAGCTTAGTGTTCCCAACAACTACCGGCATAGGTGTGACATGGACATTAAACATGATCTTTGTTTTGTCCATGTTCATCTTAAGACCTATCCGTTGGGAGACACTATTGAGGTCATTGAGCATGGTACTTAGTTCCTCCAGCGATTCTGCCATTAGGACTATATCGTCGGCAAATCGAAGGTGAGTGATGTACTCGTCATTGATATTAATACCGTATCCTTTCCAGTCCAGAAGTTTGAAAATGTCTTCCAATGCAGCGGTGAAGAGTTTGGGGGATATGACGTCACCCTGCTTACACCTCTCTGCAATTGGATAGGATTCGTACTCTGGTTCTGTACTCGGATAGCCATCGTAGCCCTACTGTACAAGCACTTCAACACTTCGATATACTGACAATCAACTTGGCACCGCAAAAGGGACTGCAGCACCGCCCAAATTTCGACGAAATCAAAGGCTTTCTCATAGTCCACATACGCCAGACATAGTGGCAAATTGTACTCCTGTAGTGTTATGCTACTTACATATCATTTTTACACTATTTTTCCATTCTGTTTTTGATTTTCTGCATTCATATTTTGCATCACTTTTCACGCTATCAGTTATGCTACTTACATATCATTTTACACTATTTTTCCATTCTGTTTTTGATTTTCTGCATTTATATTTTGCATCACCTTTATTTCCATAGGATCCTGTAACGTTTTTACACAATAACAAATCATTTTCACTTCGTATTTTCACGCTATCAGCACCTTTTAAATCGCTGTCAATGGAGTCTTACCTTTTTGGGTCTTTTATTGAGTTCTCCGTAACTCTGCAATTTCAGGTTTCGTGCGCGCTGCCGCGCTATAGTTTTTCCTATATAAATAATATCTCATTTCTTACTTAAATGTAGCTGTTTTTCAATTATATACCTAAAACCAAAAATTTATATTTTTGACAACCATTATTTATATGGTTGTTATGGTAACTTTTATTCAAATTCGTCACTGGTCTGATGTTCTTATTTCGATATTTCCACGTAAACATTTTTTTGCTCTAGGTCATTTACAATAAATTTCCTTGTTGAATTTAAATAATTTCTCGTTCTCTCTAAAAAGGTAGAAAAGCCGAACAATCGGAGAATACAGGAAGTCTCGCTTCAGTTTTCAAACAAGAAGCATCTACTAAAGGCCTTATCCCGGGGCCGCATTGCCCCGGGATCCTGCAGGCCAGGCGCTGCTGACGTCGAGAAGATCCTCAGCTCTGTGGGTATTGAGGCACTGAATCCGAGATACTGAAGGAGGTCATCTCGGAACTCAATGGCAAGAGTGAAGAACTGATCGCGCAGGGTCGTGAGAAGTTGTCGACCATGCCCGTCGGTGGAGCAGCGCCCGTGTCCGCGGTCGCCGCTGCTGCAGCGCCGGCAGCTGAGAAGAAGAAGGAAGAGAGAGTCCAAGAAGGAAGAATCCGAGTCTGACGATGAAGATATGGGCTTCGGTCTCTTCGACTAAAGCTTGCTTAAATTAATTTTTTTTCTCTTTTCTTCACCTTTACTGCACCTTGTCCATTCCCTTTTGATTTAATTGCTTTCTCTTTCGTTCTTAACTCATTATTCATTATTCATTTTTTTTATAAAATTGTTTATGAAAGCTGAAACGAGACGAATCATAAATTTTCTAAACATTTATTAACTGTTAATTTGTATATATGTATAAATATCACCATTTACACTTTATTATTTTATTTCTTTTAATTTGTTTGTTTGTCTAGTGATCCAGTGTTCTTCAACACATCTTGCTTTAAGACCTCGAATTTTGGGATCGGCTGACTACTCCCTTAATTTTCTTTTTCTTTATCTTCACTTGGGATCGGCTGACTACTCTCTTAATTTTCTTCATCTTTATCTTCACTTGGGGGCGGCTGACTACTCCCTTAATTTTTTTTTCTCCACGCAGGAGCGGATGACAACTCCTTAAATAAGCCTGAATGTCCTTTCGAAAAGACACTTTTAGAGTGGTGTCTCTTCGACAAATTTTTTTTTTCCACGCAGTAGCGGATGACTACTCCTTAAATAAGCCTTAATGTCGTTTCGAAAACTCACTTTTAGAGTGGTAGTCATTGAATGTGAACTCCACCCTTACCTGAATGCAGATGATGAATGTAAGAGATAGTATATCTGATTTTGCCTGTTGATGTCTGTTTCTGCAAAGTTGTGTTTTTATGGTTTATTTTAGAATGTATATGTCAAAATTTTTGCTGAGTCAAAAATTTTCCAGGGTCGGGGGAAAATGTAGTGTTATGCTACTTACATATCATTTTTACACTATTTTTCCATTCTGTTTTTATTTATTTATTTATTTAGAAAACCAACAGCTCTTATGAATATACAATGAAATAATTTATAAATGGTTATAAGTTATAACAGCCAATTATAGGTTTCCCTGCATAAATTTTAAATGGTATTTCCTACTCTTAATACATATAAAATAAGAACAAGGTGAAACTAGTAAACTATGACTAAGAGGTATGCGCATGCACGCACGCTCGCAAGTGTATGTGTTTGTGTGTGTGGCGCGTGTGTGTGTGTGTGTTTGTGTAGGTATGGGTCTATAGATATATAAATAAATGATTTATCATACGTATTATATATATTATATCAATATAAAAAAACAATAAACAACATATGAAATGATATACGAGTACTTTAATGTTAGAATAATAGGTATGTTTTTGATTTTCTGCATTCATATTTTGCATCACTTTTCACGCTATCAGTTATGCTACTTACATATCATTTTACACTATTTTTCCATTCTGTTTTTGATTTTCTGCATTTATATTTTGCATCACCTTTATTTCCATAGGATCCTGTAACGTTTTTACACAATAACAAATCATTTTCACTTCGTATTTTCACGCTATCAGCACCTTTTAAATCGCTGTTAATGGAGTCTTACCTTTTTCGGTCTTTTATTGAGTTCTCCGTAACTCTGCAATTTCAGGTTTCGTGCGCGCTGCCACGCTATAGTTTTTCCTATATGAATAATATCTCATTTCTTACTTAAATGTAGCTGTTTTTCAATTATATACCTAAAACCAAAAATTTATATTTTTGACAACCATTATTTATATGGTTGTTATGGTAACTTTTATTCAAATTCGTCACTGGTCTGATGTTCTTATTTCGATATTTCCACATAAATACTCTTTTGCTCTAGGTCATTTACAATAAATTTCCTTTTAATTTAAATAAATCTCGTTCTCTCTAAAAAGGTATAAAAGCCGAACAATCGGAGAATACAGGGAGTCTCGCTTCAGTTTTCAAACGTGAAGCATCTACTAAAGGCCTTATCCTGCAAGCCTCCATCTACATTTGAAGTCGTCGGCGTAATCTACTTCAAGCGCGGGGCCACACTACTCCGGGCGCTACGACTGCTTGCTCCAGGTGCTGAGTGCACCTACTACCCGCGCTACCTTTGGGCGCTACGACTGCTTGCTCCAGGCGCTGAGTGCACCTACTGCCGCGCTACCTTTGGGCGCTGCGACTGCTTGCTCCAAGCGCTGAGCGCACCTACTTCAGGCGCTACGTGCGCCGGCTCCGGACGCTGCGTGTGCCCAGACCAGGCGCTGCGTGCCATCACCGCCAAGAAACTACAAGCTCAGCGTGTGCCTACTTCTACTCCAAGCGCAGCGTGCATGGCTCCACTACAATACAATATTCTCCTATCTTTACTTTTTTTTATCTAATTGTAATTACACGTCATCCATCATCATCATCATATTTCATTTTTTTTATAAAATTGTAAATACCTTTTTAAAAATTTAAATATATTATTTTCTTGTTCTACTTTTGTTGTTTTGTTGTTCTTAGGTTAGGTTCTATTTTTTTTAATTGTCGCTTCACGACACTCCCCGGACTTCTGTACAACTTGACAAAGGGTATGTATGTGGTCTATGGTGCTAAAGCCTTTTCGGAAACCGGCTTGTTCGGGAGGCTGGAAGTCGTCAAGTCTGCGCGCGAGACGATTCGTAATGACTCTCGAAAACAGCACGTAGACGCGGCTCAAAACGGAAATCGGTCTGTAGTTCTTCAAGAGAGCGTTGTCGCCTTTCTTGAAGAACAAGACCACCGCAATTCTGCTCCACGCCTCTGGTGTAATGCCACCATGGAGGACGGAGCTAAAGAGCTTCTGAAGGACTTCAAGTACCGGTTTTCCACCCGCTTTCAGAAGCTCCGCTGTAATTCCATCCTCGCCTGGGGCCTTGCCGTTGTTAATCTGCTGGAGAGCCATTCTAATCTCGCTCAGACTGACGTACGGGATATCATCGGAATAATGTCGGATAAAACTCGCTCTTGGACCGTTACTCACACTTGCGTGCGGCTCCAACGATTAAGTTACAGCTGCCCATAGAACCTCTCAATCTCACTCAAAATCTCAGGTGCCCCGGAAACGATGCTGCCACATTCGGTCTTCAGCTTTGACAGTTGGCTCTTTCTAGCAGACAGATCTCTGGCAAAGACTTTGGAGCCTTGGCTCCGCTCGATCGCTTCTTCAATACGAGCTGTATTGAAGTTGTGTAAGTCCCGCCGCAAGCATTTGGAGATCTTTCTGTTCAATTGCCTGTATGCTGTCAAATCTGTAGAAGAATGTAGCTTCATCTCCCGTCTAACAGCCATGAGATTAAGAGTGTAATCAGAGAGTTTTTGTGTTCTTCTGCGGCGGGTCTTGCAGAACTTAGCTCCGACCGCATGAACAGTTTCCACGAGCTTGTCATTCAAATCGTCCACTTCATTGCAGAATTCTAGGCACTGAAAACGGTTTTGTTACTCGAGCTGAAAGGTTTAGGGACTTTGGATTAGAGCACGAGGGGGAAGGAGCGTTGACTTCATTAGACGAGACCTCTCCAACTTAACGTTTAGGTTCAGTGTGTCTTTAACCATGCAGTGATCGCTGCCGCTTTTTACCCTCGCGATCACTGAGACATCACTAAACAGTTGTCGTCTGGTCGTCATAATGAAGTCAATCTAATTTTTTCTCAAACCGTCGGGGCTCGACCAGGTCTTCATCCTGTGGGGCGCTTCTGAAAATAAGAGTTCATCATAAAGAGTCCCTCTTTCTCCATGAAGTCGGCCAGCTGCTGACCCCTTGGGTTCCGTTGCCCTATTCCAAATTTCCCCACTTTCAGCTTACCTTTCTCTCTTGTGACTAGTTTTGCATTGAAGTCTCCCATTAACACCGTATATTGGGTTTTGTAGGATAGCATGGCTCTAGAGATATCCTCATACATTTCCTCCACCTCGTCATCGGGGTGTGCCGAGGTTGGTGCGTAAACCTGTATGACCTTCAGCGAATACCGTTTAGTGATTCTGAGTATAAGGTACGCAACCCTCGTCGACACACTCTCAATCTTTACAACGTTGTTAACGAGAGACTTGTGGACGATAAATCCGACACCTCCTTGGGACGGATGGTCGCCCTCTCGGTGATAGAGCAAGTTACCGGATTCGAGGATTACCGTGTCCTCCCCCTCTCTTCGGACTTCGGATAATCTATAATATGCCAGCGTAACTTGTCTATCTCTTCTTCCAGCTCCACAATCTTCTCGTCAGTCCTTAGGGTGCGTGCGTGGTGAATAGCGGGGCCGCCTGGGACTGGGGGCCGTATCTTCGTAACTTTCATCACGGGAGGTATATTGCCATAGTTGCCACGCTTGGCGAGCGGGTTGGCAACCCCAGTTTTTCATTGTATTTTTTCCGTTACCAGGAAGATGCTGCTGCCCATCTCCTGCCTGTTTCCCTTTGTCGCCTTTTACGACATCCACAGGAAGATATGGGGTAGTGGATATTCTTAACCGCCACTACACAGCATATTTAGAATTAAGTATAATATTTTAATAAAGCAGTCTTATTTCAACCATCGCATCGCCACGAGACTTCATTTACCCAAGGCTTCCCTCATCGCAGTGGATTCCCTACGCCGCCACACGGCATAATTAAATTCCTTATTATTAATATACTATGTAATTGTGCTTACTGATAAAATGTTAAAGGCCATGGCCAATTCATATAAGGCTCGCTGTTTATGTAAGGTCGTTTTACACTAAAATACCTCGATATCAGTTCTCATGACAAACTTTAGTCTTTTTAAAAATGTATAAATATAAACTTCAGGTGTTATGGTGTACCTAAAGTTTATGTTTATGAATTTCTTGTTAAAAGAGCAACTACTACGTTGTAAAGTCTGTTTTGTATTCACAAAAATACAGGCGCATCGCAACATTGTAATAATTTTTATTTTATACTAAATTATTATCGAAGATCATAAAACAATCCTATCCTTAGCAATAAGTCAGCGGTTGTAAGTGAATTTAAACTACGGTTTCTGGTTCGGTCCACGTTAGTTTAACATCCTAAGCTATATCATAAAAATCATTTTAACAAATGTACGCTATTAAAAAGTTAGTTTTTAGGGTTCCTTACCTCAATAGGAAAAACGGAACCCTATAGGATCACTTTGTTGTCCGTCTGTCTGTCTGTCTGTCTGTCAAGACCCTTTATCTCAGGAACGCGTGGAGGTACCAAGCTGAAATTCATATCAATTACTCAAGTCTACTGTCCCTTGGATCTATGAGAACATAAAACTTATAACAGTGGTAGAGCCACGCGGCAGCTTTTGCTGTCGCATGGATGGGCCGGCTCGAACCGGGGTGGTACCACGACCTCACAGAATACCAGCGTGAAGTAGAGGTTTACCTCTGCGTTTCGCTTGGTGAGTGCAGGTGGCCGGAGGCCCTTTTTACTGGAAATGAGGCATTCCATCTTAGTCCTCACGGGTGACAACGCATCTGCATTTTGATTCGCAAACGAGGATAGATGTAGATGTCTATGGGCCGCAGCAACCGCTTACCATCAGGTGGACTGTGTGCTCGTTTGTCACCCGTATCCTATAAAAAAAAAAAAAAAAAAAAAAAAAAAGCCAACGAAATTAAAAGATACAGCCGTTTATGCCGCAATTTTTCGACATTCGCAAGGGAATCAAAACCTACAGAGTACTTCCCGTGAACTCAGAGTCTTGAAATTTGGTACGAAGCAACGTTTTATAGCACAGTTAAAGGAAAAATTGCGAAAAACATACATTTTTAGTTACATCATATATCATATATCTACGGATTTGTTCGGAACCCTCGGTGCGCGAGTCCGACTCGCACTTGGCCGGTTTTTTTATATACTCAAGCCAGCTGTTTTAAGATTTCATGCACAAGAATTTGAACATAAATATCTCTTAAAGATAATGATGCTTGCCAGACCCACAATTCGTTTAGAATGGCATTAACAATAAGGTGCGCGCTTACAAATACTCCTACAAATAGACATCGATTGTTATTTTATTTATTAATTAAAAATAATTGCATCGCTGTTAACATGATTAGTCATCAGTCATTAGCCTCAACAACTGCACCGTTGCTACACCCTACTTTATACACCATTACTTATTGTACTCATATATATTTGAAACGTACGTAATTCCACGCAATTCCATACCTCTAAACAGTTCTGAGAATAACTTTATGGAAATGTAATTAGTGTGTGTCCAAAGACAACGGTCTTTACTATAATAGGCAAACATTGAAGATAACCGCACTGTTCGTATAAACAAACTGCAACTCAGACGTAAATATCAACAAATGGAGCGAAATGTTATGGTCGGGAAAGATAATGGGAGTACTCCCTCCGGGCAAGGTGTTCAAACCCGGGAACGGTCAACTCTATATGATTACTATTGTTCTATATATTAAAAAAAAAGTCGTTCAGAATCTTACATAGCGATTGATTAGACTTTTGCTGTAGTTCAACCCGTTTACGCTATTAGGCGTGATGACAGCGCCACCATCCAAGCCTTTTACTAATACCTGAGGTTGATGATGTAATCCAGTTGTCTTGGTAGATATTCAAGTTACCAGGAGCTTGTTTGTCGTCTGCGGTGAGTCGAAATAAAGAGGCAAGTAATGAATTGATGACTAGGTTAATTTTATAAAACATGTTTTTAAAAGTTTCATCAAATCGAATACTAATTGGATGTTTACTTCATAACTTTGGTGCCGTTGAAATATTAACGGTGTAGTAAAAACAAGTTATTATTTTAAGATTTATATTCCATAAGTCGAAGCCCAATTAAGATATAAGAGTTCCATTTTAACATAGAACAGATGCAGCTGTACTCAGGGGCTTTAAATCATACCTAATTGGCGTCGCATCAAACGGAGGCAACTTTTAAAGAAATGTTTGAACGCGTCCCTTTCACTCCTAGATAATTATTAATTATATCTAAGAGTGAAAGAGTAAAATAATAATAACAATATTGTAAAATGTTTATTAAAAATCGTCTTTCTCCCTTTCTTTATCAGCCTTTACAGTCTATTGCTGGGTATATGGACTCTCTCAAATTATTATTGGTAAAAATTAATGAATATGAAGTTTATAAACATTCTAGATCAAACCGGACAAGATGTGGGCAATTTTTGTAATGCTGCTCTGCTCAACAGTGTTGGATTAGACCACAACACCGTCCCAACGTCTACGCACGAGAGAGATTACGTGCGTGCTTGCGAGGGTCTGTGCACGCGTGCGTGTGACTGTGTGTCACATATGCAAATTCCCTCATAATATTGTCCTTATTTTTACTCCGAGTTCTTCATGAAATAAGAAGACAACATTTAACACATATCTAAACACATTCCAGGGCATGCAAAGTTTGCCAACATACACTGTAGCAGTGCGGGGGACTAGTCACACCTTAACGCTCTCAAAATTGAGAGAAAACCTTTGACCAGTTGTACGAAACGTTCCATTTGGTCAGTGAATCGAAACCAAACATTGTTAAATCATGTTCATTAAGATGACCTAAACTCTCTTGCCAAAAAGCTATTGAGTTTTTCGCAGCTTAAACATTACTAACGCTGCTTTAGCAGAATCACACATTTTTGCATTTGACATGATGTATGTTGCCAGTTCGATCAGCTCGCATTTGAACTTTTTTTCTTCGTCAATCACGATTGCATCATTCTTCTTGACTTGCACCTCGAAACCGTGATCAGCTATTTTAGTCACAATAAATTTATACGTAAATCAGACGTTGTTGATCTCAACTCGGTGCTCTTAGCTGCCTGTGTCCACATTAATGCTCACCTTACCGTTTCCAGTAATACGTTTGCTCTTCTCATTATTGGCCAAATTTAATTAACTGTCTGCATAGGCAAATCCGTATAATTATTGCCTCTAATTGCAGATATGCCCCGTGCACCCACTTTCGATGCACTGCACATGCCTTTGATGTTCATCTGACATCACGTCTTCAGTGGTACTCAGCATTATACTAATACTACCTGCGTGTTTCTATTCTAACTATTGCGCACTTTGTTTTGTTTTCTTTATGAACTTACTTCTACATTCCTTCGCATAATACCCATAGCGACCGCAACGATAGCATTCATTTCCAATATTATTTTTATTTATATGCGTTTCGCCTTTCTTAAAAGTATGCACTTTGTCACGCTCCACAAACAATGCCCCTTGATCAGACTCCTTCGATATTCTGCTTTCATATTCCTCAATAATGTTACTTTTTAATATTTCCATAGATGGTAAATTATCCCGTGTGTCCATAGCCGTGCGAAACTTTGTGGTGGATTTGAGTAAACTGTACAATAATAAGATCACAAGAAGTTCATCAATAACTACGAGACCGATTTTTTTTAATTTTTAGTTAGATTCGAAAAAATCTGCTATGTGTTTACGTAAGTCATCTTCTTCTTGCATATGAATCAAAACAAGTTTATTTAATAAAGACGCTTTCCGTACCGGTCCACTAGACTGCTACATTGATTTCAATTTGTCCCATATAGATTTCTTTATAAGTTCAACACTGTTTATAATATGTCACTTTTAGTCTTTTTAACACTCTGGGCCCATAACCTATAGGGTCAGTGAATCGAAACCACACATTGTTAGAACTATGAAAAACTTTATTATTTATTAAACTTACTTCCTTACATCCTTACTTATCTTCACGCACAATTCCTGACGGGGTAGCCAGAGAGAACAGATCGCCAAGTGTCACGATCCTTACATACCTCTTTCGCTTCTTTCAGATTCATTATCTTCTTCATACATGCACGTCTAGGTATCCGAGTACTCTTGACCCTCCCCTCTTCGAGCAATTTGCTCACATGATCTTCGAAAGTTAGTCTCGGTCTACCTCGACACCTTTTAATATTAACTTTCGCGCTATATATTTTCTTCACAATTCGGTCTTCACTCATTTGCTCAACGTGCCCAAGCCATCGAAGCACGCCCTTATCAATTTTTGTGATAAGGTCATCTTTCAAACATGCCATATTGCGAATCTCTTCGTTTCGCTTTCGGTCAGCCATGGTAACGCCGCACATTTTACGAAGAGATTGCATCTCCACTGCATTCAACTTGCTTTTATACTTCTTCTGGCATACCCAGGTTTCGCTGATATATAACAAAGTCGGTACCAACACTGCGTTATGTATTGCGAGGCGTGCACTCTTCACTATGCCTTGCCTTTTGACTAACGCAGTCAAGGCACTATTGACTTTGTTCCCGGCAGCGACACGCCTGTCCACGTCTAAATCACATCTTCCATCCCGGCTAAAAGCACTCCCCAAGTATAAAATTTCATTTACCTGTTCTAGACATTCCTGATTTACCCATATTTCACACTTCGTTCTCTCGTCGTCCTTTTCAAATACCAGAACCTTAGTTTTATTAGCATTCAAACGCAGACCTTTAATTTCACATTCCTCTTTCATACACGTGACTAATGCCTGCAGTTCTGCCTCTGATGGTGCAATAAGCACTGCATCATCAGCATACAGCAGACAATTTACATTAATGTCACTCAATTTCACACCCAAACAGCTATCTTTCAGCTTCTGTAAACAGCTATCGAGATACAGTAAGAACAGCCAGGAAGACATGACACAACCCTGTTTTACGCCCGTTTGGACGCCAAACATGGGTGACAGGTCATGTCCTACCCGCACACAGGTTTTACAGTCACAGTAAAGTGACTGCACAGCCCTTAGCAATCGACCATCCACACCATACCCCGGCAACAGTTCCCACAATTTCTTCCTTACAACCTTATCAAATGCTTTCTCAAGATCAACAAAACACAGAAAATCTTCTGGTTAGCAGCCAGAAGCTTTTCCGTGATCATGCGGAGAGAAAACATTTGATCCGTGCATTCTCTTCCAGGTCTAAATCCGCATTGTGCCGCCCATAGAAATCTTTCTGATTTCTCTTGCATCCTACGTGTCAAAACCTTCGAGTAAACTTTACTTGCTAAACTGGTTAAGCTGATCGCCCGATAGCACCCGCAGTCAAAATGTGAACCTTTACCTTTATATAAAGGTACAATGATGAGGTCCGGGTCTGGCGTACCAGTCACGGCGTCACCCCCGGATCCCTCACTAAGATCATCACACACGCATACATTTCTCTATAAAATTCGCTCCATTGCTGCATGACGTCCGTTTTTTCTGAGACGACGTCATTGGTTCTCGAAAGCACTTTGTTCATTCTTAAGGCCATCGCACCACTTCAGGTCCTTCCAACCTCTTTCCAGAAGAGTTTGGAGTTCTCCTTAAAGTTGTGCGACAACCTTTCGTCCGCTTCCATTCTACACCTTTCACGCACTTCCTCAATCAATGCTTTCGTGTGAACTTTCTGCAGCTTATATCTTTCTTTCATCTTCTCTCTTATATCCTTATCATTACTAGAGGCCAAGTAGTCTAACCATGCTTTCTTCTTCTTCTTTACATCTTCTTTCACTTCATCATTCCACCATGCATCTCTTCTTTTACTACTGCCTCTTTTAATTGTTCCACACACTTCTTCCGCTGCACTTACCATTCCATCCCTAAGGTTCTGCCATGTTCTTTCCACACATTATTTTCTGCCATCGATGGTGTCAAGCTTTTTGGCTACCCTCGCATGATATTTGTCCCTAGTATCCGCTTCCTGAAGCTTCCAACTTCGGATGCGACAGACCGACTGTGGTTCTGTTACTGCCGTCCGGTAGCGCCAACCCGCGAACAGACCCCTAAATCTAGTAATCACTAGATAGTGATCCGTTCCCAGGTCAGCACCCCTGAACACTCGCGTATCCATCACCTGTTTATGCAGTCGGTCGTCCACCAGGAACAAATCGATCATACTTCTCTCATTCTTTCTTTCTCTAGTATACATATGGATTTTCTTGTGATTAAACATAGTGTTTGTCACAAGAAGACCCTTTTCCTTGCATACAGCCAGTGTAAGCTTGCCAGCATCATTAACCCTTTTATCGCTAAACTTTCCAAGCACCGACTCGTACCCTGGTCGAGCGGTACCAACCCATCCATTCAAATCACCACATACAACAATTCTTTCGTTTCCCCTAACCAAATCTAGAACTTCTCTTACATTCTCCCAAAACTCCTACAGCTCAACCCTGGACGACGAAGCTACCGGCGAATAAACAGCCAAAAGGAATAACTTCGTCAGTCCCAATTTAAAGCGAACCCAGAGAAGAATTGAGTTCACAACCTTATATTCAGTCATAACATCGACCAACCGAGACGACAGCAGCACCCCCACTCCCTGGCAATCGCTCTCGCTCTCCAGGACTCCGGACCATAGAGCTAACGCCCCGCCAGGGAGCTCTTCAGTACCACTGCCCTTCCGTTTGGTCTCCGAAATACACACGACATCTAATTCTCTTTCTTTCATTATTTCGATCAACTCATTCGTCTTATCTCTCATGCCTCCTCTAACATTCCACGTGCCAACTCTGCACTCTGTCCTCCACCTTCCGCCGTGTCGGGCTGTGCGTGACGGGTGGCGGTCCCCATCGCCGCTATGCGCGCTGCATTCCACACCAACGGAGACGAGCTGGTATGCGTCGCCTTGGGGGGACGCCCTAACCCTCGTTGGCATGGGTGCGCAGCTGTGTAGAATTGCAGCCCTGAAAAGGGCTGGCAGGGGTCGCGACGAGCGCGCTTCTACAATGACCTCTATTATATTATATTATTATATTATTTATTTTTATATTACAGGATATTATTTAGATTTACGTACGAGCATTTATCTCACAATGGCGGACCAATTGTAAATTTAACAACGCAGCCGTACTTCACGATGGTATAGTAACGTACCTAGTTATTACATACATAAATATTATACTTTTAAACGATCTGTTATACTACTTATATTGGCTCACAGTCTTGGCGTTTATTTCAACACTACAACACGTTCAACTGAACTTAATTTTTTTATAGATATATACATAATCCAAGGCCATCTCATAATCCACATA
Source organism: Parnassius glacialis (assembly GCA_033319125.1). Classification (NCBI taxonomy): domain Eukaryota; kingdom Metazoa; phylum Arthropoda; class Insecta; order Lepidoptera; family Papilionidae; genus Parnassius; species Parnassius glacialis. Next base: position 22,625,865 of record JAVANC010000010.1, on the reverse strand, counting down.
CGCAAGATACAATTTGCCGAGCGTATAGGTTATGTATAAGGTCTATATTACTAAAGCCTTTTCGGAAACTAGCCCGAACAACGGGAGGCTAAAAGTAATAAATTCTTCGTATGAGACGATTCGTAATAACACAGCACAGCTGCACCTAGACGTGGCCCATAGGGAAAATCGGTATGTAGATCTTCAATAGGCCGCTGCCGCTTTTCTACTCCCCTGACTCTTTGTTTTCGTAGTTTAACATGACTGACACTACTCTACACACTGATCATGAGAATTGAAAAAAACTCAGTTATTGAGATATTCTGTCAAGAAATTCTCAGTAGCACCCCAGAGTCAGAAAGTTGGCGGGGTTTGACCCCATGTCTCATAATCATAAAGTATGTAAAGTTGTTGATCCTGTACTTCATCTCTCTTCTTTCGTGTCAGATTTCTATCCCGACGGAGTATGAAAGTGAGGGAATAAGAAATTCACCGGTTTTCTACACTCACCACACGAAACACAGCAGCATTAAGCTGCTTTTTTCGCTGGTATTCTGTGAGAGCGTGGTCCTACCCCAGTTGAGCCGACCCATTCGAGCTACAACTGTAGATAATGGAATAATTATATTATAATATAACTGTAGCAAGGCTCTACCACGTGCATAAAAACTTCTCCTTACTGGAATTAATTTTGTAATTCGAGCTGAATGTTTTCAGGTTTATAACATGAGGTGAACGACACGGACTTCTTTAGAGCGATCTCTCCAAATTAACGTTAAAGTTCAGTGTGCCTCTCACCATTCGGTGATTGCTGCTAGATTTCACCCTCGCGATGAGACATCACTAAGCAGTTGTCGCTTGGCCGTCAGTATGATGTCCACACAAACAATATAAAAGTACACAAGAAAAAATGGACGAATCAATTACAGCCTATAAAAGTTCACTACTAAATATTGGCTTTCTCCATACAATGTCTCACTAAATATAGGATGTTGCGATTGAAACAGAGATTAAAAACTAATGGACTTAACGTTAGTGCAGTTAACTGCTTGGATTTCATCGCTTATGTCGAATACCGTAAAAGCGTAGGGAAACAAGGTTATTTTTTTCTAAATCATGTTAACATGTAAGAATTATTTTGTTTAATTTTTTTAATCATTTTAAGCCAATGCTTAACACTACTTTCCCATCTGGTGATAAGTGGTGATGCTGAAAATGGTGAGGCGCACTGACTTACCCTAACAAGAACCACTCTTGTATTGAAGATGGTCATCGGATGAACATTTGAAGCATTACTCAGAGTTATTATTATTATTACTTATAGTTAGTATTCTCGTTTGCCGATGTTCGTCCAACTGGTAACACGAACAGGAACGATGTTAGACAATCACATTTTGGTGCCGAATAAAAATATCCGAAATATTTCTAGAATTACGACAGATACCTTAGGCATTAAAGCCACTTTGTTTACGCTAGACGTAAAATAACGAGGTAGGGCCATGCTGCAGCTATAGTTAAAACATGAATGGGTCGCCCCAACCAAGGAATGACCATGCCCTCACAGAATACCAGCGTAAAATAGCAGCTTAATGTTGCTGTGTTTCGTATGGTGAGTATAGAGAACCGGAGAGACCTGTTTTACTGGATACAAGGCATTCCTTCTTAGTTATCAGGGGTGACGACGCATCTGCTTATTTAAATGTCGACTTCTATGGGCCACAGTATCCACTTACCATCAGATCGGTTGTGTGCTCGTTTGTCACCCTTACTCTATAAAAAAAAACCTCGTCGGTCGCATCATCAATATTGCGAGATCTGCTACTGTGATTGCTAATCGACTTGCATGCGTGAGTTTTACAAGCAGAAGAGATAAGTAATTTTAAGAATATATACTTTTTCTTTTTTCTCTATACAAATATTTCTATAGAAATTGTATGAAGATAGAGTGTATTATGTATTATTAATTATCTTTATTAAATATAAAATTCTATTTCGATTTCTACTGACTTTATATTTTATAATTAAATTATCATATTATTTGTATATTTTGTAAATTTAAAAGTACTAAGTAATTTAATTTCAACTTAATCCTAGAATTCCCTTGTTGAGACATACTATAATAAAACCTCCTTTGTACAATAAATTGTGCCTAAATTTAAATATTTGGAGTAAAATTAATTCTTCAAATAGGCCTAATTTATAGTGTCTTATTAAAATACTCTAGAGTCTTTTGAATATTATTAAAAAATCACTTCGCTAAGATAGATTGAAAAATTTGTTTAGTACCTAAAAGTACTCGAGAAACCTTTCGTGTTCAAGGTATTAACTACAAATCATTTTTTAAACGTATTCCGAATACAAAAGCAAAAGAAGCCTAATGGATAGTCCGTATGGTACTAATATGAGAATTCGTAAATTATTATCTGCTTTTCCTAAGTAATTTAAGCTTATTTGAAGTGACCAGGTTTATTAACGATAAAAAATAATGTCCTCCGACCCGAATTTCGGTCACGGCGGCCAGTCTTGATAGGGATTAGCCTTTTTTTTCACAGAATAAGGGTGATAAACGAGCACACAGTCCACGTGATGGTAAGTGATTGCTGTGATCCATAGACATCTACATTTATCTTCGTTTGCGAATCAAAATGCATATGCGTTGTCAGCCGTGAGGACTAAGATAGGATGCCTCTTTCCCAGTAAAAAGGGTCTCCGGTTGTCTATAGTTACCATACGCAACACAGCAGTGTCAAGCTGGCATTTTACGCTGGTATTCTCTGAGAGCGTGGTCCTTCCCCGGTCGAGGCAACCCATTCGTGCTACAACTATACTATTAATATAGCTGCAGCATGGCTCTACCACGTATATCTGCGCAGGACAGTAACAGTGCCCGAGTGTATGCGCAAGCACGAGTGTACTCTCTATTCCCTCGTAGTCTAATGGGATATATGGTTATTTGACACGACCAGAGAGAGATCAGGCGCAGGATCAAGGGATTTACAAGCTCTACGAGGCACGGCGGTGAGACACCGCAAAGTCCCAGGCTGCTACTGAGATTTTCTTCAAACAGAAAAACCCCATAACTGATTTAGGTTCATGCCGAAACGGGACCTTATTAGCAGCACTGTTGCTGTTTGATAAACAGCAAATCTATTGCAATGAGAACAGATCTCTTAATATGTAAAACTGAGTTTCTGAGGGTGTCGTAAGAGGCGACCGAGGGAACATGAAACAGATATGGACAATAGCATCTTCCTGATAACAACTTAATATAATAAAAACACTGTGGTTGCCAACCCGCTTGCCAAGAGCGACAACTATGACAAATCCCCCCATGAGTCAATCTATTAGGGAGGCTCTATATTCAGCAATGGACTTTTGTAGGCTGTAATGGATGGATGGATAGAGGTTCAATATTCTGTTCAGTTTAATTTACTCGATATTCATCTGTTATGTTCCACTCCATTCGAATTTATTTAATTAAAAGTATTTTTTTATGAATTGAAACACTGACAATGAAACATTTCACCAACTCAAAGTGGTTAAGCTCAACAAAAAAAAAACAGAATCCAATCGAAGTAAGTTTTAATTTGAAATACGAATCGAATTCGAAATCAATTTTGGGAGTAAGCCTGCTGTTTTCAGTTTCGAGTGTACAAAATTACATTGAGTTCGAATATAACTCGATTGATTCAGAACTTGATTCTGTCGGGAGTAGTCCTGCATTTATACATCCCGGCAAAGTTAACTTGAGATTTCGCTCGGATAATGTAAGCGCGCCGTACTAACTGAAAAAAGTAAGGTCTATTACTAGTAAACATTATTAAGCATAGATTAGTTTATAGGGTAAAATAAAAGAATGTTTTATTTTATTTTTCATTAAAAAAGGTTGTGCTCCAATAATTTACGAACTTTATCGCGTTTAATTTAAACTCTTATAGCTCCCGATATTTCGGTCACTTAACAGCACCCTCAGTCACATATCCCTTGTGGCCTCTGAAACAACGATTTTCCCACGGAAGCTGTGTGGTGGTGGTAAGATTTACCGTATAAATATCGGTAATTAAGGGTCCTTTTACTATACACGGTATGACTAATAGAAATTTTAGTATGGTGAGAGTGGTAAGCATGATATCTCAAGTTAACTTTTGTTTTAAAATTTTTTGCCAGAAAAGAAAAACCTTTAATACTTTTATGTACCTACTGGTGTTTGTAAGATTTACTGCATGTACTGTATATAATACATGCATTCTTTACCTTTACCTTTCACGTTTTAGGTATGATTTGAAATAATCACTACGCATGGCTGGCGGATTGGTTATTGGCAATACCATACGACTTGCACCTTTGGCGTTGTCGCCATGTATTCAAAACAAAAATAAGTTTTATTTATAAAATGTTTTTACTTTTTAATTATTTATTTATTATTGTTTATTAACAACTTTTGTAATGTTAAATGTGTTTGTGGAAAAGCAAAAGACAATTGAAGCATATAATCCGATGTACATTACATCATAATCTAAGACTAACTTCTATGCGACCAAACTAAATATCTTTAGAGTAACATCAAGCAAATTCGGCACAATTTCGATGATGTTACTATTGAGTGAATCGAATTAGTTTAGAAACTACCGTTCCTTTAGAACAATTTTAGTATGCTTGAACAAAATTCAGAACGTTTGGACAGAAATAAAGAATTAAAATATATCTGATTCATTTTTATAAATTATTATTGGCTTTAAATCATATTATTTATTTTAGATATAATTATCTTTATTAATTTATTCATTTACTAACGTTCCACCCCGGCTTCGATCTTTCTGTCTGTCCTTAATATCCAAAAAACCGCTATTTATCGAGCTAAGGGGGTTATTTGCATGACATTAAGCATGAATAAGCATATGTAAAAGTGGTAAGTTTTTGTCTGTTTGTCAGTCTGTCTAGGCTAATCTTCGGAATAAATCGATGAATATACATAATATTTTACAATAAAAAAATTTGTACAACCGACTTCAATATAAATTATTAAGAATAACTCAAAAACGATTGGTGAGACCTTCATAATATGGGATCACAAGTGAAGCACCAGCTTTCAAATTAAAAAATAATCATCGAAATCGGTTCACCCAGTAAAAAGTTATGAGGTAATACACATAAAAAAACATACAGGCGAATTGAGTACCGGCTCCTTTTTGAAGTCGGTAGAAAAACATACGCAAGAAATTTCTCTTCTTTTGAAATCTGTTGAAAAGGCGGACCTCTAGATGTGTTAATTTTAAAAATAATTTCCAATGCTACTATATGATCTTTTTATTACTCATACAAATATTTTTTAAAGAAATGTGTTGTAGCTATTTTATGTTTAGTAGTTATTGTTATTTATCATCTGTGCTCCGGTGCCTCGGTGCTTATAACATTGCTATTAATTTTATTGTGCTGGATGACCTGAAATTCACGTCTCAAACTATACAACTAATATCTTGACACAACAGTGTAGAGGCGGTGTAAGAATTTGCACTGCCCCATATCGGGCTCGTGGGTGTCGGAAAAGGCGACAGAAGGAATCTGAAACAGGAGATGTGCAACATCTTAACATCTAAACTGAGCTTCCCAACCCAAAGTTTACCAAACGTGGCAACTATTGATGACGCCTATGAGGCAATTTATAGGGGAGCTCTATGTTTAGCAGTAGACTTTTATAGGCTGTCGTGCATAATCGATATGGAGCTTGGCACGTATTTAAGTCTCAACTTTTTTATCAGCAAATCCTACAACCCTGAACGTCTTTTGCCCCCTCTTCACATTTTGCTGCGTGGTGTTTTTTTATAAAAGAGGGGGCAAACGAGCATGCGGCATACCTGATGGTAAGTGACTACCGCCGCTCATGAACAACCGCAACACTAGGGGAAATGCAAATTGCAAATCGCCGGTAGTAAACAATTCCACAGAGAGGTTGTACGAGGAAGAAAACTCCTAATAAAACGCACAGTCGTGGACCGCCAAGCATCCAGATGGTGAGGTTGGTATCGTGAATTTTGACGCGATGTGCGTTCGTGAAATTTGGCGGCTGGAATTAATCCGTAAAAGTCCTCAGAGCACACCACGTGGTAAATTCGATAGAAAAAGCAAAGGGATGCAACATACCTACGTGATTTTAGATACACATACACATAATTTTATATACACGTGCATAATAAAGTTTTTAAATTACCTCGATTGTAGTTAACTCGCGGGTCATCAGACAAAACGTTCCGTTGTGTTCGGTCAGATTGAACACGTTCTGCCTTGAAGTGTAGGTCGCTGTGTTAATGAATAAGAGAACAACTGAGAATACTTAAAATATATTATTTACAAAAACATTTAAGCTAAGTGTAGAAAATTTTAAGGGAATTTCTAATGGCTCCCAAATTAAACATTTATGAAAGATTCTGTTAAAACAGAAGTTTGAAGTGGTTTTAATATCAGTTTTAATAAAAAAAAATCAGTTTTCACTTTCACAAATTTTTATGGGCATAATTAAATCACACTTCCTCAAGACCACTTAGATGGATTTTATGAAAAGTTCAGAAATTATTGCAAAAGTGGGAATAGTCCTGCTACTTGCTCGTTGTGATCTATTCACTTTCCACCAAGTTAAAAAAAATAACAAGGGCAAGTGAGAACAATATGGTAGCAGATTACTGAGGATGGTCTTTACAAAGAAAAAAAAAACGTTAAGATATTTTCTGATATCTCGACAATTAATAACTAACTGTATTTAAAAATGTACAACTGGAGATATTCAAAAAAGATTATTGATTTAAAATCATACCATAATTGCCGATTTTACAACATTATTCGTGGTTTACTACTTGTACTACAACTTAGGACAGTATCAAAACATTGGTTTCTACCATTGAGGTAAAATGTACTAGTACCTAAGTAAATATTATTTCAATAGTTTATACCTGGAGTACCATCTTTGATATCATTATTTTACACACTTCAGACACCAAGCGGTTTTGTACTCGCTGTTATGTTTCGGTTTGTAAGTAACATACCAAAACTAAAATATTCTCTAGCAAGAGATAGCAGAGCCAGTATAATGAAAGGCTATGAGACATTTCGTCATGGTTCAAAAAGGAGACAGCACAACGATTTTTTTCTTAATTCTTTATCAACTTAGCATACGGATAGTCGTTGTAATTATTTTAATCAAACACTTTTTTTGGGCAAAGTTTCTGCGACTTACCTGTATGCGCAGTATCAAGTTTGCCCAGGTAGCCCAGGCAAACAATCAAATACCTGCTTATTGAGTAGACTTATTACTTTTCTACAAATTTCATGATGCATCAAACACTTCATGAAAAATACGTCATGAGCTCTCGGACTGTATGTGAACATCGTTACGTTGGAATAATATATCATTACCTCCCTCTTTTATAGCTAGCGGCCTTGCGGGCTACGAGCCCTTGATCTGAGGAACACCACAGAAACTAGAGAGGTAGTTACTAGTTGATAAGGAATAATTAATATGGACATGGAGTAGTGAATATAGCATGTAATGACGGCGTAAGATTATCTTATATCATGCGTTGGGTCACGTACGAGGCGACAGTGGGAAATTACGTGTAAACAGGAAATGGACGTGGCGTTTTCATGATAACGACCTAAAAATAAAAAATACGATTGCCAACTCGCCTGCAAAGCGCTATGAAACAATTTATTTATTATTAATAGGCTTATTAATGTTATGATTAACCTATTCTATTCACGCAACCTGTAATTCATTCTCTTTTACTTAATTAATTACTAACGTTCCCTAGACATTGCTGTGAATATTTCCGTGTAATTTAATATTTTCTCAAGATATTTGATTACATGTAAAATCTGCAGCTTATTAAGACTGCACAAATAACAACAATAATAAAGACATCTAGACCGAACCGTGCTAAAGTTCTCGCAAAGGACGCTCCATAAATCCCATTCGATATATGGAGGTTGATCATTATTGCTGACAAATTTCTAAAGCAATGCGGTATGAATTTTTCAAAATAATTACTCAGCTCTTTTCAAACAGAGTTACGTTTACCAAACATGTTAATTAATGATGATTTGCTCCATTTTTTTTTTCAATTTTAATTGTGCTTTTGTTTGTTATCTCAATAAGAAAATTTAACAGAAAAAATACTCAATAAGTGTGTGTTGTGTTAAATAAATCTAGTAGAAATTAATTGAATCTGATTCTGATTGTCACCTAATATGAAAATTGGATCACTGAAGATGAGGATTTCGACAAATTCTCTACTCACATATTAGACAACTGTGCCAAAAAGGCTACTTGTGACAATAGTTTGCACTAGTATTAGCATTATTTATAAGAGTTTCTTGAAATCTGGTACAACAATAACTGCAAACAATACTGGACAATCTCCCTCAAACAGTTATTTGTCCACAAACACTGTAACAACAAGATATCCGCTGTAAAACCAGAGAGACATAGCCCGACGTATCAGTAAGCCGCAGTGACAATAGGCCGGTCATATAGCCTAAAGAACCGATAACTGACGAAAAGTTATTTTTTTTGTTAATTTTTTTAAAACGTTACATACACCACACTTATAGTTTTTCCTCTATCCTGGAGAAAGTTTAAGAACATAAGTTGCAAAAGAATCAAAATCCCATCGTGTAATAATTATTTGTAGACCATACAAATACTTGTTCTGTATGGGATTCGAACCCACGGACCTTTTACAAAAACATTTTTAGACAACTTTGATTAGCATCTCACAGTACTCGCCGTACCTTTCTCTCTCTGATTTACTTTTTTTTTCAATATAAAATTTCTTATTAAAAATGAAACATTTCATAAGTGGAAAATGCTTTCAAAGAATTCTTCAATTCCAGTTCGCAGCAATTCTATACAGCGGAGGTATTAATAAAATTCCATCAAAATGGCAAAATATTTGTATTGATTTAATAAAAGTATACGTATAAAACTTACCTTCTTTTATTCTTATTTTATTGGAAGTTTTATAAACTATATGTAATTTTATTTTCTCTATTCTAGTCTTTGAGTTAATTGAATCTATCTGTAAGGACATTCAAGTCATTACATTGTTTGTGTAACAGTAAACCCAACTCATTATTATTTCTTTCATTCATATCCGCGTAATTTTGTGGTTTCCATGCTAGCTGGTTCTCTAAATAGAAGCTTTTCTATTTAGAGACCATTAAGTAACTTTATGTGACTGATAGCTACGTAAGCCTATCAAAAAATGCAAACGCAGATAGACAACTGCATAATTTACATTAATAGGGTAAGGGATGCAAGAATATTGCAAGTTATTTAGAAATAGGCTACTTGTCAATTTTATTAGTTGTGGTAATGTGATCGACCAGGACAAACTAAAAAGCGTTCCACGTAACAGTGAAACCATTAAATATAAAATCACCTCGGATACGTACAAAAGGTTAAATTTTGACTTCACTCTGTAATTTAGGTCTGTCTTTTGATTTCTCATCATGAGCTCAAAATCCTTTAGTAGCATGTTTAACATTTTTATTATGTATAATCATTATTTACATAATAAGTAGTATCCTAGTATAGGTAGATATATTTAATAAGAATATATAATATAGTATAAGGTATCATGTCAATAAAATATCATGTGAATATATAATGTTCTTAAAATAATTGATTGTAATTTAAACTTAATATAAACTTTTTTATAGAATAAGGCTGACAAACGAGTACGAGTTCATCTGGTGGTTAATAGATACTGTGGTCCATAGATATCTACATTAATACTCAATTAAATAGGTACAATATTTATCATATACGAACCTAGATTTAAATCTCTGTAACGATTACAATCCTAGACCAAAATGTTTCAGCCATCGGGCTTAGATATCAAATAAAAATACATTTATAATAGGTATATAAAATATCGACCTTATTTGAAACAATGATTACAAAGCATCTAAGAGCTCCATTACTATTTAGTGAGGATTATATGAACAGACGACTTAAGCCGTGAGCTTAAGTTTAGATTGCATGAGATACATTATTATGAACATGACTGGCTTACGAATCTGAAATGTATTTTAATTAATTTAATATAGGTATTTGTAAACTGGGAATAGACCTTCTTTTCTGCCCAGGGCTCGGCTAAGTAGGTAATAGTAAAAATCTTGTAGTATAATTACATTATGTCTATCGCCAAACAACAAGACATATTCCTACTCATCATACCGGGTTCTATGATAACTCCTTCACTGTTCAGGCTGCACTTCTTGGAATCACTTGCCCGAGAGTTGGTTCGCAAACGTTTATGTAATTATTATTTGTGTATATATTACGTGTTTATTGTATATATTTAAATTATGAATATGTGTTTATATAAATAAAGGGATATAGATGTATTTACTAACAATATTATATCATAATATAAATTTTGATACATTTAATGTGTATTTATATTAGTTTCCATTTCTTTTCTTTCAACTGCTTACTTCGTCAAATTTTTACCACTATGTGAGTTGACTGGTAGAGAATATTTAGGCATTAAGTACGTCCTATGTATCCTTTTTTTCTACAATGCAATAATTTAATTTTATGATTTAGTATTCTTACTTGGAACATTATAGTTAATGATAAATGCGTGTTATTTCAGTTTTAATACATTTTATGTTATAAATCTTTAGTTAATCTATTTCCTCAAAAAGGGAACAAAATATAATAGGTAAGTAGGTATGTGTGTCAATAGTGTCTCCCAACGGATAGGTCTTAAGATGAACATGGACAAAACAAAGATTATGTTTAATGTCCATGTCACACCTATGCCGGTAGTTGTTGGGAGCACTAAGCTCGAAGTTGTTGACGAGTATGTTTACCTGGGACAAATAGTCCGACTAGGTAAGTCCAACTTCGACCGAGAGGTCAATCGACGGATTCAACTCGGCTAGGCAGCGTTCGGGAAGCTACGACACATCTTCTCGTCAGACATACCTCAAAACCTTAAAACGAAATTGTACAACCAGTGCGTGTTGCCAGTGATGACATACGGAACTGAGACGTGGTCCTTCACTGCTGGCCGGATGAGGAAGCTCAAGGTCGCTCAGCGAGCTATGGAGAGGGCTATGCTCGGAGTTTCTCTTCGTGATAAACTCAGAAATGAGGATATTCGCAGTAGAACCAGAGTGACCGACATAGCCCAACGGATTAGTAAGCTGAAGTGGCAGTGGGCCGGCCATATAGCTCGAAGAACCGACAACCGATGGGGAAGAAAGGTTCTCGAGTGGCAGCCTCGTACCGGTAGGCGAAGTGTAGGGCGTCCCCCCAAGAGATGGAGTGACGACCTGGTAAGACATGCAGGAAGTCGATGGATGCAGGTGGCTCAGGATCGTGCTTTGTGGCATTCTTTGGGGGAGGCCTATGTTCAGCAGTAGACTTGTGAAGGGCTGTAATGATGATGATGATGATGAAGAAGGTATGTTCACAACATGTTTCAATATTACTAGTTTAGCCACTTAAGAGAAAAGATTTACCAGCATGGCATATACCAGTACCTAGGCAAATTTTCCCCCCATCTTTCACAAAAATAAGGAACATGCTGCTACAGCATAAGGTTAGTGGTCTAACAAGCTACACGCTTTTGATATCATCTTTTTAAAGACCTTTTAGTCATATCACAAATAAGTACTCTATTTGATATCACAATAAGTTTCTTGACCATAGACACTTTTGTGTTTGTGATAAGCTTACTTAAAAGAATAATTTAACGTCTCTATGAAGTGAGGTTTCCTATAGTTGATATAACTCTTTTGAACTTGTGCAGGTAAAAATGCTAAAGGAGGCCGAAAGGCACAACCATTCTAAATGTTTGGTGGGTCTAAGGCGCTTTGGTGAGCATAAGCGCCATGTCTGGGATACTACCAATACTAATAATATTGTTAACATTACTAATATTGTAACTAGTAGTAGTAGTAACTACTCCAGGTAAGCTAAAATTGCTTGCGCTAGTAGTGGTTCGCGATATCAGACAAAAAGCGAATTCGAACTCACGAATTATTGAGTTCGCGGTACGCACGCTACCATTGGTCCACTGTCGCTTAAAAATATGAAATATTTGCCACTCCTGGCAGACTGGTTGGTTTCTCCAGTTTTTTTTATTATTTTGACTTTTTATCAGGAAGATGCTGCTGTCCTTCTCCTGATTCAGTTACCCTCTGTCGCCTATTACGACACCCACAGGATGATGTACCGATGATGTCCCACTAACCATGTAGTGGTGTTATGTAATTAAATACCATTTCTACTCAGAACTTTATGCAAGACTTTATTCGATGTAACTCGAGAATTTATCCATATAAGGGAATAAGGATTTTAATAAGATCATACCATGTAACTTGAAAATTTTTTTTTATAGGAAAAGGGTGAAAAACGAGCACACAGTCCACATGATGGTAAGTGGTTGCTTCGGCCCATAGACATCTACATCTATCCTCTGTTACAGATCAAAATGCAGCTGCGTTTTCACCCGTGAGGACTAGGATGGAATGCCTCATTTTCGGTAAAAAGGGCCTCCGGCCACCTGCACTCACCAAGCTAAACGCAGAGGTAAACCTCTACTTCACGCTGGTATTCTGTGAGGTCGTGGTACCACCCCGGTTCGAGCCGGCCCATCCATGCGACAGCAAAAGCTGCCGCCTGGCTCTACCACTGTTAAAAATGATGATCATTAGAAACCATCACTTAAAACCAATCTACATATCAACGGGATCATTAACCTTTCTTTGTTAGAATTAAGTATAATATTTTAATAAAGCAGTCTTATTTCAACCATCGCATCGCCACGAGACTTCATTTACCCAAGGCTCCCCTCATCGCAGTGGATTCCCTACGCCGCCACGGTATAATTAAATTCCTTAATATTAATATACTATATAATTGTGCTTACTGGTAAAGTGTTAAAGACCATGGCCAATTCATATAGGGCTCGCTGTTTATGTAACATCCCGTGTTCATCAATATTTGTCATTTCTAGAATTTGTTTTACACTAAAATACCTCGATATCAGTTCTCATGACAAACTGTAGTCTTTTTAAAAATGTATAAATATAAACTTCAGGTGTTATGCTGTACCTGAAGTTTTGTTTATGAATTCCTTCTTAAAAGAGTAACTACTACGTTTTAGTCTGTTTTGTATTCACAAATATACAGGCGCATCGGAACATTGAAATAATTTTTATTTTATACTAAATTATTATCGAAGATCATAAAACAATCCTATCCTTAGCAATAAGTCAGCGGTTGTAAGAGAATTTAAACCACGTCCACGTTAGTTTAACATCCTAAACTATATCATAAAAGTCATTTTAACAAATGTACGCTATTAAAAAGTTTTTGGGGTTCTGTACCTAAAAAGGAAAAACGGAACCTTTATAGGATCACTTTGTTGTCCGTCTGTCTATCTGTCTGTCTGTCAAGACCCTTTTTCTCAAGAACGCGTGGAAGTATCAAGCTGAAATTCATATCAATTACTCAAGTCTACTGTCCCTTGGATCTATGAAAAAATAAAACTGATAAGCCAACGAAATCAAAAGATACAGCCGTTTATGCCGCAAATTTTCGACATTCGCAAGGGAATCAAAACCTACAGAGTACTTCCCGTGAACTCAGAGTCTTGAAATTTGGTACGAAGCAACGTTTTATAGCACAGTTAAAGGAAAAATTGCGAAAAGCATAAATTTTTAGTAACATCATATAAAAAAAATATTTTTAATAATTTTAAACTTATAAACCTACGGATTTGTTCGGAACCCCCGGTGCGCGAGTCCGTCTCGCACTTGCCCGATTTTTTTAAATACTCAGCTGTTTTAAGATTTCATGCACAAGAATTTGAACGTAAATATCTCTTAAAGATAATGATGCTTGCCAGACCCACAATTCGTTTAGAATGGCATTAACAATAAGGTCGCCCTTGCAAATACTCCTACAAATAAACATCGATTGTTATTTTATTTATTACTTAAAAACAATTGCATCGCTGTTAACATGATAAGTCATCAGTCATTACCCTTAAGAACTGCACCGTTTCTACACCCTACTTTATACACCATTACTTATTGTACTCATATATATTTGAAACGACGTAATTCCACGCAATTCCATACCTCTAAACAAATCTGGGAATAACGTTATGGAAATGTAATTAGTGCGTGTCCAAAGGCAACGGTGTTTACTATAATAGTCAACCATTGAATATAACCGCACTGTTCGTACAAACAAACTGCAACTCAGACGTAAATATCAACAAATGGAGCAAAATGTGATGAAAGGATAATGGGAGTATTCCCTCCGGGCAAGGTGTTCAAACCCGGGAACGGTCAACTCTATATGATTACTATTGTTCTATATACTAAGAAAAAAGAGTCGTTCAGAAACTTAAATAGCGATTGGTTAGACTTTTGCTGTAGTTCAATCCGTTTACGCTATTGGGCGTGATGACAGCGCCACCATCCAACACTTTTACTAATACCTGAGGTACGTGATGTAATCCAGTTGTCTTGGTGGATTTTCAATTTACCAGGATCTTGTTTGTAGTCTGTGGTGATTCGACATAAAGGGACAAGTAATGAATTGAAAACTAGGTTAATTTTATAAAACATGTTTTTAAAAGTTTCATTCAAATCGAATACTAATTGGTTGTTTACTTCATAACTTTGGTTTCGTTGAAATATTAACGGTGTAGTAAAAACAAGCTATTATTTTAAAACTTATATTCCGTAAGTCGAAGCCCTGTTAAGATATAAGAGTTCCATTTTAACATAGAACAGATGCAGCTGTACTCTCGAGCTTTAAATCATACTTATTTGGCGTCGCACCAAGCGGAGGCAACTTTTAAAGAAATGTTTGAACGCGTCCCTTTCACTCCTAGATAGTAATTAATTATATCCAAGAGTGAAAGAGTGAAATAATTATGAGAATATTGTAAAATAATTATTAAAAATCGTCTTTCTCCCTTTCTTTATAAGCCTTCATAGTCAATTGCTCGGTATATGGCCTCTCTCATATTATTATTAGTAAAAATTAACGATTATAAATTTTTAAACATTCTAAATCAAACCGGACAAGATGTGGGCAATTTCTGTAATGCTGCTCTGCTCAACAGAGTTGGATGAGACCACAACACCGTCCCAATGTCTAAGCACGAGTGAGATTACGTGTGTGCTTACGAGGGTGAGTGCATGCGTGCGTGTGTGCGTTTTGATGTATGTGTGCACATGTGACTGTGTGTCACACGTGCAAATTCCCTCATAATATTGAGCTTATTTTACCCACATTTAACAACTACCGGTATAGGTGTGACATGGACGTTAAACGTGATTTTTGTTTTATCCATGTTTACCTTAAGACCTATCTGTTGGGAGACACTATTGAGGTCATTGAGTATAATCCTTAGGTCCTCCAGCGATTCTGCCATAAGGACTATATCGTAGGCAAATCGAAGGTGAGTGATGTACTCGCAATTAATGTTAATACCGCATTCTTTCCAGTCCAGTAGCTTGAAAACGTCTTCCAATGCAGCGGTGAAGAGTTTTGGGGATATAACGTCACCCTGTCTTACACCTCTCTGCAGTTGGATAGGTTTCGTACACTGATTCTGTACTCGGATAGCCATCGTAGCTCTACTGTACAAAAACTTCAGCACTTCGATATACCGACAGTCAACTTGGCACCGCTGAAGGGACTGCAGCATCGCCAAAATTTCGCCGGAATCAAAGACTTTCTTCTAGTCCACATATACCAGACAAAGTGGCAATTTTAACAATTTGCCGAAGGGAATGTGGTCTATGGTGCTAAAGCCCTTTCGGAAACCGGCTTGTTCGAGAGGCTGGAAGTCGTCAAGTCTACGCGCGAGACGATTCGTAATGACTCTCGAAAACAGCACGTAGACGCGGTTCAGAAGGGATATCGGTCTGTAGTTCTTCAAGAGAGCGTTGTTACCTTTCTTAGAAAACAAGACCACCGCACTTCTGTTTCACGCCTCCGGTGTAATACCGCCATGGAGGACGGAATTAAAGAGCTTCTGAAGGACTTCAAGTACCGGTTTTCAACCAACCGCATGGACAGTTTCCACTAGCTTGTCATTCATATCGTCCACTTCATTGTAGTCTTCTAGGCACTGAAAACAGTTTTGTAACTCGAGCTGAAAGGTTCCGGGACTTTGGAACAGAGCACGAGGGGGATGGAGCGTTGACTTCATTAAACGAGACCTCTCCAACTTAACATTTAGGTTCAGTGTGCCTCTGACCATTTGGTGACGGCTACCAGTTTTCACCCTCGCGATCACGGAGACATAACTGAACAGTTGTCGTCTGGTCGTCATAATGAAGTCAATCTCATTTTTTTTCGAACCGTCGGGGCTCGACCAGGTCCACTTCCTGTGGGGCCGCTTCTGAAAGAAAGAGTTCATCATAAAGAGTCCCTCTATCTCCATGAAGTCGCCCAGCTGCTGACCCCTTGGGTTCCGTTGCCCTATTCCAAATTTCCCTACTTTCAGCTCACCGTTCTCTCTTGTGCCTAGTTTTGCATTGAAGCCTCCCATTATCACAGTATATAGGGTTTTGGGGGAATGCATGGCTCTAAAGATATCCTCATACATTTCCTCCACCTCCTCATCGGGGTGTGCCGAGGTTGGTGCGTAAACCTGTATGACCTTCAGCGAATACCGTTTGGTGATTCTAAGTATAAGGTACGCAACCCTCGTCGACACACTCCCGATCTTTACAACGTTGTTAACGAGAGACTTGTGGACGATAAATCCGACACCTCCTTGGGACAGATGGTCGCCCTCCCAGTGATAGAGCAAGTTGCCGGATTCGAGGATTACCGTGTCCTCCCCCTCTCTTCGGACTTCGGATAATCCTATAATATGCCAGCGTAACTTGTCTATCTCTTCTTCCAGCTTCACAATCTTCTCGTTAGTCCTCAGGGTGCGTACGTTTTATATTGCCAGGTCGACGCGTCTTAGGTGGCTACCGAACCTCCACCGGAGATTCTTAGCACCCCCTGCCCCGCCGTTACCATGGTCACCACCGTAGCCAGGAATAGCGGGGCCGCCAGGGACTGGGGGCCATCTTTTTGTAACTTTTATAATGGGGGGTATATTGCCATAGTTGCCACGCTTGGTGAGCGGGTTGGCAACCGCTGTTTTTTTATTGTGGTTTTGTTGTTATCAGGAAGATGCTGCTGCCCACAGATCTGCCTGTTTCAGTTTGTCGCCTTTTACGACACCCACGGGAAAATATGGGGTAGTGGATATTCATAACTGCCACTACATGGCAATAGTTGATTTACGTACGAACATTTATATCACAATGGTGGACCAATTGCAAGCTTAACAACGCTGGCGTACTTCACGATGGTATAGTTACCTAGTTATACATACATAAATATTATATATCTCATACAAAGTGGTGCCTAACATCAATATTTTTGGTTCGTGACCGATAACTTCTATAATAAATTAATTTAATCGTAACCTGATTGTCATTAAATAATGTCACAAACTCGCATTCAATACCTATATTTTAAAAATGTTTAATAAAAACAAAGCCTCAAATATGGCCTCGTATCCTCAAATATAAGCCTCTCAACTAATAGTAGCACCTGCAAAAATAAAAGCAAAACCAGAATATGATTTCCGATCTATACCATTCGTTGCCAAATCGGCATCCACAACACTGACCAATGACAAACCGGAAACAAGACCTGAGACAAAATCTCTCATACACTAAACCGTAGTTAGGAGTGCCTTTCAAATATCGCAATACACGTTTTGCTGCCTTCCAATGCTTAACGTTATAATTAGTACTAAATTGGCTTAAGTAGTTAATGCTGTAAGTGATATCAGGCCTAGTAGATACTGCCAAAAACATCAAAGCACCTACCAAGCTTTGACACGGATACTGTTTCATTACACTCTCAGACTACATCAATTTTACCTTAACATCAATAGGCGTTTGTGTTGGTTTGCATTCACACAATATCAAAGTGTTCCAACAGTATTTAAATAAACACACTCTGCTTACAGATATAGTTCCAGTGTTTATCCTCATTATCACGAGAAAACTGTATTCCAAAACAATCAGAAATTTTTCCCATATTTTTCGTCTCAAATTTATTTGACAGTTTACTTTTAACATTTTTTAACCATACATTATCATTTGTAGCTAAAATAAGATCATCGACATTTATTGCAATCGACATTATATGCTCATTCTTTCGCGCTACAAAAACACTGATCTTGAGGTAATGCCTTAATGTGCCTAATACCTTAACAACATTCGCACTATTTTTTTATGCCACTGTAGCCTTGACTGACGTAAACCATACAAAGACTTCTTCAACAAACAAACAAAATCAACTCATTCGTCCATCATAAATATGGTTTCCATCATCGACAATTGGTTTTGATTTTGGTATATCACGAAACAATTTCGAACGTCTTTGATGTCTTTTAGAAGGTTCTATCAATCTTGCCCCTGATACAGTAGCTTTTCTTTCTCTTGGTGATCCTGTAACCATTCCACTTCTCTCATCATCTTCATTATTTGAGTTTGAGTTATCAAATAGTTTTTTCATTCGTTCTATATTTTCTACAGGTTCATTTAAATCTGCTGTTATTTTATCCTGTTATACCTGTTGTTCTTCATCCAATATATCTTCATATTCCTATCTAAAAGCTGTTTCGTTCATAAATTTAATATCCCTACTCAAATCATTTTCTTGTTTCTTGGATTATGATTTCTATAAGCTTTTGACTGTATATCGTATCCCATAAAAATGCCTACTTTTGAAACTGAATCAAACTTTCCCCTTTGTTTACCTTTCTCCTTATAATAAACTTTAGATCCGACTACTTTCATAAATATAACTGTAGGTTTATTTCCTTTCCAAATAGAAACAGTTGTTACAGTTGTATGTATAGTGAATGGTATCTCCCCATTAATAAACAGCTCTTGTTGGACATCTATTTCGTACATAGTTAGCGGTATTAACTGCTTCTGCCCAAAACGACACAGTGGACTGTGGAGTGGCTTGGTGCATCATACATCGTGCCATTTCTATTAAAGTCCTATTCTTTCTTTCAGAAATGCCATTCCGTCGGGGTGTATGTGATACTGATAATCTCCTTGTGATGCCATTTGTCTTCAGAAAATTATTAGAATCATTGTTTATATATTCACATCCATAATCTCATTGAAGCCACTCTATTTTCTTTCCAATAATATTTTCAACTTTGGCTTTATACTTTTTAAATACATTAAATACATCATTTTCATTGCGAATAAAATAGGCTTCACACCAGCGTAATTTTCGTCAATAAAGTTAAAGTTACAGCCTATATACGCTGCTGGGCACAGGCCATCCCTTATTTCAGAGAAGGTTTTAGGGCAAGGAAGTAGCCGCTGCGCTGCCCCAGTGCGTGTTGGCGAACTTCACATAACTTTGAAATATTTTTTTTCTTATTTCTCAGATATGCCGAATTTCTTACGATGTTTTCTTTTACTGCCAAACACGTGGTATTTCAGCACTTAAAATTGCAATTAACAATTTCATCAGTGCCGGCGGGGATCAAACCCAGTTTGCTCGTGTTCTAGGAAATATACAGCGAGCGCTAACCACCTGAGCTATCGCGGCATTTTCGTCAATAAATGTAATAAAATGTCTTTTTCCTGCAAATGATTGGTGACATATTACACTTGTACGATTCTTGATGCCCTTAGGAAAAGGTTTACAAGTTTTCTTCTCGCTCATACAAATTTTACACTCTAAAATTTTTCGTTGTCCTATATGTTTAATAAATGCACAAGGTAGCTGTTCGCCATGGCTTTTAAGTCACGTTGATTAAGATGACCTAAACGCTCGTGCCATAAATCTATTGACTTTTTCGCAGCTTCAACATTACTAACATTGCTTTGATAGAATAGCACATGATATAAGTTGTCAATTCGATCAGCTCGCATATGAACTTTATTTTCTTCGTCAATCACGATTGCGTCATTCTTCATGACTCACACCTCGAAACTGCGATCAGTTATTTTAGCCACTAACCATAAATGTATACGTAAATCAGACGTTGTCGATGTCAACTCGATGCTCTTCGCTGCCTATGTCCACATTAATGCTCACCTTACCTTTTCCAGTAATATATGTGCTCTCCTTATTATTGGCCAAATTTCGTTCACTATCTACATACGCAAATCCCTTCAATTGTTGCCTCTAATTGCACATATGCCCCGTGCACCCACTGTCGATGCACCACACATGACTATTATGTTCACCTGACATCACTTATTCAGTGGTACTCTGCATTATACTAATACTACCTGTGTGTTTCTATTCTAACTATTGCGCACTTTGTTTTGTTTTCTTTATGAACTTACTTCTACATTCCTTCGCATAATACGCATAGCGACCGCAACTATAGCATTCACTTTTAATATTATTTTTATTTATATGCGTTTTGCCTTTCTTATAAATATGCACTTAGTCACGCTTCATGAACATTGAAATTTGATCAGACTCCTTCTATTTTCTGGTTTCATATTCCTTAATCATTTTAATTTTTTATATTTCTGTAGATGGTAAATTATCCCGCGACTCCATAACCGTACGGAACATTGTCCTGGATTCGATTAAACTGTACAATAATAAGATGGCAAGTAGTTCATCAATGACTACCAGACCGATTTCTTTTCATTTTTTGACATCATCGAATAAATCTGCTATGTGTTTACGTAACTCATCTTCTTCTTGCATACGAATCAAAACAAGTTTCTTTAATAAAGACGCTTTCCGTACCGGTCCAGTAAACTGCTACATTGATTTCAATTTGTCCCATATAGATTTAGAAGTATCTAATCCATCCAGTGGTATTAACTCGTTCGGGTTAACAGCTTACAAAATGTATGACTCGGCTTTACCGTCCATTTTACACCATTCGGTAAACTTAGCGTCAGTATTTGCAGGCTTCACTATCGCGCCCGTTCCATAATCCCACTGATAATTTTTCTTCAAAATAGCCCACATATTATGTATCTTCCATGTATCATAATTATCGCTAGTAAGTTGTTCGATTTTAACCGGAGCAGCCATAATAAAGTTAATTAATCTTCTTCAATAATGAAAATAAAACAGTGACAGGTTATACAGGGTCATTTTTAATTTACTAAAAACCTTTTGGGAATATATTGGTTACATCATTACAAACAATTTTAGCGAGATCACTCTTCACAGAATATAATACATTTACGAAAAAACTACTTTTAAGGTTTCGTGGTCGTGTCTGACTCCTTTTAAGTCTGTATTTTGTAGTACCTAAACAATGTCAGAATAAATCGTCAAAGAAAATACCTTATTTATTTTACACTTGATATTAGTATCACACATTGTGTTGAAATCATTAAACATAATTAAATGAGCAAATGACATTCAAAAAAAATCACAAATATTAAAATTTACAACAAGTAAGTATGACCGCCGGGCCGGTCGACGACAGCGCCCAGCTGATTGCGTTGCAAGTGCCTACTAAACCATTCATCACTGTGCCATTGCACCAGGGCGCCACTTTAAATGACTTTACATTAACTTTTCACATACTTCTATATTTTGCATAAAAACATTTGATGAACTATTTGATTCTTTTATTAATTTCTTTAAGAATTAATAGACATTCTTTAATAGACATTCAGGTTGTTTTTTTACGAATACTGTTTCTAGCAAACGCTGCCTGCATTCAAGAGGCAACGTCGCATCCAGCTGGTAGCAACGCCTCAACGTCGCACATGCGGCGGCCCAAGGCCAAGCCAAAGGTATATTATGACGTCGACACAGGTGTCATCGTCATCAAAGGCGCCGCCTGCCCTTTTCGGTTTGCAGCCATCGATTTGGTGATCGATGTTTGCAGCACGTGCAAATTAAATGAGTATTATTAACTATTTTTTTTTATTTAATGTAAGTTGTATTTAAAACATGGATGCTGGTTAAAATAATTACAAATATTACAATAAAATATTTATAATGATTAAAACCGCCAAATTTCACGAACGCACATCGCGGCAGAACTCCCGATACCATCCACACCATCTAGATGATTGGCGGTCCACCACTGTGCGATTTAGAAGATGTTTTCTTCCTCGCACGACTTCCTTGTGGAATCGATTACCATCAGCGATTTTTCCGGACCGATACGACTTAGGAACCTTCAAGAAAAGAGCGTACTCCTTTTTAAAAGGCCGGCAACGCATCTGCAATTCCCTCCCTGGTGTTGCAGTTGTTCATGGGCGGCGGTAGTCACTTACCATCAGGTGAGCTGCATGCTCGTTTGCCCCCTCTCCTATAAAAAAAAATACAAATTAACAGTAATTGAATATAAATATTAAGGTATAATAGTTCAATAAAAATATTAAAATACAAATTTAAAAATTAGACTTACCTAGGTACTTGTCCGCGAATGGCGGTGAGTATCGCGCACTTAGCGTTCAAAATAATCACCTCCACATTCTATGCATAGGTGACACCTAAGACTTAACTGTTTACCGACATGAGATAATACTTGATGATTCATTTTGATTTGATCAAATTTCCAAATTATTTTTTCTTTCAACATGTCGTGGGTTTCGAATGCGCGACCAGAATAGACTATGTCTTTACATGCCCCCACAAATAAAAATCTATTGGTGTGATATCTGGCCATCTGGGAGGCCATGCACAAGGTCCGTCACGACCGATCCAGCGACCAGGGTACTCTCTGTTTAAATAATCCTTAACTTGGCGAGAATAGTGCGCCGGCGCCCCGTCATGTTGGTAATACATATTGCGTAGAGATGCAAGTTGTATGTCCTCTAACAACTCTGGCAGCGTGTCGGTGAGAAAACTATGATAGTGCTCGCTGCTGGATTTCGTTCAAAAACTGCAGTATGTCTTCCTGCTCACGTACTGTGCGCCGCGATGGACGACCACGATCGATTGATACAGGCTGGAATTGCCCGTAATCTCGCAATCGCTGTGTAGTACCAAGCATCGTAGCGTAGCTCGGTGCACGTGAGTTGGGAAATCGACTTGAATATTCACGGCAGGCTTCACTAACGTTATCATTGCAAATTGCTAAAATTCGCACCATTTCGGTATACTCAACATTTGAGTATCGGTAAGCCATCGTACCAACGCGTAACGTTCGCGATAATAATCTCACAACGGAAAAAGAAACGTCGCGGGCGCACCAAAGGCGACTGACAACACATGTAATTAGGTCAAGTTCAAATGAGCAAGCGCCGCCTCCTACACCCCTCCACCCCTACCCAGCCACGCGCTTTATTTTGCTATTTAGGATTATTGCCGTTTAGAAGTTCCAATTAAAATATTTTTATTTTTGTATGAAAATAAAAATTGAAGTAATATATTTTTTTTCTTACAGATTTTGTTGTTATGGTGTAAATAATATATTCCCAAAAGGTCTTCAGGAAATTAAAAATTACCCTGTATACATACAATCGGTACGTAAGTATAATATTATATAATACGATCTTCTCGTAACTGTCGTTACTTATGAGCTTATGACTTATGACACCGCATTGTTATATGTATGCACTAATTACGCTTCTTTGTTTGCTTACGAGTATCTTTAATATTATTATAAGATGAACACAGTTTATATGTCACTTTTAGTCTTCTTAACACTGTTCTCTGGGCTCATAACCTATCGGGGTCAGTGAATCGAAACCATACATTGTTAGAACTATGAAAAACTTTATTATATATTAAAGACAGGCTATTATAGTTGATTTACATACGAACATTTATTTCACAATAGCGAACCAATTGTAAACTTAACAACAATGCCGTTCTTCACGATGGTATAACAACGTACCTAGTTATACATACATAAATATTGTACTTTTAAACTATCTGTTATACTCCTTATATTGGCTCCCGATTTTCGCGATTATTTCATCACTAAAACACGTTCAACTGAACTTAATTTTTTTTTATAGATATACACATAATTCAAGGCTTTCTCATAATCTACATACGCAAGATACAATTTGCCGACCGTATAGGTTATGTATAAAGTCTATATTACTAAAACCTTTTCCGTAACTAGCTTATTCGGGAGGCTAAAAGTAATAAATTTTTCGTATGAGAAGATTTGTAAACACAGCACAGCACCTAGATGTGGCCCGTAGGGGAAATCGGTATGTAGATGTTCAATAGGCCGCTGCCGCTTTTCTACTTCCCTGCCTCGATGTTTTAGTGGTTTAACATGACTGACACTACTCTGCACACTGATCATGAGGATTGAAAATAACTCAGTTATTGAGATATTCTGTCAAGAAATTCTCAGAAGCACCCCAGAGTCAGAAAGTAGGCGGTGTTTGACCCCCATGCCTCATAAAGTATGTAAAGTTGTTGATCCTGTACCTGATCTCTCTCTGATCGTGTCAGATTGCTATCCCATCGGAGTATAAAAGTGAGGGAATAGGAAATTCACCGGTTTTCTACACTCATCACACGAAACACAGCAGCATTAAGCTGCTATTTTACGCTGGTATTCTATGAGAGCTTGGCCCTTCCCTGATCAAACCGACCCATTCGAGCTACAACTGTAGGTAATGGAATAGTTATATTATAACATAACTGTAGCATGGCTACCACATGCACAAAATCTTCTTCTTACTGGAATTAATTTTGTAATTCGACCTGAAAGTTTTAGGTTTATAGCATGAGGTGAACGAAGCGGACTTCATTAGAGCGATTTCTCCAAATTAACTTTAAAGTTCAGTGTGCTTATCACCATTCGGTGATCGCTGATAGATTTCACCCTTGCGATGAGACTCTACTAAGCAGTTATCGCTTGGCCGTCAGTATGAAGTCCACACAAACAATATAAAAGTACAAAAGAAAAAATGGACGAAGCTAGCCTATAAAAGTCCACTGCTAAATATAGGCCTTCTCCATACAATGTCTCACTAAAACATAGAATGTTGCGATTGAAACAGATTAAAAACTAATGGACTAAACGTTAGTGCAGCTATCTGCTTGGATTTCATCGTTTATGCCCATTACCGTAAAAGCGTAGGGAAACAAGGTTATTGAAGTGAAAACTTCTTTAGCGGCGTTGTGCACTTTTTTTGTAATGGATAAAAAATGTTAAACTCGCGTCAGATCTATTGTCCTGATCAAAAATTCGTAAGACGGACGGAGATAAGACAGCCGGCGCGGCGTAGGAGAGGAAGTAAGTTAGGTTTAATTAATTTTCATTTATTAATTAATATAATTTTATTATTAAGATTAGGTTTCGATCGAGTCTACTGTACTGCTTGACGAAATTATTAATATAGATACATATGTACTTACACATTATATATGTAATATTTGTAATATGTTTATACTTTATAGCATTAACCTATATTTTCATAACATCACAATAAGCACATGTGCGGTGTAGGTTTATCAAATAAATAATTTCGAATGAAAATAAATGAAAAAAGATAATAATGAATAATCTCCGCCATTCCAAAATATCAAAAATGCACAATGTTAATTATTCAAGTTTTCACTTCTGCCGGCACTCCCGGAGTGCAACCCGTCGTTTTTTTATTCTTAATGATGTTAACATATAAGAGTTATTTTTTATTTTTTTTACCATTTTAAGCCAATACTTGACTACTACTATTCCATCTGGTGACAAGTGGTGATGCTGAAGATGATGAAGCGCACTATCTTAGCCTAACAAGAGCCACTCTTGCGTTGAAGATGGTCATCGGATGAACATTTGAAGCATTACTCAGAGTTGTATTGAAGGAGTATTCTCGTTTGCCGATGGTCGTCCAACGGTTAACACGAACAGGGACTCTCTTTTTAAGAAAATGTTGTTATGCCTTTGTCATGTGGCGCCGATGTTAGAGAATCACATTTTGTTGACGTCAGAGTAAACGAACAAAAATGTCCGAAAAATTTCTAGACTTACAAGACAGATGCTTTAGGCATCTAAGCCACTTTGTTTACGCTAGACGTAAAAAAGTTTATACAGCTATAGTTAAAACATAAATGGGTCGCCTTGACCAAGGAAGGACCATGCTCTCACGGAGTACCAACGTAAAATAGCAGATTAATGCAGCTGTATATGGTGAGTGTAGAGAACCGGAGACCTGTTTTACTCGATAAAAGGCATTCCTTCTTAGTTCTCAGGGGTGACAACGCATCTGATTATTTAAATGTCGATGTCTATGGGCCACAGTATCCACTTACCATCAGGTGGGCTGTGTGCTCGTTTGTCACCCTTACTCTATAAAAAAACCTCGTCGGTCGCATCATCAATAGTGCGAGATATGCTACTGTGATTGCTAATTGACCTGCGCGAGTGAGTTTTACAAGCAGAAAAGATAATATAAACAAAGAACGTTTATTATACGTTTCGTTTTCGTTTCGTCAGGAATTAAAAAATTAAAGTTAACGCGATAAAATCCGTAAAAATTAGTTTCATTTAATGTGTAATCTTCGCGTAAAGATAAGAAATCAACAACTTAATATAATAAAAAAACTGTGGTTGCCAACCCGGTTGCCAAGAGCGATAACTATGACAAAATCTCCCCATGAGGCAATCTATTAGGGAGGCTCTATATTCAGAAATGGACTTTTGTAGACTGTAATAGATGGATGGATAATGTTCCACTCCATTCGAATTTATTTAATTAAAAGTATTTTTTATGAATTGAAACACTGGCAATGAAACATTTCACGAACTCAAAGTGGTTAAGCACAACAAAAAAAAAACACAGAATCCAATCGAAGTAAGTTTTAATTTGAAATACGAATCGAATTCGAAATCAATTTTGGGAGTAAGACTGCTGTTTTTAGTTTCGAGTGTACAAAATTACATTGAGTATGAATATAACTCGATTGATTCAGAACTTGATTCTGTCGGGAGTAGGCCTGCAGTTATAAATCCCAGCAAAGTTTAACTTGAGACTTCGGTCGGATAACGTAAGTGCGCCGTACTAACTGAAAAAAGTAGGGTTTATTACTAGTAAACATTATGAAGCATCGATTGATTTATACGGTAAAATAAAAAAAATATGTTTTATTTTATTTTTCATTAAAAAAAGGTTGTGCTCCAATAATTTGCGAACTTTATCGCGTTTATTTTAAACTCTTTTAGCTCCCGATGTTTCGGTCATTTAACAGCACCCTCAGTCACAGATCCCTTTTGGTCTCTAAAACAACGATTTACCCACGAAAGCTGTGTGGTGGTGGTAAGATTCACCGTGTAAATATCGGTAGTTAAGGGTCTTTTTAGTATACACGGTATGACTAATGGAATTTTTACAACGGTGAGAGTGATAAGCGTGATATCTCAAGTTAACTTTTGCTTTAATAATTTTTTGCCAGAAAAGAAAAACCTTCAACACCTTTATGTACCTACTGGTGTTTGTAAGATTTCATTATCATCACCATCATTACAGCCATTCACAAGTCCACTGCTGAACATAGGCCTCCCCCAAAGAATGCCACAAAACACGGTCCTGAGCCACCTGCATCCATCGACTTCCTGCATATCTTACCAGGTCGTCACTTCATCTAGTGGGGGAACGCCCTACACTTCGCCTGCCGGTACGAGGCTGCCACTCGAAAACCTTTCTTCCCCATCGGTTGTCGGTTCTTCGAGCTATATGGCCGGCCCATTGCCACTTCAGCTTACTAATCCGGTGGACTATGTCGATCACTCTGGTTCTACTGCGGATATCCTCATTTCTGAGTTTATCACGCAGAGAAACTCCGAGCATAGCCCTCTCCATAGCTCGCTGAGCAACCTTGAGCTTCCTCATCCGGCCAGCAGTGAAGGACCACGTCTCAGTTCCGTATGTCATCACTGGCAACACGCACTGGGTGTACAGTCTCGTTTTCAAGTTTTGAGGTATACCTGTCGAAGTTGGACTTACCTAGTCGGACTATTTTTCCCAGGTAAACATACTCGTCAACAACTTCGAGCTTAGTGTTCCCAACAACTACCGACGTAGGTGTGACATGGACATTAAACATGATCTTTGTTTTGTCCATGTTCATCTTAAGACCTATTCGTTTGGAGACACTATTGAGGTAATTGAGCATGGTGCTTAGTTCCTCCAGCGATTCTGCCATAAGGACTATATCGTCGGCAAATCGAAGGTGAGTGATGTACTCGCCATTGATATTAATACCGTATCCTTTCCAGTCCAGAAGCTTGAAAACGTCTTCCAATGCAGCGGTGAAAAGTTTAGGGGATATGACGTCACCCTGCTTACACCTCTCTGCAATTGGATAGGTATCGTACTCTGGTTCTGTACTCGGATAGCCATCGTAGCCCAACTGTATAAGCACTTCAACACTTCGATATACTGACAGTCAACTTGGCATCGCTAAAGGGACTGCAGCACCGTCCAAATTTCGACGGAATCAAAGGCTTTCTCATAGTCCACATACGCCAGACATAGTGGCAAATTGTACTCCTCGGACTTCTGTACAAATTGACAAAGGGTATGTATGTGGTCTATGGTGCTTAAGCCTTTTCGGAAACCGGCTTGTTCGGGAGGCTGGAAGTCGTCAAGTCTGCGTGCGAGACGATTCGTAATGACTCTCGAAAACAGCACGTAGACGCGGCTCAGAAGAAGCGGTCTGTAGTTCTTCAAGAGAGCGTTGTCGCCTTTCTTGAAGAACAAGACCACCGAAATTCTGCTCCACGCCTCCGGTGTACTGCCACCATGGAGGACGGAGCTAAAGAGCTTCTGAAGGACTTCAAGTACCGGTTTTCCACCCGCTTTAAGAAGCTCTGCTGTAATTCCATCCTCGCCTGGGGCCTTGCCGCTTTTAAGGTGCTGGAGAGCCATTCTAATCTCGCTTAGACTGACATACGGGATATCATCGGAATAATGTCGGATAAAACTCGCTCTTGGATTGTTACTCACACTTGCGTGCGGTTCCAACGACTACGTGTACAGCTGCCCATAGAACCTCTCAATCTGACTCAAAATCTCAGGTGCCCCGGAAACGATGCTGCCACATTCGGTCTTCAGCCTTGACAGTTGGCTCTTTCTAGCAGACAGATCTCTGGCAAAGACTTGGAGCCTTGGCTCCGCTCGATCGCTTCTTCAATACGAGCTGTATTGAAGTTGCTTAAGTCTCGCAGCATGCATTTGGAGATCTTTCTGTTCAATTGCCTGTATGCTGTCAAATCTGTAGAAGAATGTAGCTTCATCTCCCGTCTAACAGCCATGAGATTAAGAGTGTGATCGGAGAGTTTTTGTGTTCTTCTGCGGCGGGTCTTGCAGAACTTAGCTCTGACCGCATGAACAGTTTCCACGAGCTTGTCATTCAAATCCTCCACTTCATTGCACTCTTCTAGGCACTGAAAACGGTTATGTTACTCGAGCTGAAAGGTTTCAGGACTTTGGTTTAGAGAACGAGGGGGACGGAGCGTTGACTTCATTAGACGAGACCTCTCCAATTTAACGTTTAGGTTCAGTTCAGTTCTAACCATTCATTGATCGCTGCCGGTTTTCACCCTCGCGATCACTGAGACGTCACTGAACCGTTGTCGTCTGGTCGTCATAATGAAGTCAATCTCATTTTTTGTCAAACCGTCGGGGCTCGACCAGGTCCACTTCCTGTGGGGCGCTTCTGGAAGAAAGAGTTCATCATAAAGAGTCCCTCTTTCTCCATGAAGTCGGCCAGCTGCTGGCCCCTTGGGTTCCGTTGCCCTAATCCAAATTTACCCACTTTCAGCTAACCGTTCTCTCTTGTGCCTAGTTTTGCATTGAAGTCTCCCATTAACACCGTATATTGGGTTTTGGAGAAATGCATGGCTCTGGAGATATCCTCATACAATTCCTCCACCTCCTTATCGGGGTCTGCCGAGGTTGGTGCGTAAACCTGTATGACCTTCAGCGAATACCGTTTGGTGATTCTGAGTATAAGGTACGCAACCCTCGTCGACACACTCTCAATCTTTACAACGTTGTTAACGAGAGACTTGTGGACGATAAATCCGACACCTCCTTGGGACGGATGGTCGCCCTCCCGGTGATAGAGCAAGTTGCCGGATTCGAGGATTACCGTGTCCTCCCTCTCTCTTAGGACTTCGGATAATCCTATAATATGCCAGCGTAACTTGTCTATCTCTTCTTCTAACTCCACAATCTTCTCGTCAGTCCTCAGGGTGCGTGCGTGGTGAATAGCGAGGCCGCCGGGGACTGGGGGCCGTCTCTTCGTAACTTTCATCATGGGGGGTATATTGTCATAGTTGCCACGCTTGGCGAGCGGGTTGGCAACCGCAGTTTTTTATTGTATTTTTGCCGTTACCAGGAAGATGCTGCTGCCCATCTCCTGCCTGTTTCCCTTTGTCGCCTTTTACGACATCCACGGGAAGATATGGGGTAGTGGATATTCTTAACCGCCACTTCACGGCATATTTAGAATTAAGTATAATATTTTAATAAAGCAGTCTTATTTCAACCATCGCATCGCCACGAGACTTCATTTACCCAAGGCTTCCCTCATCGCAGTGGATTCCCTACGCCGCCACACGGCATAATTAAATTCCTTAATATTAATATACTATGTAATTGTGCTTACTGATAAAATGTTAAAGGCCATGGCCAATTCATATAAGGCTCGCTGTTTATGTAAGGTCGTTCTACACTAAAATACCTCGATATCAGTTCTCATTACAAACTTAAGTCTTTTTAAAAATGTATAAATATAAACTTCAGGTGTTATGGTACTTACTTACTTACTTATCATCACGCACAATCCCTGACGGGGTAGCGAGAGAGAACAGATCGCCAAGTGTCACGATCCTTACATACCTCTTTCGCTTCTTTCAGATTCATTATCTTCTTCATACATGCACGTCTAGGTATCCGAGTACTCTTGACCCTCCCCTCTTCGAGCAGTTTGCTCACATGGTCTTCGAAAGTTAGTCTCAGTTTACCTCGACACCTTTATTACCTATAAACTTTCGCGCTATATATTTTCTTCACCATTCGGTCTTAACTCATTCGCTCAACGTGCCCAAACCATCGAAGCACGCCCTTATCAATTTTTGTGATAAGGTCATCTTTCAAACCTGCCATATTGCGAATCTCTTCGTTTCGCTTCCGGTCGGTCATGGTAACGCCGCACATTTTACGAAGAGATCGCATCTCCACTGCATTCAACTTGCTTTTATGCTTCTTCTTGCATACCCAGGTTTCGCTGCCATATAACAAAGTCGGTACCAACACTGCGTTATGTATTGCAAGGCGTGCACTCTTCACTACGCCTTGCCTTTTGACTAACGCACTCAGGGCACCATTGACTTTGTTCCCGGCAGCGACACGTCTGTCCACATCTAAATCACATCTTCCATCCCGGCTAAAAGTACCGTACCGTAGTTTAAATTCACTTACAACCGCTAACTTATTGCTAAGAATAGGATTGTTTTATGATCTTTGATAATAATTTGGTATAAAATAAAAATTATTCCAATGTTCCAATGCGGCTGTATTTTTGTGAATACAAAACAGACTTTACAACGTAGTAGTTGCTCTTTTAACAAGAAATTCATAAACATAAACTTACGGTACACCATACTACGGTTTCTAGTTCGGTCCACGTTAGTTTAACATCCTAAACTATATCATAAAAGTCATTATAACAAATGTACGCTATTAAAAAATTAGTTTTTAGGGTTCCGTGCCTCAATAGGAAAAACGGAACCCTTATAGGATCACTTTGTTGTCCGTCTGTCTGTCTGTCTGTCAAGACCCTTTTTCTCAGGAACGCGTGGAGGTACCAAGCTGAAATTCAAATCAATTACTCAAGTCTACTGTCTCTTGGATCTATGAAAAAATAAAACTTATAAGCCAAAGAAATCAAAAGATACAGCCGTTTATGCCGCAAATTTTCGACATTCGCAAACCTACAGAGTACTTCCCGTAAACTCAGAGTCTTGAAATTTGGTACGAAGCAACGTTTTATAGCACAGTTAAAGGAAAAATTGCGAAAAGCATAAATTTTTAGTTACATCATATATCATATATCTACGGATTTGTTCGGAACCCTCGGTGCGCGAGTCCGACTCACACTTGGTCGGTTTTTTTAAATACTGAAGCCAGCTGTTTTAAGATTTCATGCACAAGAATTTGAACATAAATATCTCTTAAAGATAATGATGCTTGCCAGACCCACAATTCGTTTAGAATGGCATTAACAATAAGGTGCGTGCTTACAAATACTCCTACAAATAGACATCGATTGTTATTTTATTTATTAATTAAAAATAATTGCATCGCTCTTAACATGATAAGTCATCAGTCATTATCCTCAACAACTGCACCGTGGCTACACCCTACTTTATACACCATTACTTATTGTACTCATATAATATTTGAAACGTACGTAATTCCACGCAATTCCATACCTCTAAACAGCTTTCGGAATAACGTTATAGAAATGTTATTAGTGTGTGTCCAAAGACAACGGTCTTTACTATAATAGTCAACCATTGAATATAACCGCACTATTCGTATAAACAAACTGCAACTCAGACGTAAATATCGACAAATGGAGGGAAATGTGATGGTTGGAAAGGATAATGGGAGTATTCCCTCCGGGCAAGGTGTTCAAACCCGGGAACGGTCAACTCTATATGATTTCTATTGTTCTATATACTAAGAAAAAAGAGTCGTTCAGAAATTTAAATAGCGATTGGTTAGACTTTTGCTGTAGTTCAATCCGTTTACGCTATTGGGCGTGATGACAGCGCCACCATCCAAGACTTTTACTAATACCTGAGGTCGATGATGTAATCCAGTTGTCTTGGTGGATATTCAATTTACCAGGATCTTGTTTGTAGTCTGTGGTGATTCGACATAAAGGGACAAGTAATGAATTGAAAACTAGGTTAATTTTATAAAACATGTTTTTAAAAGTTTCATTCAAATCGAATACTAATTGGTTGTTTACTTCATAACTTTGGTTTCGTTGAAATATTAACGGTGTAGTAAAAACAAGCTATTATTTTAAAACTTATATTCCGTAAGTCGAAGCCCATTTATGATATAAGAGTTCCATTTTAACATAGAACAGATGCAGCTGTACTCTGGAGCTTTAAATCATACTTATTTGGCGTCGCACCAAGCGGAGGCAACTGTTAAAGAAATGTTTGAACGCGTCCCTTTCACTCCTAGATAATAATTAATTATATCCAAGAGTGAAAGAGTGAAATAATTATGAGAATATTGTAAAATAATTATTAAAAATCGTCTTTCTCCCTTTCTTTATAAGCCTTTATAGTCTATTGCTGGGTATATGGCCTCTCTCATATTATTATTAGTAAAAATTAACGATTATAAACTTTTTAAACATTCTAAATCAAACCGGACAAGATGTCGGCAATTTCTGTAATGCTGCTCTGCTCAACAGAGTTGGATTAGACCACAACACCGTCCCAACGTCTAAGCACGAGTGAGATTACGTGTGTGCTTACGAGGGTGAGTGCATGCGTGCGTGTGTGCGTTTTTGTGTATGTGTGCACATGTGACTGTGTGTCACACGTGCGAATTCCCTTATAATATTGAGCTTATTTTACCCATATTTAACAACTACCGGTATAGGTGTGACATGGACGTTAAACATGATTTTTGTTTTATTTATGTTTACCTTAAGACCTATCCGTTGGGAGACACTATTGAGGTCATTGAGTATAATCCTTAGATCCTCCAGCGATTCTGCCATAAGGACTATATCGTAGGCAAGTCGAAGGTGAGTGATGTACTCGCAATTAATGTTAATACCGAATTCTTTTCAGGCCAGTAGCTTGAAAACTTCTTACAAGGCAGCGGTGAAGAGTTTTGGGGATATAACGTCACCCTGTCTTACACCTCTCTGCAGTTGGATAGGTTTCGTACACTGATTCTGTACTCGGATAGCCGTCGTAGCTCTACTGTACAAACACTTCAGCACTTTGATATACCGACAGTCAACTTGGCACCGCTGAAGGGACTGCAGCATCGCCAAAATTTCGCCGGAATCAAAGGCTTTCTTCTAGTCCACATTTACCAGACAAAGTGGCAATTTTAACAATTTGCCGAAGGGAATGTGGTCTATGGTGCTAAAGCCCTTTCGGAAACCGGCTTGCTCGGGAGGCTGGAAGTCGTCAAGTCTACGCGCGAGACGATTCGTTATGACTCTCGAAAACAGCACGTAGACGCGGTTCAGAAGGGATATCGGTCTGTAGTTCTTCAAGAGAGCGTTGTTACCTTTCTTAAAGAACAAGACCACCGCACTTTTGCTCCACGCCTCCGGTGTAATACCGCCATGGAGGACGGAATTAAAAAGCTTCTGAAGGACTTCAAGTACCGGTTTTCAACCAACCGCATGGACAGTTTCCACTAGCTTGTCATTCATATCTTC
Organism: Parnassius glacialis; assembly: GCA_033319125.1. Lineage (NCBI taxonomy): Eukaryota > Metazoa > Arthropoda > Insecta > Lepidoptera > Papilionidae > Parnassius > Parnassius glacialis. Next base: position 22,591,406 of record JAVANC010000010.1, on the reverse strand, counting down.
CACTTCATTGCAGTCTTCTAGGCACTGAAAACAGTGTTGTAACTCGAGCTGAAAGGTTCCGGGACTTTGGAACAGAGCACGAGGGGGACGGAGCGTTGACTTCATTAAACGAGACCTCTCCAACTTAACATTTAGGTTCAGTGTGCCTCTGACCATTTGGTGATAGCTACCAGTTTTCACCCTCGCGATCACGGAGACATAACTGAACAGTTGTCGTCTGGTCGTCATAATGAAGTCAATCTCATTTTTTTTCGAACCGTCGGGGCTCGACCAGGTCCATTTCCTGTGGGGCCGCTTCTGGAAGAAAGAGTTAATCATAAAGAGTCCCTCTTTCTCCATGAAGTCGGCCAGCTGCTGACCCCTTGGGTTCCATTTCCCTATTCCAAATTTCCCGACTTCTGGCTCACCGTTCTCTCTTGTGCCTAGTTTTGCATTGAAGTCTCTCATTAACACCGTATATTGGGTTTTGGAGGAATGCATGTCTCTGGAGATATCCTCATACATTTCCTCCACCTCCTCACGGGGTGTGCCGAGGTTGTTGCGTAAACCTGTATGACCTTCAGCGAATACCGTTTGGTGATTCTGAGTATAAGGTACGCAACCCTCGTCGACACACCCTCAGCCTTTATTACAACGTTGTTAACGAGAGACTTGTGGACGATAAATCCGACACCTCCTTGGGACAGATGTTCGCCCTCCCGGTGATAGAGCAAGTTCCCGGATTCGAGGATTACCGTGTCCTCCCTCTCTCTTCGGACTTCGGATAATCCTATAATATGCCAGCGTAACTTGTCTATCTCTTCTTCCAGCTTCACAATCTTCTCGTCAGTCCTCAGGGTGCGTGCGTTGTATATTGTCAGGTCGAATCGTCTTAGGTGGCTACCGAACCTCCACCGGAGATTCTTAGCACCCCCTGCCCCACCGTTACCATGGTCACCACCGTAGCCAGGAATAGCGGGGCCGCCGGGGACTGGGGGCCGTCTTTTTGTAACTTTTATAATGGGGGGTATATTGCCTAGTTGCCACGCTTGGCGAGCGGGTTGGCAACCGCTGTTTTTTTTATTGTTGTTTTGTTGTTATCAGGAAGATACTGCTGCCCACAGATCTGCCCGTTTCCGTTTGTCGCCTTTTACGACACCCACGGGAAGATATGGAGTAATGGATATTCTTAACCGCCACTACATGGCAATAGTTGATTTACGTACGAGCATTTATATCACAATGGTGGACCAATTGCAAGCTTAACAACGCTGGCGTACTTCACGATGGTATAGTTACCTAGTTATACATACATAAATATTATATATCTCATACAAAGTGGTGTCTAACATCAATATTTTTGGTTCGTGACCGATAACTTCTATAATAAATTAATTTAATCGTAACCTGATTGTCATTAAATAATGTCACAAACTCGCATTCAATACCTATATTTTAAAAATGTTTAATAAAAACAAAGCCTCAAATATGGCCTCGTATCCTCAAATATAAGCCTCTCAACTAATAGTAGCACCTGCAAAAATAAAAGCAAAACTAGAATATGACCTCCGATCTATACCATTCGTTGCCAAATCGGCATCCACAACACTGACCAATGACAAACCGGAAACAAAACCTGAGACAAAATCTCTCATACACTAAACCGTGCCGTAATTAGGAGTGCCTTTCAAATATCGCAATACACGTTTTGCTGCCTTCTAATGCTTAACGTTATAATTAGTACTAAATTGACTTAAGTAGTTAATGCTGTAAGTGATATCAGGCCTAGTAGATACTGCCAAAAACATCAAAGCACCTACCAAGCTTTGACACGGATACTGTTTCATTACACTCTCAGACTACATCAATTTTACCTTAACATCAATAGGCGTTTGTGTTGGTTTGCATTCACACAAATCAAAGTGTTCCAACAGTATTTAAATATACACACTCTGTTTACAGATATAGTTCCAGTGTTTATCCTCATTATCACGAGAAAACTGTTTTCCAAAACAATCAGAAATTTTTCCCATATTTTTCGTCACAAATTTATTTGACAGTTTACTTTTAACATTTTTTAACTATACATTATCATTTGTAGCTAAAATAAGATCATCGACATTTATTGCAATCGACATTATATGCTCATTCTTTCGCGCTACAAAAACACTGATCTTGAGGTAATGCCTTAATGTGCCTAATACCTTAACAACATTCGCACTAATTTTTTATGCCACTGTAGCCTTGACTGACGTAAACCATACAAAGACTTCTTCAACAAACAAACAAAATCAACACATTCGTCCATCATAAATATGGTTTCCATCATCGACAAGTGGTTTTGATTTTGGTATATCACGAAACAATTTCGAACGTCTTTGATGTCTTTTAGAAGGTTCTATCAATCTTGCCCCTGATACAGTAGCTTTTCTTTCTCTTGGTGATCCTGTAACCATTCCACTTCTCTCATCATCTTCATTATTTGAGTTTGAGTTGTCAAATAGTTTTCTCATTCGTTCTATATTTTCTACAAGTTCATTTAAATCTGCTGTTATTTTATCCTGTTATACCTGTTGTTCTTTATCCAATATATCTTCATATTCCTATCTAAAAGCTGTTTCGTTCATAAATTTAACATCCCAACTCAAATCATTTTCTTGTTTCTTGGATTATGATTTCTATAAGCTTTTGACTGTATATCGTATCCCATAAAAATGCCTACTTTTGAAACTGATTCAAACTTTCCCCTTTGTTTACCTTTCTCCTTATAATAAACTTTAGATCCAACTACTTTCATAAATATAACCTACAGTTGTGTGTATAGTGAATGGTATCTCCCCATTAATAAACAGCTCTTGTTGGACATCTATTTCCTATATAGTAAGCGGTATTAACTGCTTCTGCCCAAAACGACACAGTGGACATCTGGCTTGGTGCATCATACATCGTGCCATTTCTATTAAAGTCCTGTTCTTTCTTTCAGAAATGCCATTCCGTCGGGGTGTATGTGATACTGATAATCTCTTTGTGATGCCATTTGTCTTCAAAAAATTATTAGAATCATTGTTTATATATTCACATCCATTATCTCATTGAAGCTACACTATTTTCTTTCCAATAATATTTTCAACTTTGGCTTTATACTTTTTAAATACATTAAATACATAACTTTCATTGCGAATAAAAAAGGCTTCACACCAGCGTAATTTTCGTCAATAAAGTTAAAATTACAGCCTATATACGCTGCTGGGCACAGGCCATCCTTTATTTCAGAGAGGGTTTTAGGGCAAGGAAGTAGCCGCTTCGCTGCCCCAGTGCGTGTTGGCGAACTTCACATTTCTTTGAAATTTTTTTTCTTATTTCTCAGATATGCCGAATTCCTTACGTTGTTTTCTTTCCCTGCCGATCAAGTGGTAATTCAGCACTTAAAATTGCAATTAACAATTTCATCAGTGCCGACGGGGATAAAACCCAGTTTGCTCCTGTTCTAAGAAATATACAGCGAGCGCTAACCACCTGAGGTATCGCGGCATTTTCGTCAATAAATGTAATAAATACGATTCTTGATGCTCTTAGGAAAAGGTTTACAAGTTTTCTTCTCGCTCATAAAAATTTCACACTCTACAATTTTTCGTTGTCCTATATGTTTAATTAATGCAAAAGGTGGCTGTTCGCCATGGCTTTTAAGTCACGTTGATTAAGATGACCTAAACGCTCGTGCCATAAATCTATTGATTTTTTCGCAGCTTCAACATTACTAACATTGCTTTGATAGAATAGCACATGATATAAGTTGTCAATTCGATCAGCTCGCATATGAACTTTATTTTCTTCGTCAATCACGATTGCGTCATTCTTCATGACTCGCACCTCGAAACTGTGATCAGTTATTTTAGCCACTAACAATAAATGTATACGTAAATCAGACGTTGTCGATGTCAACTCGATGCTCTTCGCTGCCTATGTCCACATTAATGTTCAACTTACCTTTTCCAGTAATACGTATGCTCTCCTTATTATTGGCCAAATTTCATTCACTATCTACATTAGCAAATCCCTTCAATTGTTGCCTCTAATTGCACATAAAGTTTTCATGTTTATAGCATGAGGTGAACGAAGCGGACTTCATTAGAGCGATCTCTCCAAATTAACTTTAAAGTTCAGTGTGCCTATCACCATTCGGTAATCGCTGCAAGATTTTACTCTCGCGATGAGACACTACTAAGCAGTTATCGCTTGGCCGTCAGTATGAAGTCCACACAAACAATATAATAATACCAAAGAAAAAATGGACGAATCCATTATAGCCTATAAAAGTCCATTGCTAAATATAGGTCTTCTCCATACAATGTCTCACTAAAACATAGAATGTTGCGATTGAAACAGAGATTAAAAACTAATGGACTAAACGATAGTGCAGTTATCTGCTTGGATTTCATCGTTTATACCAATTACCGTAAAAGCGTAGGGCAACAAGGTTATTTTATTCGAAATCTAACACGATTACGAATAAAATAACATACATATAAGACATAATATAAGACTTATTTTTTTGTTTTCTTACCATTTTAAGCCAGTACTTGACTACTACTATTCCATCTGGTGACAAGTGGTGATGCTGAAGATGATGAAGCGCACTATCTTAGCCTAATAAGAGCCAATCTTGCCTTGAAGATGGTCATCGGATGAACATTTGAAGCATTACTCAGAGTTATATTGAAGGAGTATTCTCGTTTGCCGATGGACTGTTAACACGAACAGGAACGCTCTTTTTAATAAGAAGATATTGTTATGCCTTTGTCATGTGGCGCCGATGTTAGAGAATCACATTTTGTTGACGTCAGAATAAACGAACAAAAATGTCCGAAAGATTTCTAGACTTACGACAGATGCTTTAGGCATCTAAGCCACTTTGTTTACGCTAGACGTAAAATAGTTTATACAGCTATAGTTAAAACATAAATGGGTCGCCTCGACCAAAGAAGGACCATGCTCTCACGGAGTACCAGCGTAAAATAGCAGCTTAATGCAGCTGTATATGGTGAGTGTAGAGAACCGGAGACCTGTTTTACTCGATAAAAGGCATTCCTTCTTAGTTCTCAGGGGTGACAACGCATCTGATTATTTAAATGTCGATGTCTATGGGCCACAGTATCCACTTACCATCTGGGGGGCTGTGTGCTCGTTTGTCACCCTTATTCTATAAAAAAATCCTCGTCGGTCGCATCATCAATAGTGCGAGATCTGCTACAGTGATTGCTAATCGACCTGCGTGAGTGAGGTTTACAAACAGAAAAGATAATATAAACAAATAGGTATTTTTAGACAATGAGGGCTAATAATTTGGAATTAATCCGAAAAATTCCTCAGAGCACTCCACGTGGTAAATTCGATAGAAAAAGCAAAGGGGTGCAACATCCATACTTGATTTTACATACACATACACATAATTTTATATACACGTGCATAATAAAGTTTTTTAAATTACCTCGATTGTAGTTAACTCGCGGGTCATCAGACAAAACGTTCCGTTGTTCGGTCAGATTGAACACGTTCTGCCTTAAAGTCTAGGTCGCTGTGTTAATGAATAAGAGAACAACTGAGAATACTTAAAATATATTATTTACAAAAACATTTAAGCTAAGTGTAGAAAATTTTAAGGGAATTTCTAATGGCTCCCAAATTAAACATTTATGAACGATTCTGTAAAAACTGAAGTTTGAAGTGGTTTTAATATCAGTTTTAATAAAAAAAATCAGCGAACAAATTTATATAATTTATATACTTCCTCAAGACAACTTAGATGGATTTTATGAAAAGTTCATAAATTATTGCAAAAATGGGAATAGTCCTGCTACTTGCTCGTTGTGATCTATTCACTTCCCACCAAGTTAAAAAAATAACAAGGGCAAGTGAGAACAATATGGTAGCAGATTACTGAGGCTGGTCTTTACAAAGAAAAAAAAACGTTTAGATATTTTCTGATTCCTCGACAATTAATATCTAACTGTATTTAAAAATGTACAACTGGAGATATTCAAAAAAGATTATTGATTTAAAATCATATTTTCAAAATATCAGGCATTTAAAATAATTGCCGATTTTACAACATTATTCGTGGTTTACTACTTGTACTACAACTTAGGACAGTATCAAAACATTGGTTTCTACCATTGAAGTAAAATGTACTAGTACCTTAGTAAATATTATTTCAATAGTTTATACCTGGAGTACCATCTTTGATACCATTATTTTACACACTTCATACACCAAGCGGTTTTGTACTCGCTGTTATGTTTCGGTTTGTAAGTAACATACCGACCCAGAACTAAAATATTCCCTAGCAAGAGATAACAGACCCAGTATAATAAAAGGTTATGAGACATTTCGTCATGGTTCAAAAAGGAGACAGCACAACGATTTTTTTCTTAATTCTTTATCAACTTAGCTTACGGATAGTCGTTATAATTATTTTAATCAAACACTTTTTTTGGGCAAATTTTTTGCGACTCACCTGTATGTGCAGCACCAGGTGTACCCAGGTAGCCCAGGCAAACAGTCAAATACCTGCTTATTGAGTAGACTTATTACTTTTCTACAAATTTCATGATGCAACAAACACTTCATGAAAAATACGTCATGAGCTCTCGGACTGTATGTGAACATCGTTACGTTGGAATAATATATCATCACCTGCCTCTTTTATAGCTAGCGCCCTTGCGGGCTACGAGCCCTTGATCTGAGGAACACCACAGAAACTAGAGAGGTAGTTACTAGTTGATAAGGAAAACTTAATATGCACATGGAGTAGTGAATATAGCATGTAATGACGGCGTAAGATTATCTTATATCATGCGTTGGGTCACGTACGAGGCGACAGTGGGAAATTACGTGTAAACAGGAGATGGGCATGGCTTTTTCATGATAACAACCTAAAAATAAAAAATACGATTGCCAACTCGCCTGCAAAGCGCTATGAAACAATTTATTTATTCTTGATAGGCTTATTAAATATTATGATTAACCTATTCTAATCACGCAACCTGTAATTCATTCTCTTTCACTTAATTAATTACTAACTTTCCCTAGACATTGCTGTGAATGTTTTCGTTTAATTTAATATTTTCTCAAGATATTTGATTACATTACATGTAAAATCTGCAGCTTATTAAGACTGCACAAATAACAACAATAATAAAGACATCTAGACCGAACCGTGCTAAAGTTCTCGCAATGGACGCTCCATAAATCCCATTCGATATATGGAGGTTGATCATTATTGCTGAAAAATTTCTAAAGCGCTGCAGAATGAAATTTTCAAAATAATTACTCAGCTCTTTTCAAACAGAGTTACGTTTACCAAACATGTTAATCGATGATGATCTGCCCGATTTTTTTTTAAATTTTAATTGTGATTTTGTTTGTTATCTCAATAAGAAAATTTAACAGAAAAAATACTCAATAAGAGTGTGTTGTGTTAAATAAAGCTAGTAGAAATTAATTGAATCTGATTCTGATTATCACCTAATATGAAAATTGGATCACTGAAGATGAGGATTTCGACAAATTCTTTACTCACATATTAGACAACTGTGCCAAAAAGGCTACTTGTGATAATAGTTTGCACTAGTATTAGCATTATTTATAAGAGTTTCTTGAAATCCGGTACAACAATTACTGCCAACACCGTCAATAACTGCAAACAGTACTGGAAAATCTCCCTCAAACAGTTATTTGTGAACAAACACTGTAACAACAAGATATCCGCTGTAAAACCAGAGTAACCAACATTGCACGACGTATCAGTAAGCCTCAGTGACAATTGGCCGGTCATATAGCTTAAAGAACCGATAACTGACGAAAAGTTATTTTTTCTGTAAATTTTTTTATAACGTTACATACACCACGCTTATAGTTTTTCCTCTATCCTGGAGACAGTTTAAAAACATAAGTTGCAAAAGAACCAAAATCCCATCATGTAATAATTATTTGTAGACCATACAAATACTTGTTCTGTATGGGATTCGAACCCACGGACCATTTTCAAAAACATTTTTAGACAACTTTGATTAGCATCTCACAGTACTCGCCGTACCTTTCTCTTTCTGATTTACTTTTTTTTCAAATAAAAAATTTCTTATTAAAAATGAAACATTTCATAAGTGGTAAACGCTTTCAAAGAATTCTTCAATTCCAGTTCGCAGCAATTCTATACAGCGGAGGTATTAATAAAATTCCATTAAAATGGCAAAATATTTGTATTGATTTAATAAAAGTATACGTATAAAACTTACCTTCTTTTATTTCTATTTTATTGGAAGTTTTATAAACTATATGTAATTTTATTTTCTCTATTCTAGTCTTTGAGTTAATTGAATCTATCTGTAAGGACATTCAAGTCATTACATTGTTTGTGTAACAGTAAACCCAACTCATTATTATTTCTTTCATTCATATCCGCGTAATTTTGTGGTTTCCATGCTAGCTGGTTCTCTAAATAGAAGCTTTTCTATTTAGAGATCCACCAGGACAAACCTTTGATCCACCAGGACAAACTAAAAAGCGTTCCATGTAACAGTGAAACTATTAAATATTAAATTACCTCGGATACGAACAAAACGTCAAATTTTGACTTCACTCTGTAATTTATGTATGTCTTTTGATTTCTCATCATGAGATCAAAATTCTTTAGTAGCATGTTTAACATTTATTATGTATAATCATTATTTACATAATAAGTAATATCCTAGTATAGGTAAATATATTTAATAAGAATATATAATATAGTATAAGGATATGTCAATAAAATATCATGTGAATATATAATGTTCTTAAAATAATTGATTGTAATTTAAACCTAATATAAACTTTTTTATAGAATAAGGCTGACAAACGAGTACGAGTTCATCTGATGGTTAATAGATACTGTGGCCCATAGATATCTACATTAATACTCAATTAAATAGGTACAATATTTATCATATACGAACCTAGATTTAAATCTATGTAACGATTACAAACCTAGACAAAATTTTTGAGCCATCGGGCTTAGATATCAAATAAAAATACATTTATAATAGGTATATAAAATATCGACCTTATTTGAAACAATGATTACAAAGCATCTAAGAGCTCCATTACTATTTAGTGAGGATTATATGAACAGACGACTTAAGCCGTGAGCTTAAGTTTAGATTGCATGAGATACATTATTATGAACATGACTGGCTTACGAATCTGAAATGTATTTTAATTAATTTAATGTAGGTATTTGTAAACTGGGAATAGACCTCCTTTTCTGCCCAGGGCTTGGCTAAGTAGGTAATAGTAAAAATCTTGTAGTATAATAACATTATGTCTATCGCCAAGCAACAAGACATATTCCTACTCACCATACCGGGTTCTATGATAACTCCTTCACTGTTCAGGCTGCACTTCTTGGAATCACTTGCCTGAGAGTTGGTTCGCAAACGTTTATGTAATTATTAGAATTACAAAAAATCCAATTTTTAATTAATAAGGCGTATTTATTAATGTATTTGTGTATATATTACGTGTTTATTGTATGTATTTATATTATGAATATGTGTTTATATAAATAAAGGCATATAGATGTATTTACTAACAATATTATATCATAATATAAATTTTGATACATTTAATGTGTATTTATATTAGTTTCCATTTCTTTTCTTTCAATTGCTTCCTTCGTCAAATTTTTACCACTATGTGAGTTTACTGGTAGAGAGTTTTTAGGCATTAAGTACGTCCTATGTATCCTTTTTGTTCTACAATGCAATAATTTCATTTTATGATTTAGTATTCTTACTTGGAACATTATAGTTCATGATAAATACGTGTTGTTTCAGTTTTCATAATACATTTTATGTTATAAATCTTTACTTAATCTATTTCCTCAAAAAGGGAACAAAATATAATAGGTAAGTAGGTATGTTCACAACGTGTTTCAATATTACTAGTTTAGCCACTTAAGAGAAAAGATTTACCAGCATGGCATATACCAGTACCTAGGCAAATTTTCTCCCCATCTTTCACAAAAATAAGAAACATGCTGCTACAGCATAAGGTTAGTGGTCTAACAAGCTACACGCTTTTGATATCATCTTTTTAAAGACCTTTTAGTCATATCACAAATAAGTACTGTATTTGATATCACAATAAGTTTCTTGACCATAGACACTTTTGTGTTTGTGATAGGCTTACTTAAAAGAATAATTTAAGGTGTCTATGAAGTGAGGTTTCCTAAAGTCGATATAACTCTTTTGCACTTGTCAGGTAAAAATGCTAAAGGAGGCCGAAAGGCAGAACCATTCTAAATGTTTGGTGGGTCTAAGGCACTTTGGTGAGCATAAGCGCCATGTCGGGGATACTACCAATACTAATAATATTGTTAACATTACTAGTGTAGTAACTAGTAGTAGTAGTAACTACTCCAGATAAGCTTAAAATGCTTGCGCTAGGAGGGAGTGGTTCCCGATATCAGACAAAAAGCGAATCCGAACTCACGAATTATTGAGTTCGCGGTACGCACGCTACCATTGGTCTACTGCCGCTTAAAAATATGAAATAGTTGTCACTCCTGGCAGACTGGTTGGTTGCTCCAGTTTTTATTATTTTGACTTTTTATCAGGAAGATGCTGCTGCCCGTCTCCTGATTCAGTTTCCCTCTGTCGCCTATTACGACACCCACAGGATGATGTACCGATGATGTCCCACTAACCATGTAGTGGTGTTATGTAATTAAATACCATTTCTATTGAGAACTTTATGCAAGACTTTATTCGATGTAACTCGAGGATTGATCCATATAAGGGAATCAGGATTGTAATAAGATTATACCATGTAACTTGAGTATGATCATTAGAAACCGTCACTTAAAACCAACCTATATACCAACGGGATCATTAACCTTTCTTTGTTAGAATTAAGTATAATATTTTAATAAAGCAGTCTTATCTCAACCATCGCATCGCCACGAGACTTCATTTACCCAAGGCTTCCCTCATCGCAGTGGATTCCCTACGCCGCCACACGGCATAATTAAATTCCTTAATATTAATATACTATGTAATTGTGCCTACTGATAAAATGTTAAAGGCCATGGCCAATTCATATAGGGCTCGCTGTTTATGTAAGATCCTGTGTTCATCAATATTTGTCATTTCTAGAATTTCTTTTACACTAAAATACCTCGATATCAGTTCTCATGACAAACTGTAGTCTTTTTAAAAATGTATAAATATAAACTTCGGGTCTTATGCTGTACCTGAATTTTATGTTTATGAATTCCTTCTTAAAAGAGTAACTGCTACGTTTTAGTCTGTTTTGTATTCACAAATATACAGGCGCATCGGAACATTGAAATAATTTTTAATTTATACTTAATTATTATCGAAGATCATAAAACAATCCTATCCTTAGCAATAAGTCAGCGGTTGTAAGAGAAGTTAAACTACGATTCCTGGTTCGGTCCACGTTAGTTTAACATCCTAAACTATATCACAAAAGTCATTTTAACAAATGTACGCTATTAAAAAGTTGGTTTTTAGAGTTCCGTACCTAAAAAGGAAAAACGGAACCCTTATAGGATCACTCGGTTGTCCGTCTGTCTGTCTGTATGTCTGACAAGACCCTTTTTCTCAGAATCGCGTGGAGGTATCAAGCTGAAATTCATATCAATTACTCAAGTCTACTGTCCCTTGGATCTATGAAAAAATAAAACTTATAAGCCAACGAAATCAAAAGATACAGCCGTTTATGCCGCAAGTTTTCGACATTCGCAAGGGAATCAAAACCTACAGAGTACTTCCCGTGAACTCAGAGTCTTGAAATTTGGTACGAAGCAACGTTTTATAGCACAGTTAAAGGAAAAATTGCGAAAAGCATAAATTTTTAGTTACATCATATAATAAAAATATTTTAATAATTTTAAACTTATATACCTACGGATTTGTTCGGAACCCTCGGTGCGCGATTCCGACTCGCACTTGCCCGGTTTTTTTAAATACTCAAGCCAGCTGTTTTAAGATTTCATGCACAAGAATTTGAACATAAATGTCTCTTAAAGATAATGATGCTTGCCAGACCCACAATTCGTTTAGAATGGCATTAACAATAAGGTGCGCGCTTACAAAATACTCCTACAAATAGACATCGATTGTTATTTTATTTATTAATTAAAAATAATTGCATCGCTGTTAACATGATTAGTCATCAGTCATTATCCTCAACAACTGCACCGTGGCGACACCCTACTTTATACACCATTACTTATTGTACTCATATAATATTTGAAACGTACGTAATTCCACGCAATTCCATACCTCTAAACAGCTCTGAGAATAACGTTATGGAAATGTAATTAGTGTGTGTCCAAAGGCAACGGACTTTACTATAATAGTCAACCATTGAATATAACCGCACTATTCGTATAAACAAACTACAACTCAGACCTAAATATCAACAAATGGAGCAAAATGTTATGGTCGGGAAGGATAATGGGAGTATTCCCTCCGGGCAAGGTGTTCAAACCCGGGAACGGTCAACTCTATATGATTACTATTGTTCTATATACTAAGAAAAAAGAGTCGTTCAGAATCTTAAATAGCGATTGGTTAGACTTTTGCTGTAGTTCAATCCGTTTACGCTATTGGGCGTGATGACAGCGCCACCATCCAAGACTTTTACTAATACCTGAGGTCGATGATGTAATCCAGTTGTCTTGGTGGATATTCAAGTTACCAGGAGCTTGTTTGTAGTCTGTGGTGATTCGAAATAAAGGGACAAGTAATGAATTGAAAACTAGGTTAATTTTATAAAACATGTTTTAAAAAGTTTCATTCAAATCGAATCCTAATTGGTTGTTTACTTCATAACTTTGGTTTCGTTGAAATATTAACGGTGTAGTAAAAACAAGCCATTATTTTAAAACTTATATTCCGTAAGTCGAAGCCCACTTAAGATATAAGAGTTCCATTTTAACATAGAACAGATGCAGCTGTACTCTGGAGCTTTAAATCATACTTATTTGGCGACGCACCAAGCGGAGGCAACTTTTAAAGAAATGTTTGAACGCGTCCCTTTCACTCCTAGATAATAATTAATTATATCCACGAGTGAAAGAGTGAAATAATTATGAGAATATTGTAAAATAATTATTAAAAATCGTCTTTCTCCCTTTCTTTATAAGCCTTTACAGTCTATTGCTGGGTATATGGCCTCTCTCATATTATTATTAGTAAAAATTTACGATTATAAACTTTTTAAACATTCTAAATCAAACCGGACAAGATTTGGGCAATTTCTGTAAAGCTGCTCTGCTCAAGAGTTGGATTAGACCACAATACCGTCCCAACGTCTAAGCACGAGTGAGATTACGTGTGTGCTTACGAGGGTGAGTGCATGCGTGCGTGTGTGCGTTTTTGTGTATGTGTGCACATGTGACTGTGTGTCACACGTGCAAATTCCCTCATAATATTGAGCTTATTTTACCCATATTTAATAACTACCGGTATTAGTGTGACATGGACGTTAAACATGATTTTTGTTTTATCCATGTTTACCTTAAGACCTATCCGTTGGGAGACACTATTTAGGTCATTGAGTATAATCCTTAGGTCCTCCAGCGATTCTGCCATAAGGACTATATCGTAGGCAAGTCGAAGTTGAGTGATGTACTCGCAATTAATGTTAATACCGCATTCTTTCCAGTCCAGTAGCTTGAAAACGTCTTCCAATGCAACGGTGAAGAGTTTTGGGGATATAACGTCACCCTGTCTTACACCTCTCTGCAGTTGGATAGGTTTCGTACACTGATTCTGTACTCGGATAGCCATCGTAGCTCTACTGTACAAACACTTCAGCACTTCGATATACCGACAGTCAACTTGGCACCGCTGAAGGGACTGCAGCATCGCCAAAATTTTGCCGGAATCAAAGGCTTTCTTCTAGTCCACATATACCAGACAAAGTGGCAATTTTAACAATTTGCCGAAGGGAATGTGGTCTATGGTGCTAAAGCCCTTTCGAAAACCGGCTTGTTCGGGAGGCTGAAAGTCGTCAAGTCTACGCGCGAGACGATTCGTAATGACTCTCGAAAACAGCACGTAGACGCGGTTCAGAAGGGATATCGGTCTGTAGTTCTTCAAGAGAGCGTTGTTACCTTTCTTAAAGAACAAGACCACCGCACTTCTGCTCCACGCCTCCGGTGTAATACCGCCATGGAGGACGGAATTAAAGAGCTTCTGAAGGACTTCAAGTACCGGTTTTCAACCAACCGCATGGACAGTTTCCACTAGCTTGTCATTCATATCGTCCACTTCATTGCAGTCTTCTAGGCACTGAAAACAGTGTTGTAACTCGAGCTGAAAGGTTCCGGGACTTTGGAACAGAGCACGAGGGGGACGGAGCGTTGACTTCATTAGACGTGACCTCTCCAACTTAACATTTGAGTTCAGTGTGCCTCTGACCATTTGGTGATAGCTACCAGTTTTCACCCTCGAGATCAAGGAGACATAACTGAACAGTTGTCGTCTGGTCGTCATAATGAAGTCAATCTCATTTTTTTTTTCGAACCGTCGGGGCTCGACCATTTCCACTTCCTGTGGGGCCGCTTCTGGAAGAAAGAGCTCATCATAAAGAGTCCCTCTTTCTCCATGAAGTCGACCAGCTGCTGACCCCTTGGGTTCCGTTTCCCTATACCAAATTTCCCGACTTCTGGCTCACCGTTCTCTCTTGTGCCTAGTTTTGCATTGAAGTCTCTCATTAACGCCGTATATTGGGTTCTGGAGGAATGCATGTCTCTGGAGATATCCTCATACATTTCCTCCACCTCCTCATCGGGGTGTGCCGAGGTTGTTGCGTAAACCTGTGTGACCTTCAGCGAATACCGTTTGGTGATTCTGAGTATAAGGTACGCAACCCTCGTCGACACACTTTCAATCTTTATTACAACGTTGTTAACGAGAGACTTGTGGACGATAAATTCGACACCTCCTTGGGACAGATGTTCGCCCTCCCGGTGATAGAGCAAGTTGCCGGATTCGAGGATTACCGTGTCCTCCCTCTCTATTCGGACTTCAGATAATCCTATAATATGCCAGCGTAACTTGTCTACCTCTTCTTCCAGCTTCACAATCTTCTCGTCAGTCCTCAGGGTGCGTGCGTTGTATATTGCCAGGTCGAATCGTCTTAGGTGGCTACCGAACCTCCACCGGAGATTCTTAGCACCCCCTGCCCCGCCGTTACCATGGTCACCACCGTAGCCAGGAATAGCGGGGCCGCCGGGGACTGGGGGCCGTCTTTTTGTAACTTTTATAATGGGGGGTATATTGCCATAGTTGCCACGCTTGCCGAGCGGGTTGGCAACCGCTGTTTTTTTATTGTTGTTTTGTTGTTATCAGGAAGATGCTGATGTCCACAGATCTGCCTGTTTCCGTTTGTCGCCTTTTACGACACCCACGGGAAGATATGGGGTAGTGGATATTCTTAACCGCCACTACATGGCAATAGTTGATTTACGTACGAACATTTATATCACAATGGTGGACCAATTGCAAGCTTGACAACGCTGGCGTGCTTCACGATGGTATAGTTACCTAGTTATACATACATATTAAATATTATATATCTCATACAAAGTGGTGCCTAACATCAATATTTTTCGTTCGTGAACGATAACTTCTATAATAAATTAATTTAATTGTAACCTGATTGTCATTAAATAATGTCACAAACTCGCATTCAATACCTATATTTTAAAAATGTTTAATAAAAACAAAGCCTCAAATATAGCCTCGTATCCTCAAATATAAGCCTCTCAACTAATAGTAGCACCTGCAAAAATAAAAGCAAAACTAGAATATGACCTCCGATCTATACCATTCGTTGCCAAATCGGCATCCACAACACTGACCAATGACAAACCAGAAACAAAACCTGAGACAAAATCTCTCATACACTAAACCGTGCCGTAATTAGGAGTGTCTTTCAAATATCGCAATACACGTTTTGCTGCCTTCCAATGCTTAACGTTATAATTAGTACTAAATTGGCTTAAGTAGTTAATGCTGTAAGTGATACCAGGCCTAGTAGATACTGCCAAAAACATCAAAGCACCTACCAAGCTTTGACATGGATACTGTTTCATTACACTCTCAGACTTCATCAATTTTACCTTAACATCAATAGGCGTTTGTGTTGGTTTGCATTCACACAATATCAAAGTGGTCCAACTGTATTTAAATATACACACTCTGTTTACAGATATAGTTCCAGTGTTTATCCTCATTATCACGAGAAAACTGTATTCCAAAACAATCAGAAATTTTTCCCATATTTTTCGTCACAAATTTATTTGACAGTTTACTTTTAACATTTTTTAACTATACATTATCATTTGTAGCTAAAATAAGATCATCGACATTTATTGCAATCGACATTATATGCTCATTCTTTCGGGCTACAAAAACACTGATCTTGAGGTAATGCCTTAATGTGCCTAATACCTTAACAACATTTGCACTAATTTTTTATGCCACATATACGCTGCTGGGCACAGGCCATCCTTTATTTCAGAGAGGGTTTTAGGGCAAGGAAGTAGCCGCTGCGCTGCCCCAGTGCGTGTTGGCGAACTTCACATTTCTTTGAAATTTTTTTTCTTATTTATCAGATATGCCGAATTCCTTAAGGTGTTTTTTTTTGCCGATCAAGTGGTAATTCAACACTTAAAATTGCAATTAACAATTTCATCAGTGCCGACGGGGATCAAACCCAGTTTGCTCCTGTTCTAAGAAATATACAGCGAGCGCTAACCACCTGAGCTATCACGGCATTTTCGTCAATAAATGTAATAAAATATCTTTGGATTGGTGACATATTGCACTTGTACGATTCTTGATGCTCTTAGGAAAAGGTTTACAAGTTTTCTTCTCGCTCATACAAATTTCACACTACAATTTTTCGTTGTCCTATATGTTTAATTAATGTACAAGGTGGCTGTTCGCCATGGCTTTTAAGTCACGTTGATTAAGATGACCTAAACGCTCGTGCCATAAATCTTTGACTTTTTCGCAGCTTCAACACTACTAACATTGCTTTGATAGAATAGCACATGATATAAGTTGTCAATTCGATCAGCTCGCATATGAACTTTATTTTCTTCGTCAATCACGATTGCGTCATTCTTCATGACTCGCACCTCGAAACTGTGATCAGTTATTTTAGCCACTAACAATAAATGTATACGTAAATCAGACGTTGTCGATGTCAACTCGATGCTCTTCGCTGCCTATGTCCACATTAATGCTCACCTTACCTTTTCCAGTAATACGTATGCTCTCCTTATTATTGGCCAAATTTCATTCACTATCTACATTAGCAAATCCCTTTAATTGTTGCCTCTAATTGCACATATGCCCCGTGCACCCACTGGCGATGCACCACACATGACTATTATGTTCACCTGACATCACTTATTCAGTGGTACTCTGCATTATACTAATGTGTGTTTCTATTCTAACTATTGCGCACTTTGTTTTGTTTTCTTTATGAACTTACTTCTACATTCCTTCGCATAATACCCATAGCGACCGCAACTATAGCATTCACTTTTAATATTATTTTTATTTATATGCGTTTCGCCTTTCTTATAAATATGCACTTAGTCACGCTTCACGAACATTGAAATTTGATCAGACTCCTTCGAATTTCTGGTTTCATATTCCTTAATCATTTTAATTTTTTATATTTCTGTAGATAGTAAATCATCCCGCGACTCTATAACCGTACGGAACATTGTCCTGGGTTTGATTAAACTGTACAATAATAAGATGGCAAGTAGTTCATCAATGACTACGAGACCGATTTCTTTTAATTTTTTGACATCATCGAATAAATCTGCTATGTGTTTACGTAACTCATCTTTTTCTTGCAAACGAATCAAAACAAGTTTCTTTAATAAAGACGCTTTCCGTACCGTTACACTAGACTGCTACATTGATTTCAATTTGTCCCATATAGATTTAGAAGTATCTAATCCATCCATTGGTATTAACTCGTTCGGGTTAACAGCTTACAAAATGCCTGACTCGGCTTTACCGTCCATTTTACACCATTCGATAAACTTAGCGTCAGTATTTGCAGGCTTCACTATCGCGTCCGTTCCATAATCCCACTGATAATTTTTCTTCAAAATAGCCCACACATTATGTATCTTCCATGTATCATAATTATCGCTAATAAGTTGTTCGATTTTAACCGGAGCAGCCATAATAAAGTTAATTAATCTTCTTCAATAATGAAAATAATACAAT
This sequence comes from Parnassius glacialis, assembly GCA_033319125.1. Lineage (NCBI taxonomy): Eukaryota > Metazoa > Arthropoda > Insecta > Lepidoptera > Papilionidae > Parnassius > Parnassius glacialis. The sequence continues at coordinate 22,573,095 of JAVANC010000010.1, read as the reverse complement.
GACAGGTTATACAGGGTCATTTTTAATTTACTAAAAACCTTTTGGGAATATATTGGTTACATCATTACAAACAATTTTAGCGAGATCACTCTTCACAGAATATAATACATTTACGAAAAAAATACTTTTAATGTTTCGTTGTCATGACTCCTTTTAAGTCTGTATTTTGTAGTACCTAAACAATGTCAGAATAAATCGTCAAAGAAAATACCTTATTTATTTTACACTTGATATCAGTATCACACATTGTGTTGAAATCATTAAACATAATTAAATGAGCAAATGACATTCAAAAAAATCACAAATATTAAAATTTATAACAAGTAAGTATGACCGCCGGGCCGGTCGACGACAGCGCCCAGCTGATTGCGTTGCAAGTGCCTACTAAACCTTTCATCACTGTGCCATTGCACCAGGGCGCCACTTTAAATGACTTTACATTAACTTTTCACATACTTCTATATTTTGCATAAAAACATTTGATGAACTAATTGATTCTTTTATTAATTTCTTTAAGAATTAATAGACATTCTTTAATAGACATTTAACAGTGGTAGAGCCACGCGGCAGCTTTTGCTGTCGCACGGATGGGCCAGCTTGAACCGGGGTGGTACCACGACCTCACAGAATACCAGCGTGAAGTAGAGGTTTACCTCTGCGTATCGCTTGGTGAGTGCAGGTGGCCGGAGGCCCTTTTTACTGGAAATGAGGCATTCCATTTTAGTCCTCACGGGTGACAACGCATCTACATTTTGAATTTTAATAGAGGATAGATGTAGATGTCTATGGGCCGCAGCAACCACTTACCATCTGGTGGACTGTGTGCTCTTTTGTCACCCTTATCCTATAAAAAAAAATACATTTAGGTAGTTTGTTTACGAATACTGTTTCTAGCAAACGCTGCCTGCATCCAAGAGGCAACGTCGCATCCAGCTGGTAGCAACGCCTCAACGTCGCACATGCGGCGGCCCAAGGCCAAGCCAAAAGTATATTATGACGTCGACACAGGTGTCATCGTCATCAAAGGCGCCGCCTGCCCTTTTCGGTTTGCAGCCATCGATTTGGTGATCGATGTTTGCAGCACGTGCAAATTAAATGAGTATTATTAACTATTTTTTTTTATTTAATGTAAGTTGTATTTAAAAAATTGATGCAGGTTAAAATAATTACAAAAATTACAATAAAATATTTATGATGATTAAATACAAATTAACAGTAATTGAATATAGATATTAAGGTATAATGGTTCAATAAAAATATTAAAATACAAATTTAAAAATTAGACTTACCTAGGTACTTGTCCGCGGATGGCGGTGAGTATCGCGCACATAGCGTTCAAAATAATTACCTCCACATTCTATGCATAGGTGACAACTAAAACTTAACTGTTCACCGACACGAGATAATACTTGATGAATCATTTTGATTTGATCGAATTCCCAAATTATTTTTTCTTTCAACATGTCGCGGGTTTCGAATGCGCGACCAGTATAGACTATGTCTTTACATGCCCCCACAAATAAAAATCCATTGGTGTGATATCTGGCCATCTGGGAGGCCATGCACAAGGTCCGTGACGACCGACCCAGCGACCAGGGTATTCTCTGATTAAATAATCCTTAACTTGGCGAGCATAGTGCGCCGGCGCCCCGTCATGTTGGTAATAGATATTGCGTAGAGATGCAAGTGGTATGTCCTCTAACAACTCTGGCAGCGTGTCGGTGAGAAAACTATGATAGCTTTCACCGTTTACGCTTTCTACGAAGACCGGGCCCAGTAACGTTGTATTAATAACGCCTGCCCACACATTGACACTAAACCGGTGTTGAAAGCTGTGCGGTTTTGGTTCATGTGGATTTTCATAGCACCACAAGTGTCCATTATGCGAATTAAATAGTCCTCTCTCTCTTCTGCCAAATGTTGCTTCATCAGTCCATAAAATGTTATCTCATTCAGCAGCTAGTAACCAGTTACAAAATGTAACTTGCGCTGGTTTGTCAGCTTCGCTGAGTTCATGAACACGATGCAAGTGGAAAGGGTACTTCCCTTCATTGTGTATGACACTCCATGTGTAGTACTGTGACACATTGAACTGTCGGGCTGTCTCATAAGTACTCGCTGCTGGATTTCGTTCAAAAAACTGCAGTATGTCTTCCTGCTCACGTACTGTGCGCCGCGATGGACGACCACAATCGATTGATACAGGCTGGAATTGCCCGTAATCTCGCAATCGCTGTGTAATACCTAGCATCGTAGCGTAGCTCAGTGCACGTGAGTTGGGAAATCGACTTGAATATTCACGGCAGGCTTCACTAACATTATCATTGCAAATTGCTAAAATTCGCACCATTTCGGTATACTCAACATTTGAGTATCGGTAAGCCATCGTAACAACGCGTAACGTTCGCGATATTAATCTCACAACGGAAGGAGAAACGTCGCGGGCGCACCAAAGCCAAAGGCGACTGACGAGTGACGACACAGGTAATTAGGTCAAGTTCAAATGAGCAAGCGCCGCCTCCTACACCCCTCCGCCCCTACGCCGCCACGCGCTTTATTTTGCTATTAAAGACTATTGCCGTTTAGAAGGTCCAATTAAAATATTTTAATTTTTGTATGAAAATAAAAATTGAAGAAATATATTGCATACCTTAAGCGAAAGCGCAAGGTATGTTCTACTATCGCCTAAAAATTAAGATTCCAACGTTTTATCGAATAAAACCGTATCTAGCAATCATATTATACCTACATATAAATGATATAAAAAGCACATTGTTAGAAAGATAAATGATTGTTGAACTTATTAATATTTTTTTTAAATCGATTAATTGCTATTTTTAAATTAAAAAAGGGGTTTTAGTGGCTTATGGTGTGGATTTATCAAGTCCGGAAGGCTTGTAAACACTCTAACTTTTGAAAATATCAATTGTTTAACTCAATCTATTTTTTAATCTCTTCATCTATCATGTGGGAAGCCACTGAATGTAAATGGCAGTGTAATTTTGTTTTGTTTAGCTATAATTAATTTTATTCGCTCCAAAATGGCGAAATTTTCGTTGATTTGGTAGCCTTGTATGTAAATTAATTCTGTAAAGGGAGCTAAAGCCACAGAGTAGTTTACTCACTCACTCAGTTCGACGCACAGAGTACTTTTTATATACTGGTCACTGGTCAGTCGCCGTCGTGAGTGGACATTGTTTCGGATGTTTGCAGCGGCTTAAAAAGATCGCTGTACAAATACACAATATTCGAATATCCAAATTTCTTAAATAACTGATTATAATAATAATAAGAGATTTTTTTATTACAATATTTTAAAAGCACAGAATAAATAATAGTAGTATGTACTAAAAGTAAGTAGTATCAATTTTTTTGTCATGGGTGACATTTTCATGGTTTTCGAGTGTTGAAACCGATAGGGTTGTCGAAATGTAAATCCAAGATGGCGGCCGCAATAGGTATAAATTTTTTCATCATGGGTATCATTTTCATGGTTTTCGAGGGTGCTGAAGCCGATAGTGCTGTCGAAATGTAAATCCAAGATGGCGGCTGCAATAGGTATCAATTTTTCATCATGGGTGTCATTTTCATGGTTTTCGAGAGAGTTGAAGCCGATAGGCTTGTCGAAATGTAAATCCAAAATGGCGGCTGCAATAGATATCAATTTATTCATCATGGGTGTCATTCTCTTGATTTTCGCGGGTGTTGAAGCCGATAGTGCTGTCGAAATGTAAATCCAAGGTGGCAGCTGCAATGGTTATCAATTTTTTCATAATGGGTGTCATTTTCATGGGTTTCGAGGGTGTTGAAGCCGATAGTGCTGTCGAAATGTATTTAAACTACTTTAAAAATTTCCGTATTAATCATGTTATACGTATTTTCTTTATGCGCTTAAGGTATGCCCAATTGGATTTACCAATTATTTTTTTTTCTTACAGATGTTGTTGTTATGATGTAAATAATATATTCCCAAAAGGTCTTCAGTAAATTAAAAATTACCCTGTATACATACAATCGGTACGTAAGTATATAATACGATCTTCTCGTAACAATCATTACTTATGAGCTTATTACTTATGACGCCGCATTGTTAGATGTATGCACTAATTACGCTTCTTTGTTTGGGAAACTTACGAGTATCTTTAATATTATTATAAGATGAACACAGTTTATATGTCACTTTTAGTCTTTTTAACACTGTTCTCTGGGCTCATAACCTATAAGGTCAGTGAATCGAAACCATACATTGTTAGAACTATGAAAAACGTTATTATCTATTAATACATACATACATATAATCACGCCTCTTTCCCGTAGGGGTAGGCAGAGACCACTTCTTTCCACTTGCTACGATCCTTACATACTTGTTTCGCTTCGTCCACTTTCATTATTCCCTTCATACATGCTCTACGGTTTAGGGTACTCTTAACCTGGCCTTTTTTCAAGACGTCCCCAATTTGGTCTAGAAATGTCCGCCTAGGTCTACCCCTTCCAACACTTTCATTCACACTCGCCTTATACACTTTTTTCGTCAATCGTTCTTCATTCATTCTCTCGACGTGGCCAAACCATCTCAGCATACCTTTCTCAATTTTTGTCACTACATCTTCTTTCAGACCACAACTTTTCCTTATCTCACTATTTCTTATCCTGTCACTCAGTTTAACTCCTATCATACTTCTTAATGCTCTCATCTCAACTGCATTTATTCTGCTTTCATGTTTCTTCTGCCATACCCAACTTTCACTTCCGTACATGAGTGTTGGAACCAACACCCCCTCATGCACAGCCAAACGAGCCTTGTTAGACACCTTCCGACTGCTCATAAAGGAGTGCAAAGCTCCATTCACCATGTTTCCTGCATTCACTCTTCTTTCGATATCACTCTCACACTTTCCATCTCTTGTAAACTTTGACCCCAGATACACAAACTCTTTCACCTGTTCAATTTGTTCATCTTCAATCACGATATTGCAGTCTGTCACTGCCTCATCTTTTTCAAACACCATCACTTTCGTCTTCCTTACATTCATCTTCATTCCCTTTCTAACAAAAGCTCCACTCATAGCAGTTACCATCTCCTGCAACTCCTCGGCCGAAGACGCAAGTAATACTTGGTCATCAGCATAGAGAAAACATTTGACGAGTAACTCATTCATTCTCAACCCACTTTCATTCTCTTTTAAATCTGTCAAACAATTGTCCATGAACAGATTAAACAGCCACGGTGACGCTACACATCCCTGTCTAACACCTTTTTCGATATTAAACCATTCAGTGTATGCCCCGTTTATCCTTACACAAGCACTAGAATCCCTATAAAGAGATTGCAATGCTCGTATGAGGATACTGCTCACACCGTTCACGGACAGTGCTGACCACAATTCATTCCTCACCACTCTATCATAGGCCTTTTCTAGATCTACGAAGGCGCAGTAGACTTTCCTGTTTTTAGCCAAACACTTTTCGGCTATGCACCGCAAGGAAAAGACCTGATCCGTACATCCCATTCCCTTTCTAAATCCCGCTTGTGCATCCCATACTTTCTCGTCTGTTTCATTCACAACCCTTTCAATCAACACTTTCGCATACAATTTACCGACAACGCTAAGAAGGCTTATACCACGGTAATTTATGCAGTCCTGCCGTGACCCTTTTCCCTTATACAATGGCACGATTACGGCTTTGCACCAGTCTCCCGGTACTTGCCCATTTCGCCAGCACAGATTGAAAAGGCGGTACAGCTGACTAGCCACCAGGCCCTGTCCAGCCCTTAGCATCTCGACGGTAATCCTGTCATACCCTGCAGCCTTACCTAATCTCATACTTTTCAACGCTTTCACTATTTCATCCATGCTTATCTCATTTTCATCAACATTTATGTTAGTTTCCGTGGAAGGTGGCAGATGCTGTACCTGCACTTCCTCTCTTTCAAACAAACTTTCAAAATACTCCTTCCATCTCTTTAACACACATTCTTCTCCTTTTATAATGCTCCCATCTTGACTCCTGATTGTACTCAGCTCCGAGGTAGAAGTATTTCCTCTGGCTGTTTTGATGGTTTTCCAGAAAAACTTAATGTTTGACTGGAAATCTTCAGTGAGCCTCCTATCGAAATCATCTTTTCGTTCTTCTTTCTTTCTAGACACAATTTCTTTCGCTGCTGTTTTCAATCTTTTATACTTCGTTCTTGCTTCCTTTATCTCGTCATCCGTTGCCTTTTGAACTTTTTGGTTAGCTTTTGTTGCTAACCAATCCAACCACGCTTTCTTCTTTTCTTGCACAACCAAAAGATGTACAAAACATCTTTATCCATCCACACGTTATCATTCTTTCTCCCTTTCCTTCTTTTAGCTATCCCGCATACCTCAACCGCAACATTTACAACCCCTTTCTTAAATGTCTCCCACAAATCTTCAATCACTCCTATCTCTTCTATCCCTTTAAAACTTTCTTTCAATTTCTCTACATACTCGTCTTTCTTTTCTTTATCTTGTAGATTTTCCACTTTTACTCTGTCCAAAACACTCGTAGGCTCGGCCCCTCGGTGTCGCCACCGTTTAAAGAGGCCACGCATTCGGGCTATGACCAGGAAGTGGTCTGTGTCGAGGCCTACACCGCGGTATGCCCGAGTGTCTAGCACTTTCTTCCTCAGTCTTTCATCCACAATTACAAAATCAATCATACTTCTAGACTCACCCTCATCTCTTGTATACAAATGGATCTTTTTGTGGTCAAACATTGTGTTGGCCACGCACAGATTCCATTCCAAGCATACTTCAAGCAGTCTTCTCCCATTGTCATTCACTCTCTCGTCCCCAAACATACCCAGAACTTCTTCATACCCATCACGCTTTACTCCAACCCATCCATTAAAGTCCCCTAACATCACGATCCGTTCATTTTCTCCGCATTTATTCAAGACTTCTCTCATGCTATCCCAAAATTCCTCTCTCTCTTGTTGTGATTTTAGTGACCCACCTCCACGCAGATCCGTCGGTGCATAGACCCCAAGGATAAATAGGCGAGTGAGTCCGACTTTTAACCTAATCCAGAGGAGTCTTGGGCTTACACATTCATGCTCCATCACACATTCAACCATTCGAGATGAAAGAATGACACCAACTCCCTGACAGCCTCGGCTGGTTTGGGGGACTCCCGACCAGTATGCCGTGTAGGGGCCATGAACCGTGGTGTCACATCCTTTCCTCTTGGTTTCGTTCACGCACAGAATATCAAGGCAACGTTCATCCATCATCTGACATACTTCATCTACCTTACCATTCATTCCTCCTCTTACATTCAACGTAGCGAAGCGGCTCTCAGTGGGCCGCTTTTCGCCCCCGCGAGAAACGAGACGTGATGGGTGGCGAACCACATCGCCGCCATTTTGGTAAATTTTTTGGTTATCCATTGCGTTCCCACGAATAGCAAAGGAAAGGTTTGTCCCCCCCAGCAGAGCCCCGCATGCCAGGGTAAGGCTAGCCTAATTCTGGGGTCGCCCGGTCCCAGGGCAGTGTAGCACGCTAACGACTAGGCTCGCCCCTAGCCATGCATCCATCCGCGCGGCCGACGTTGGATTGGCGGAGGGTAGGAATAGGAAAACGGGAAGGATAGGTGGTTTGAAAAGGAAGAGTAAGGTAAGTTAGGGTAGGAAATAGGAAATGTAGGATATTACCGTCCATGAGGGCAAGGGATAGGACAGTAATAGCTAGGGAAGCCGGGGTCGCATACCCGTATACCATACCACAACTACCGGACAGGTATATTGGGATGAGTATCCCTCGACTATCCTATATATATATCTATATAATATATATATCTATATATATATCTATTAAAGACAGGTTATTATAGTTGATTTACATACGAACATTTATTTCACAATAGCGGACCAATTGCAAACTGAACAACGTTGCCGTTCTTCACGATGGTATAGCAACGTACCTAGTTATACATACATAAATATTATTCTTTTAAACGATCTGTTATACTACTTATATTGGCTCCCAATTTTCGCGATTATTTCATCACTACAACACGTTTAACTGAACTTAATTTTGAAGTGAAAACTTCTTTAGCGGCGTTGTGCACTTTTTTTGTAATGGTTAAATAATGTTAAACTCCCGTCAGGTCACGTGTCCTGATCGAAAATTCGTAAGACGGACGGAGAGTAGACAGCCGGCGCGGCGTAGGAGAGGAAGTAAGTTAGGTTTAATTAATTTTCATTTATTAATTAATATAATTTTATTATTAAGATTAGGTTTCGATCGAGTCTACTGTACTGCTTGACGAAATTATTAATATAGATACATATGTACTTACACATTATAAATGTAATATTTGTAATATGTTTATACTTTATAGCATTAACCTATATTTTCATAACATCACAATAAGCACATGTGCGGTGTAGGTTTACCAAACAAATAATTTCAAATGAAAATAAATGAAATAAGATAATAATAAATAATCTCCGCCATTCCAAAATATCAAAAATGCACAACGTTAATATTCAAGTTTTCACTTCTGCCGGCACTCCCGGAGTGCAACCCGTCGTTTTTTTTATAGATATTCACATAATCCAAGGCTTTCTCATAATCTACATACGCAAGATACAATTTACCGAGCATATAGGTTATGTAATAAGGTCTATATTACTAAAGCCTTTTCGGAAACTAGCTTGTTCGGGAGGCTCAAAGTCATAACGTTTTCGTATAAGACGATTCGTAATGGCACAGTACAGTTCGTAGACGTGGCCTATAGGGGAAATCGGTATGTAGATGTTCCGATGTTCCGCTGCCGCTTTTCTACTCCCCTGACTCGTTGTTTGAGTGGTTTAACATGACTGACACTACTATACACACTGATCATGAGATTTGAAAAAACCTCAGTTATTGAGATATTCTGTCAAGAAATTCTCAGTAGCACCCCAGAGTCAGTAAGTAGGCGGTGTTTGAACCCCATGCCTCATAAAGTATGTAAAGTTGTTGATCCTGTACCTGATCTCTCTCCGATCGTGTCAGATTGCTATCCCATCGGAGTATAAAAGTGAGGTAATAGGACATTCACCGGTTTTCCATCACACGAAACACAGCAGCATTAAGCTGCTATTTTACGCTGGTATTCTATGAGAGCTTGGCCCTTCCCTGATCGAACCGACCCATTCGAGCTACAACTGTAGGTAATGGAATAGTAATATTTTAACATAACTGTAGCATGGCTCTACCACGTGCATACAAATCTTCTCCTTACTGGAATTAATTTTGTAATTCGAGCTAAAAGTTTTCATGTTTATAGCATGAGGTGAACGAAGCGGACTTTATTAGAGCGATCTCTCCAAATTAACTTTAAAGTTCAGTGTGCCTATCACCATTCGGTGATCGCTGCAAGATTTTACTCTCGCGATGAGATACTACTAAGCAGTTATCGCTTGGCCGTCAGTATGAAGTCCACACAAACAATATAATAATACAAAAGAAAAAATGGACGAATCCATTATAGCCTATAAAAGTCCATTGCTAAATATAGGTCTTCTCCATACAATGTCTCACTAAAACATAGAATGTTGCGATTGAAACAGAGATTAAAAACTAATGGACTAAACGATAGTGCAGTTATCTGCTTGGATTTCATCGTTTATACCAATTACCGTAAAAGCGTAGGGCAACAAGGTTATTTTATTCGAAATCTAACACGATTACGAATAAAATAACATACATATAAGACATAATATAAGACTTATTTTTTTGTTTTCTTACCATTTTAAGCCAGTACTTGACTACTACTATTCCATCTGGTGACAAGTGGTGATGCTGAAGATGATGAAGCGCACTATCTTAGCCTAATAAGAGCCAATCTTGCCTTGAAGATGGTCATCGGATGAACATTTGAAGCATTACTCAGAGTTATATTGAAGGAGTATTCTCGTTTGCCGATGGACAGTTAACACGAACAGGAACGCTCTTTTTAATAAGAAGATATTGTTATGCCTTTGTCATGTGGCGCCGATGTTAGAGAATCACATTTTGTTGACGTCAGAATAAACGAACAAAAATGTCCGAAAGATTTCTAGACTTACGACAGATGCTTTAGGCATCTAAGCCACTTTGTTTACGCTAGACGTAAAATAGTTTATACAGCTATAGTTAAAACATAAATGGGTCGCCTCGACCAAGGAAGGACCATGCTCTCACGAGTACCAGCGTAAAATAGCAGATTAATGCAGCTGTATATGGTGAGTGTAGAGAACCGGAGACCTGTTTTACTCGATAAAAGGAATTCCTTCTTAGTTCTCTGGGGTGACAACGCATCTGATTATTTAAATGTCTATGTCTATGGGCCACAGTATCCACTTACCATCAGGTGGGTTGTGTGCTCGTTTGTCACCCTTATTCTATAAAAACAACCTCGTCGGTCGCATCATCAATAGTGCCAGATCTGCTACTGTGATTGCTAATCGACCCGCGTGAGTGAGTTTTACAAACAGAAAAGATAATATAAACAAATAGGTATTTTTAGACAATGAGGGCTAATAATTTTCAGCTCACCAGATGTCGCTAGTTGACACTGAGGTAAAGTTTTTTGTTACAGAATTTAATTTAATTGAGAAGTTGTTTTTTAATAAAAGTTTATCAATTTCTAGAGTATTATATTAATACACAAAACACTGCCTCAGTGGTTTGCTCATTAATTTTTTGCAAATTTTTAACTTTTTTTTATTTATTTTTATTTTTTTACTTTTATGAGTATCCGTGGTTTGGTTTATTTATTTTTAATGCTATTAATGTAAAATATAGCTAATAGTACAAAAAGAAACATTAACCTTTAGATTTTTCGCGCAAATTAACTTCCCCACTATGAAGTCTGTTAAATATTATACCCCACTCTCTAGTGGCGCCGCTCTGGTGGCAGAAAAATTCGTGGATGCCCTCATTGAAATAATTTTTCTTTTTTTTCTATACAAATATTTCTATAGAAGGTGTATGAAGATAGACTGTATTATGTATTATTAATTATGTTTATTAAATTTAAAATTCTATTTCTATTTCTATTGACTTCATATTTTATAATTAAAATATCATGGTATTTGTATATTTTGTAAATTTAAAAGTACTAAGCACTAAGTAATTTAATTTCAACTTAATCCTAGAATTCCCTTGTTTAGACATACCATAATAAAGCCTTCTTTGTACAATAAATTGTGCCTAAATCTAAATATTTGGGAATAAGATTAACTCTTCAAATAGGCGTAATTTAAAGTTTCTTATTAAATTACCCTAGAGTATTTTGAATATTATTAAAAAACCACTTTTACTTCGCTAAGATAGATTGAAATATTTGTTTAGTACCTTAAAGAACTCGAAAAAACTTTCGTGTTCGAGGTATAACAAATCATTTTTAAAACGTATTCCGAATAAACAAGCAACAGTAAGTAGCCTAATGGTTAATCCGTATACTAGAATATGAGAAGTGGTTAATTCGTATCCGTCTTTCTTAAGTAATTTAAGCTTATTTGAAGTTAACGGGACTATTAACGGTAAATAATAATGTCCTCTGGCCCGAATTTCGGTCACGGCGGCCAGTCTAGTAGGAGACTAGCCATTTTTTTTATAGAATAAGGGTGACAAATGAGCATACAGTCCATACTGATGACCATACCAATCAGCAGCATTAAGCTGCTATTTTACGTTGGTATTCTGTGAAGGCGTGGTCCTTCCCCGGTCGAGCCAACCCATTCGTGCTACAACTATACTATTAATATAGCTGCAGCATGGCTCTACCACGTATATCTGCGCAGGACAGTAACAGTGCCCGAGTGTATTAAACTCGAGTGTACTCTCTATTCCCTCGTAGTCTGCTGGGACACATGGTTATTCGACACGACCGGAGAGAGATCAGACGCAGGACCAACACAAGCTCTCCGAGGCACAGGGGTGATACACCGCAAAGTCCCAGGCTGCTACTGAGAATTTCTTCAAACAGAAAAACCCCATAACTGATTTAGTTCCATGCCGAAACGGAACCTTATCAGCAGCGCTGTTGCTGTTTGATAAACAGCAAATCTATTGCAATGAGAACAGATCTCTTAATATGTAAAACTGAGTTGCTGAAGGTGTCGTAAGAGGCGACCGAGGGAAAATGAAACAGATATGGGCAGTAGCATCTTCCTGATAACAACTTAATATTAAATGAAACTAATTTTTACGGATTTTATCGCGTTTACTTTAACTTTTTAATTCCTGACGTTTTGTTTTCGTTTCGTTGGGAATTAAAAAGTTAAAGTAAACGCGATAAAATCCGTAAAAATTAGTTTCATTTAATGTGTAGTCTTCGCGTAAATATAAGAAATCAACAACTTAATATAATAAAAAAACTGTGGTTGCCAACCCGCTTGCTAAGAGCAAAAACTATGTCAAATCCCCCCATGAGGCAATCTATTAGGGAGGCTCTATATTCAGCAATGGACTTTTGTAGGCTGTAATAGATGGTAGGATAGAGGTTCAATATTCTGTTCTGTTTAATTTACTCGATATTCATCTCATATGTTCCACTCCATTCCAATTTATTTAATTAAAAATACTTTTTATGAATCGAAACACTGGCAATGAAACATTTCACCAACTCAAAGTGGTTAAGCACAACAAAAAAATACAGAATCCAATCAAAGTAAGTTTTAATTTGAAATACGAATCGAATTCGAAATCAATTTTGGGAGTAAGCCTGCTGTTCTCAGTTTCGAGTGTACAAAATTACAATGAGTTCGAATATAACTCGATTGATTCAGAACTTGATTCTGGCGGGAGTAGGCCTGTAGTTATAAATCCCAGCAAATTTAACTTGAGACTTCGCTCGGATAACGTAAGCGCGCTGTACTTGCTGAAAAAGTAGGGTTTTATTACTAGTAAACATTATTAAGCATAGATTAATTTATACGGTAAAATAAAAAATGTGTTATTTTATTTTTCATTAAAAAAGTTTGTGCTCCAATAATTTATGAACTTTATCGCGTTTAATTTATACTCTTGTAGCTCCCGATGTTTCGGTCATTTAACAGCACTCTCAGTCACAGATATCTTGTGGTATCTGAAACAACGATTTTTCCACGGTAGCTGTGTGGTGGTGGTAAGATTCACCGTGTAAATATCGGTTATTAAGGGTCTTTTTACTAAACACGGTATGACTAATGGAATTTTAGAATGGTGAGAGTGGTAAGCGTGATATCTCAAGTTAACTTTAGCTTTAATAATTATTTTCCAGAAAAGAAAAACCGTTAACACTTTTATGAACCTACTGGTGTTTGTAATATTTACTGCATATACTGTATATAATGCATGCATTCTTTACCTTTACCGTTCACGTTTTAGGTATGATTTGAAATAATCACAACGCATGGCTGGCGAATTGGTTATTGGCAATACCATATGACTTGCACCTTTGTCGTTGTCGCCGTTCGATGTACATCAAACTAAATAAGAATGTATTTAAAATAAAAGTAAGTTTTATTTATAGAATATTTTTACATTTTATTTATTTATTTATAATTGTTTATTAACAACTTTTCTGCCGACTTCCAAAAAGGAGACGGTACTCAATTCGAGTGTATGTTTTTTTATGTGTGTTACCTCATCACTTTGTACTGGGCGAACCGATTTCGATGATTCTTTTTTTATATGAAAGCTGGTAGTTCTCGTGTGGTCCCATATGAATTTGATCAAGGTCAGACCAATGGTTATTGAGTTATTCTTAAATAACCTATTTTGAAGTCGCTTATATTAAAATCGGCTGTACAAAATTTTTAATATTAAATTATGTAATGTTATGTCTGTCTTTAATATCCAAAAAACAGCTATTTATCGAGCTAAGGGGGTTATATGCATGACATTAAGCATGAATAAGCATATGTAAAAATGGTAAGTTTTTGTCTGTCTGTCAGTCTGTCCAGGCTAATCTTCGGAATTAATCAATGAATATACATAAAATTTTACAATCAAAAGATTTGTCCAACCAATTTCAATATAAATTATTAAGAATAACTCAAAAACTATTGGTGAGACCTTCATAATATGGGATCACAAGTGAAGCACCAGCTTTCAAATAAAAAATAATCATCGAAATCGGTTCACCCAGTAAAAAGTTATGAGGTAATACACATAAAAAAACATACAGTCGAATTGAGTACCGTCTCCTTTTTGAAGTCGGTAGAAAAACATACGCAAGAAATTTCTCTTTTCTGAAATCTGTTAAAAGGCGGAACTCTAGATGTGTTACTTTTAAAAATAATTTCCAATGCTGTTATGTGCTATTTGTATTAGCCATACTAATATTTTTTAAAGAAATGTGTTGTAGCTATTTTATGTTTAGTAGTTATTGTTATTTGTCATTTGTGCCCCGGTGCCTCGGTGCTAATAACATTGTCAGTTAGAAGTATTACTTTTATTTTGTCGTATGACCAGAGACTCACGTCTCAAACTATACAACTAATATCTTGACACAACAGTGTAGAGGCGGTGTAAGAATTTGCACTGCCCTATATCGGGCTCGTGAGTTTCGTAAAAGGCGACAGAAGTAAACTGAATCAGGAGATGTGCAACATCTTAACATCTAAACTGAGCTTGCCAACCCATGGTTACCAAACGTGGCAACTATTGATGACGCCTATGAGGCAATTTATAGGGGAGCTCTATGTTTAGCAGTAGACTTTTATAGGCTGTCATGCATAATCGATATGGAACTTGGCACGTATTTATGTCTCAACTTTTTTATCAGCAAATCCTACAACCCTGAACGTCTTTTGTCCCCTCTTCACATTTTGCTGCGTGGTGTTTTTTTTATAGGAGAGGGGGCAAACGAGCATGCGGCTTACCTGATGGTAAGTGACTACCGCCGCTCATGAACAACTGCAACACTAGGGGAATTGCAAATTGCAAATCGCCGGTGGTAAACAATTCCACAGAGAGGTTGTACGAGGAAGAAACCTCCTAATATAACGCACAGTCGTGGACCGCCAAGCATCCAGATGGTGAGGTTGGTATCGTGAATTTTGACGCGATGTGCGTTCGTGAAATTTGGCGGCTGGAATTAATCCGAAAAATTCCTCAGAGCACACCACGTGGTAAATTCGATAGAAAGACCAAAGGGATGCAACATCCCTACGTGATTTTACATACACATACACATAATTTTATATACACGTGCATAATAAAGTTTTTGAAATTACCTCGATTGTAGTTAACTCGCGGGTCATCAGACAAAACGTTCCGTTGTGTTCGGTCAGATTGAACACGTTCTGCCTTGAAGTCTAGGTCGCTGTGTTAATGAATAAGAGAACAACTGAGAATACTTAAAATATATTATTTACAAAAACATTTAAGCTAAGTGTAGAAAATTTTAAGGGAATTTCTAATGGCTCCCAAATTAAACATTTATGAAAGATTCTGTTAAAACTGATGTTTGAAGTGGTTTTAATATCAGTTTTGATAAAAAAAGTCAGTGAACATATTTTTATGGGCATAATAAAATCATACTTCCTCAAGACCACTTAGATGGATTTTATGAAAAGTTCAAAAATGGGAATAGTCCTGCTAATTGCTCGTTGTGATCTATTCACTTCCCACCAAGTTAAAAAAATAACAAGGGCAAGTGAGAACAATATGGTAGCAGATTACTGAGGCTGGTCTATACAAAGAAAAAAAAAACGTTTAGATATTTTCTGATACCTCGACAATTAATAACTTACTGTATTTAAAAATGTACAACTGGAGATATTCAAAAAAGATTATTGATTTGAAATCATATTTTCAAAATATCAGGCATTTAAAATAATTGCCGATTTTACAACATTATTCGTGGTTTACTACTTGTACTACAACTTAGGACAGTATCAAAACATTGGTTTCTACCATTGAGGTAAAATGTAGTAGTACCTTAGTAAATATTATTTCAATAGTTTATACCCGGAGAACCATCTTTGATACCATTATTTTACACACTTCAGACACCAAGCGGTTTTGTACTCGCTGTTATGTTTCGGTTTGTAAGTAACATACCAAAACTAAAATATTCTCTAGCAAGAGATAACAGAGCCAGTATAATGAAAGGCTATGAGACATTTCGTCATGGTTCAAAAAGGAGACAGCACAACGATTTTTTTCTTAATTCTTTATCAACTTAGCTTACGGAGAGTCGTTATAATTATTTTAATCAAAAACTTTTTTTGGGCAAATTTTTTGCGACTCACCTGTATGCGCAGCACCAGGTGTACCCAGGTAGCCCAGGCAAACAGTCAAATACCTGCTTATTGAGTAGACTTATTACTTTTCTACAAATTTCATGATGCATCAAACACTTCATGAAAAATATGTCATGAGCTCTCGGACTGTATGTGAACATCGTTACGTTGGAATAATATATTATCACCTCCCTCTTTTATAGCTAGCGGCCTTGCGGGCTACGAGCCCTTGATCTGAGGAACACCACAGAAACTAGAGAGGTAGTTACTAGTTGATAAGGAATAATTAATATGGACATGGACTAGTGAATATAGCATGTAATGACGGCGTAAGATTATCTTATATCATGCGTTGGGTCACGTACGAGGCGACAGTGGGAAATTACGTGTAAACAGGAGATGGACGTAGCGTTTTCATGATAACGACCTAAAAATAAAAAATACGATTGCCAACTCGCCTGCAAAGCGCTATGTAACAATTTCTTTATTCTTGATAGGCTTATTAAATGTTATGATTAACCTATTCTAATCACGCTACCTGTAATTCATTCTCTTTCACTTAATTAATTACTAACGTTCCCTAGACATTGCTGTGAATATTTTCGTTTAATTTAATATTTTCTCAAGATATTTGATTACATTACATGTAAAATCTGCAGCTTATTAATACTGCACAAATAACAACAATAATAAAGACATCTAGACCGAACCGTGCTAAAGTTCTCGCAATGGACGCTCCATAAATCCCATTCGATATATGGAGGTTGATCATTATTGCTGACAAATTTCTAAAGTACTGCGGTATGAATTTTTCAAATGAATTTCTCAGCTCTTTTCAAACAGAGTTACGTTTACCAAACATGTCAATCAATGATGATTTGCCCCATTTTTTTTTCAATTTTAATTGTGCTTTTGTTTAAAAAAGCTTTTAGAAAAATTTACTTTGCAAATATCCGCGTTATAAAATAAAATGATGTGACTTACCTAGTTTGAAGAGCACCTCCCGCCCTCCCTCAATTACGTGCACTATCTCCGTCACCACTAATACCAGCACCGCTACTCCCAACACCACTACACTAGGCAAGACACACCACTGACGATAATACGACACGTGTTTTGCCTCTACACGAGGCATCCTCAGGTGATATGGACTCTACGGCGGACTAACGGCGGACTAACCGCTAAGTGATCACTTAGCGGTTAGTCGCCGTAGTAGGCGTATTATCGTCAGTGGTGTGTCTTGCCTAGTGTAGTGGTGTTGGGAGTAGCGGTGCTGGGATAAGTGGTGACGGAGATAGTGCACGCAATTGAGGGAGGGCGGGAGGTGCTCTTCAAACTAGGTAAGACACATCATTTTATTTTATAACGCGGATATTTGCAAAGTAAATTTTTCCAAAAGCTTTTATATCATGGATTTCCGCAAAGTAACGCCTGATTCTATTAAGTGCTCTTGTTTGTTATCTAAATAAGAAAATTTAACAGAAAAAATACTCAATAAGAGTGTGTTGTATCAAAAAAATCTAGTAGAAATTAATTGAATCTGATTCTGATTGTCACCTAATATGAAAATTGGATCACTGAAGATGAGGATTTCGACAAATACTCTACTCACATGTTAGGCAACTGTGTCAAAAAGCTACTTGTGACAATATTTTTCACTAGTATTAGCATTATTTATAAAAGTTTCTTGAAATCTGGTACAACAATTACTGCAAACAGCGTCAATAACTGCAAACAATACTGGACAATCTCCCTCAAACAGTTATTTGTCCACAAACACTGTAACAACAAGATATCCGCTGTAAAACCAGAGTAACGAACATTGCACGACGTATCAGTAAGCCTCAATGACAATTGGCCGGTCATATAGCTTAAAGAACCGATAACTGACGAAAAGTTATTTTTTCTGTTAAATTTTTTTAAAACGTTACATACACCACGCTTATAGTTTTTCCTCTATCCTGGAGACAGTTTAAAAACATTAGTTGCAAAAGAACCAAAATCCCATCGTGTAATAATTATTTGTAGACCATACAAATACTTGTTCTGTGTGGGATTCGAACCCACGGACCTTTTACGAAAATATTTTTAGACAACTTTGATTAGAATCTCAGAGTACTCGCCGTACCTTTCTCTTTCTGATTTACTGTTTTTTTCAAATATAAAATTTCTTATTAAAAATGAAACATTTCATAAGTGGAAGACGCTTTCAAAGAATTCTTCGATTCCAGTTCGCAGCAATTCTATACAGCGGAGGTATTAATAAAATTCCATCAAAATGGCAAAATATTTGTATTGATTTAATAAAAGTATGCGTATAAAACTTACCTTCTTTTATTCTTATTTTATTGGAAGTTTTATAAACTATTTATAATTTTATTTTCTCTATTCTAGTCTTTGAGTTAATTGAATCTATTTGTAAGGACATTCAAGTCATTGCATTGTTTGTGTAACAATAAACCCAACTCATTATTATTTCTTTCTTTCATATCCGCGTAATTTTGTCGTTTCCATGCTAGCTTGTTCTCTGAATAGAAGCTTTTCTATTTAGATACCATTAAGTAACTTTATGTGACTGATAGCTGCTTAAGCCTATAAAAAATGCAAACGCAGATAGACTACTGCATAAAATATTTGTATTGATTTAATAAAAGTATACGTATAAAACTTATCTTCTTTTATTCTTATTTTATTGGAAGTTTTATAAACTATATATAATTTTATTTTCTCTATTCTAGTCATTGAGTTAATTGAATCTAAGGGGTAAGCCTATCAAAAAATGCAAACGCAGATAGACAATTGCATCATTTACATTAATAGGGTAAGGGATGCAAGAATATTGCAAGTTATTTAGAAGTAGGCTACTTGTCAGTTTTATTAGTTGTGGTAATGTGATCCACCAGGACAAACTAAAAAGCGTTCCATGTAACAGTGAAACCCAAAGATGTTTTATAGGTCTAAACATCTTTGAGTGAAACCATTAAATATTAAATTACCTCGGATACGAACAAAACGTCAAATTTTGACTTCACTCTGTAATTTATGTATGTCTTTTGATTTCTCATCATGAGCTCAAAATCCTTTAGTAGCATGTTTAACATTTATTATGTATAATCATTATTTACATAATAAGAAGTATCCTAGTATAGGTAGATATATTTAATAAGAATATATAATATAGTATAAGGTCATGTCAATAAAATATCATGTGAATATATAACGTTCTTAAAATAATTGTTTGCGATTTAAACTTAATATAAACTTTTTTACAGAATAAGGCTGACAAACGAGTACGAGTTCATCTGATGGTTAATAGATACTGTGGTCCATAGATATCTACATTAATACTCAATTAAATAGGTACAATATTTATCATATACGAACCTAGATTCAAATCCATGTAACGATTACAAACCTAGATAAGATTTTTGAGCCATCGGGCTTAGATATCAAATAAAAATACATTTATAATAGGTATATAAAATATCGATCTTATTTGAAACAATGATTACAAAGCATCTAAGAGCTCCATTACTATTTAGTGAGGATTATATGAACAGACGACTTAAGCCGTGAGCTTAAGTTTAGATTGCATGAGATACATTATTATGTACATGACTGGCTTACGAATCTGAAATGTATTTTAATTAATTTAATATAGGTATTTGTAAACTGGGAATAGACCTCCTTTTCTGCCCAGGGCTCGGCTAAGTAGGTAATAGTAAAAATCTTGTAGTATAATTACATTATGTCTATCGCCAAACAACAAGAGATATTTCCTACTCATCATACCGGGTTCTATGATAACTCCTTCACTGTTCAGGCTGCACTTCTTGAGTCTCACACTACAGGCAGAATCCGCCCTCCGAATGGGGCGATGCCAATCTCGTGAGATTTAACGCCTCCAAAACACAAGCGTGTCTTTTTACCGCTAAAAGGAGCCCGCTCACCATGGCTCCTACTTTCCGGAATGTATCCTTGGAGTACACTGACCGCCTTCAGTTGTTAGGGATTGAATTTTCTCCGAACCTAAACTATGGGCGGTTCATCGAGTCCAGAGCCAAAGCAGCCGCAAGGAAACTTGGTGTCCTTGCAAGGGTGCGGCGGTACTTCACGCCGGGGCAGCTTCTTACCTTATATAAAGCGCAAGTCCGGTCGTGCATGGAGTACTGCTGTCACATATGGGCTGGTGCTGCAAAATGCCACCTGGCAGCATTGGACTCAGTGGAGAGACATGCTAAGAGGCTCATTGGTGACCTTGATTTGGTTGAAACCAATCTTGTCAGCCTTGAGCACAGGCGCGGAGTAGCCAGTCTCTCGGTATTCTATAGGATGCATATCGGTGAGTGTGCGCAGGAATTACACGCCTTAATTCCTCCCTCTCCTTTCCACCATCGGACAACCAGACGGTCAGCGGGTCTTCATCCCTTTGTTGTCGATATTCCACGCATTAGAACCAAACGGTTTGCTTCGTCTTTTGTAATGCGTACAGCAAAGGAGTGGAATAATTTGTCGGCGTCTATCTTTCCGTCCGAATACAATCTAGGCGTCTTCAAGACAAGAGTGAATAGGCTTTTGTTACGATAAGATAGTGCGATTTACCATCTAGGGCTGCATCACCACTTACCACCAGGTGGGATTGTGGTCAAGCACTGGCTTATAATAAGTAAAAAAAAAAAAAACTTGCCCGAGAGTTGGTTCGCAATCGTTTATGTAATTATTAGAATTACAGAAAAATACTATTTTTAATTAATTAGGCGTATTTATTAATGTATTTGTGTATAAATTACGTGTTTATTGTATATATTTATATTATGAATATGTGTTTATATAAATAAAGGGATATAGATGTATTTACTAACAATATTATATCATAATCTAAATTTCGATACATTTAATGTGTATTTATATTAGTTTCCATTTCTTTTCTTTCATTTGCTTCCTTCGTCAAATTTTTACCACTATGTGGGTTGACTGGTAGAGAATATTTAGGCATTAAGTACGTCCTATGTATCCTTTTTTTTCTACAATGCAATAATTTAATTTTATGATTTAGTATTCTTACTTGGAACATTATAGTACATGATAAATGCGTGTTATTTAAGTTTTTAATACATTTTATGTTATAAATCTTTACTTAATCTATTTCCTCAAAAAGGGAACAAAATATAATAGGTAAGTAGGTATGTTCACAACGTGTTTCAATATTACTAGTTTAGCCACTTCAGAGAAAAGATTTAGCAGCATGGCATATACCAGTACCTAGGCAAATTTTGTCCCCATCTTTCACAAAAATAAGAAACATGCTGCTACAACATAAGGTAAGGTTAGTGGTCTAACAAGCTACACGCTTTTGATATCATCTTTTTAAAGACCTTTTAGTCATATCACAAATAAGTACTGTATTTGATATCACAATAAGTTTCTTGACCATAGACATTTTTGTGTTTGTGATAAGCTTACTTCAAAGAATAATTTAAGGTGTCTATGAAGTGAGGTTTCCTACTCAAAGTTCATATAACTCATTTGAACTTGTGTAGGTAAAAACGCTAAAGGAGGCCGAAAGGCACAACCATTCTATATGTTTGGTGGGTCTAAGGCGATTTGGTGAGCATAAGCGCCATGTCGGGTATACTACCAATACTAATAATATTGTTAACATTACTAATATAGTAACTAGTAGTAGTAGTAACTACTCGAGGTAAGCTTAAAGTGCTTGCGCTAGGAGGGAGTGGTTCGCGATATCAGACAAAAAGCGAATTCGAACTCACGAATTATTGAGTTCGCGGTACGCACATTGGTCTACTGTCGCTTAAAAATATGAAATAGTTGCCACTCCTGGCAAACTGGTTGGTTGCTCCAGTTTTTTTATTATTTTGACTTTTTATCAGGAAGATGATGCTTTCCATCTCCTGATTCCGGGTTCGAATCCCGCATGGAACAAGTATTTGTATGGCCTACAAATAATTGTTCCGGGTCTGGATGTTTGTCCTTATGCAAATTGTGTTTGTAAACTGCCTCTGCGATAAAGGAGAAAATCCTAGTGTAGGGGTAACGTTTTTAAAAAAAAGTTCAAAAAAAAAAAGATTCAGTTTCCATCTGTCGCCTATTACGACACCCACAGGATGATGTACCGATGATGTCCCACTAAGCATGTAGTGGTGTTATGTAATTAAATACCATTTCTACTGAGAACTTTATGCAAGACTTTATTCGATGTAACTCGAGGATTTATCCATATAAGGGAATCAGGATTGTAATAAGATCAGAAACAGAAACAGAAACTTTTTTACTCAATATAGATTATAAATAATACTTATTGAAAGTCACTCTTTTGTATAATTACCACTGGTTCGAAAAAAAACCTCTGTCCTGGGAAGAACCAGCAAGAAACCCAGCGGGACTTTTTTCTTAAATAACAGCTTACAATCATGTATGTTACACAAATTAACAACACAGCAAATTAGAAATAGCATGGTAGCGATCAACTCATTTCCAGGGGTTATAATCATCTATAAATTCTTTAGTACTATAATAACCCTTTTTATACAAACTTAGTTTGATAAAATTTTTGAACTTTGAGCAGGTCAAATTTTGTATATTTTCTGGAATTTTATTGTAAAAGCGTATACATCGCCCCAAGAATGAATTATTGATTCGATGGAGTCGAGTAACAGGTACTACTAGCTTGTGTTTGTTCCTAGTATTTACAGAATGAACATCACTTATTTTTGTAAAACTACTTTTATTATTGTGTACGTACATTACATTTTCATAAATGTATTGAGAGGCCAAAGTTAATATAATAATTTCCTTAAATTTTTGTCGCAGCGACTCATTAGGCATTAAATCATACATTGCTCTTATGGCCCTCTTCTGTAAAACAAATATAATTTCAGTGTCAGCCGAGTGTCCGTGGAAACAGCTAAAGTAAACTAGTCTAGCTGTTTCAACACTGGTATCTTTCTAATCTTTTTACAGCATATGCTACAGAACTAAGTCTGCTTGCTAGTTTTGATATATGGGGGCTCCATTGAAGCTTCGCGTCTAGTGTGATTCCAAGAAAAATGGTGGTATCTACAAGACCCAGTTTCTCCCCATTTAAAATTACATTAGTATTTAATTGTTTGACATTTTGAGTCATAAATTTCATACATTTCGTTTTAGTGTCATTTAAATGCAAATTATTAACATTAAACCAATTTACTAATTTATATATAGCATTATTTACTTCGTCATATTTTAGCAATTGTCTACTTAATTTGAAAATTAAAGAAGTGTCATCTGCAAATAATACTATATCATGGTTATCTCCTACTATGTAAGGTAAGACATTAATGTATACAAGGAACAGAAAGGGGCCGAGAATTGAGCCTTGAGGTACGCCCATCTGTACCATCGACCCGGAAGAACTCATACTGTTAATAACAACTTTTTGCATTCTCTTACTTAAATATGAAATAAATAATTTAAGAGCATCACTTCTTACACCGTAGTGTTGAACATTCCTGATTAATTTTTCATGATGAACACAATCGAAGGCTTTGGATCATCATATATGTAACTTGAGGATGATCATTAGAAACCGTCACTTAAAACCAACCTATATACCAACGGGATCATTAACCTTTCTTTGTTAGAATTAAGTATAATATTTTAATAAAGCAGTCTTATTTCAACCATCGCATCGCCACGAGACTTCATTTACCCAAGGCTCCCCTCATCGCAGTGGATTTCCTACGCCGCCACACGGCATAATTAAATTCCTTAATATTAATATACTATGTAATTGTACTTACTGATAAAATGTTAATGGCCATGGCCAATTCATATAGGGCTCGCTGTTTATGTAAGATCCTGTGTTCATCAATATTTGCCATTTCTAGACTTTGTTTTACACTAAAATACCTCGATATCAGTTCTCATGACAAACTTTAGTTTTTTTTTAAATGTATAAATATAAACTTCAGGTGTTATCGTGTAAGTTTATGTTTATGAATTCCTTCTTAAAAGAGTAACTACTACGTTTTAGTCTGTTTTGTATACACAAAAATACAGGCGCATCGCAACATTGTAATAATTTTTATTTTATACTAAATTATTATCAAAGATCATAAAACAATCCTATCCTTAGCAATAAGTCAGCGGTTGTAAGAGAATTTAAACTACGGTTTCTGATTCGGTCCAAGTTAGTTTAACATCCTAAACTATATCATAAAATTCATTGTAATAAATGTACGCTATTAAAAAGTTAGTTTTTAGGGTTCCGTACCTCAAAATGAAAAACGGAACCCTTATAGGATCACTTTGTTGTCCGTCTGTCTGTCTGTCAAGCCCCTTTTTCTCAGGAACGCGTTGAGGTATCAAGCTGAAATTCATATCAATTACTCAAGTCTACTGTCCCTTGGATCTATGAAAAAATAAAACTTATAAGCCAACGAAATCAAAAGATACAGCCGTTTATGCCGCAAATTTTCGACATTCGCAAGGGAATCAAAACCTACAGAGTACTTCCCGTGAACTCGGAGTCTTGAAATTTGGTACGAAGCAACGTTTTATAGCACAGTTAAAAGAAAAATTGCGAAAAGCATAAATTTTTAGTTAGGTACATCACATAATAAAAATATTTTTAATACTTTTAAACCTATATGCCTACGGATTTCTTCGGAACCCACGGTGAGCGAGTTATTTTATTTATTAATTAAAAACAATTGCATCGCTCTTAACATGATTAGTCATCAGTCATTATCCTCAACAACTGCACCGTTGCTACACCCTACTTTATACACCATTACTTATTGTACTCATATATTTGAAACGTACGTAATTCCACGCAATTCCATACCTCTAAACAGCTCTGAGAATAACGTTATGGAAATGTAATTAGTGTGTGTCCAAAGGCAACGGACTTTACTATAATAGTCAACCATTGAATATAACCGCACTATTCGTATAAACAAACTGCAACTCAGACGTAATTATCGACAAATGGAGGGAAATGTTATGGTCGGGAAGGATAATGGGAGTATTCCCTCCGGGCAAGGTGTTCAAACCCGGGAACGGTCAACTCTATATGATTACTATTGTTCTATATACTAAGAAAAAAGAGTCGTTCAGAAATTTAAATAGCGATTGATTAGACTTTTGCTGTAGTTAAATCCGTTTACGCTATTGGGCGTGATGACAGCGCCACCATCCAAGACTTTTACTAATACCTGAGGTCGATGATGTAATCCAGTTGTCTTGGTGGATATTCAAGTTACCAGGAGCTTGTTTGTAGTCTGCGGTCAGTCGAAATAAAGGGACAAGTAATGAATTGAAAACTAGGTTAATTCTATAAAACATGTTTTTAAAAGTTTCATTCAAATCGAATAATAATTGGTTGTTTACATCATAACTTTGGTTTCGTTGAAATATTAACGGTGTAGTAAAAACAAGCTATTATTTTAAAACTTATATTCCGTAAGTCGAAGCCCAATTATGATATAAGAGTTCCATTTTAACATAGAACAGATGCAGCTGTAATCTGGAGATTTAAATCATACTAATTTGGCGTCGCACCAAGCGGAGGCAACTTTTAAAGAAATGTTTGAACGCGTCCCTTTCACTCCTAGATAATAATTAATTATATCCAAGAGTGAAAGAGTGAAATAATTATGAGAATATTGTAAAATAATTATTAAAAATCGTCTTTCTCCCTTTCTTTATAAGCCTTTATAGTCTATTGCTGGGTATATGGCCTCTCTCATATTATTATTAGTAAAAATTAACGATTATAAATGTTTAAACATTCTAAATCAAACCGGACAAGATGTGGGCAATTTCTATAATGCTGCTCTGCTCAACAGAGTTGGATTAGACCACAACACCGTCCCAACGTCTAAGCACGAGTGAGATTACGTGTGTGCTTACGAGGGTGAGTGCATGCGTGCGTGTGTGCGTTTTTGTGTATGTGTGCACATGTGACTGTGTGTCACACGTGCGAATTCCCTCATAATATTGAGCTTATTTTACCCATATTTAACAACTACCGGTATAGGTGTGACATGGACGTTAAACATGATTTTTGTTTTATCCTATCCGTTGGGAGACACTATTGAGGTCATTGAGTATAATCCTTAGGTCCTCCAGCGATTCTGCCATAAGGACTATATCGTAGGCAAGTCGAAGGTGAGTGATGTACTCGCAATTAATGTTAATACCGAATTCTTTCTAGGCCAGTAGCTTGAAAACGTCTTCCAATGCAGCGGTGAAGAGTTTTGGGGATATAACGTCACCCTGTCTTACACCTCTCTGCAGTTGGATAGGTTTCGTACACTGATTCTGTACTCGGATAGCCATCGTAGCTCTACTGTACAAACACTTCAGCACTTCGATATACCGACAGTCAACTTGGCACCGCTGAAGGGACTGCAGCATCGCCAAAATTTCGCCGGAATCAAAGGCTTTCTTCTAGTCCACATATACCAGACAAAGTGGCAATTTTAACAATTTGCCGAAGGGAATGTGGTCTATGGTGCTAAAGCCCTTTCGGAAACCGGCTTGCTCGGGAGGCTGGAAGTCGTCAAGTCTACGCGCGAGACAATTCGTTATGACTCTCGAAAACAGCACGTAGACGCAGTTCAGAAGGGATATCGGTCTGTAGTTCTTCAAGAGAGCGTTGTTACCTTTCTTAAAGAACAAGACCACCGCACTTTTGCTCCACGCCTCCGGTGTAATACCGCCATGGAGGACGGAATTAAAGAGCTTCTGAAGGACTTCAAGTACCGGTTTTCAACCAACCGCATGGACAGTTTCCACTAGGTTGTCATTCATATCTTCCACTTCATTGCAGTCTTCTAGGCACTGAAAATAGTGTTGTAACTCGAGCTGAAAGGTTCCGGGACTTTGGAACAGAGCACGAGGGGGACGGAGCGTTGACTTCATTAAACGAGACCTCTCCAACTTAACATTTAGGTTAAGTGTGCCTCTGACCATTTGGTGATAGCTACCAGTTTTCACCCTCGCGATCACGGAGACATAACTGAACAGTTGTCGTCTGGTCGTCATAATGAAGTCAATCTCATTTTTTTTCGAACCGTCGGGGCTCGACCAGGTCCACTTCCTGTGGGGCTGCTTCTGGAAGAAAGAGTTAATCATAAAGAGTCCCTCTTTCTCCATGAAGTCGGCCAGCTGCTGACCCCTTGGGTTCCGTTTTCCTATTCCAAATTTCCCGACTTCTGGCTCACCGTTCTCTCTTGTGCCTAGTTTTGCATTGAAGTCTCTCATTAACACCGTATATTGGGTTTTGGAGGAATGCATGTCTCTGGAGATATCCTCATACATTTCCTCCACCTCCTCACGGGGTGTGCCGAGGTTGTTGCGTAAACCTGTATGACCTTCAGCGAATACCGTTTGGTGATTCTGAGTATAAGGTACGCAACCCTCGTCGACACACTCTCAATCTTTATTACAACGTTGTTAACGAGAGACTTGTGGACGATAAATCCGACACCTCCTTGGGACAGATGTTCGCCCTCCCGGTGATACAGCAAGTTCCCGGATTCGAGGATTACCGTGTCCTCCCTCTCTCTTCGGACTTCGGATAATCCTATAATATGCCAGCGTAACTTATCTATCTCTTCTTCCAGCTTCACAATCTTCTCGTCAGTCCTCAGGGTGCGTGCGTTGTATATTGCCAGGTCGAATCGTCTTAGGTGGCTACCGAACCTCCACCGGAGATTCTTAGCGCTTCCTGCCCCGCCGTTACCATGGTTACCACCGTAGCCAGGAATAGCGGGGCCGCCGGGGACTGGGGGCCGTCTTTTTGTAACTTTTATAATGGGGGGTATATTGCCATAGTTGCCACGCTTGGCGAGCGGGTTGGCAAACGCTGTTTTTTTATTGTTGTTTTGTTGTTATCAGAAAGATGCTGCTGCCCACAGATCTGCCCGTTACCGTTTGTCGCCTTTTACGACATCCACGGGAAGATATGGGGTAATGGATATCCTTAACCGCCACAACATGGCAATAGTTGATTTACGTACGAACATTTATATCACAATGGTGGACCAATTGCAAGCTTAACAACGCTGGCGTACTTCACGATGGTATAGTTACCTAGTTATACATACATAAATATTATATATCTCATACAAAGTGGTGCCTTACATCAATATTTTTGGTTCGTGACCGATAACTTCTATAATAAATTAATTTAATCGTAACCTGATTGTCATTAAATAATGTCACAAACTCGCATTCAATACCTATATTTTAAAAATGTTTAATAAAAACAAAGCCTCAAATATGGCCTCGTATCCTCCAATATAAGCCTCTCAACTAATAGCAGCACCTGCAAAAATAAAAGCAAAACCAGAATATGACCTCCGATCTATACCATTCGTTGCCAAATCGGCATCCACAACACTAACCAATGACAAACCGGAAACAAGACCTGAGACAAAATCTCTCATACACTAAACCGTAGTTAGGAGTGCCTTTCAAATATTGCAATACACGTTTTGCTGCCTTACAATGCTTAACGTTATAATTAGTACTAAATTGGCTTAAGTAGTTAATGCTGTAAGTGATATCAGGCCTACTAGATACTGCCAAAAACATCTAAGCACCTACCAAGCTTTGACACGGATACTGTTTCATTACACTCTCAGACTTCATCAATTTTACCTTAACATCAATAGGCGTTAGTGTTGGTTTGCATTCACACAATATCAAAGTGTTCTAACAGTATTTAAATATACACACTCTGTTTACAGATATAGTTCCAGTGTTTATCCTCTATATCACGAGAAAACTGTATTCCAAAACAATCAGAAATTTTTCCCATATTTTTCGTCTCAAATTTATTTGACAGTTTACTTTTAACATTTTTTAACCATACATTATCATTTGTAGCTAAAATAAGATCATCGAGATATATTGCAATCGACATTATATGCTCATTCTTTCGCGCTACAAAAACACTGATCTTGAGGTAATGCCTTAATGTGCCTAATACCTTAACAACATTCGCACTAATTTTTTATGCCACTGTAGCCTTGACTGACGTAAACCATACAAAGACTTCTTTAACAAACAAACAAAATCAACACATTCGTCCATCATAAATATGGTTTCCATCATCGACAAGTGGTTTTGATTTTGGTATATCACGAAACAATTTCGAATGTCTTTGATGTCTTTTAGAAGGTTCTATCAATCTTGCCCCTGATACAGTAGCTTTTCTTTCTCTTGGTGATCCTGTAACCATTCCACTTCTCTCATCATCTTCATTATTTGAGTTTGAGTTTTCAAATAGTTTTCTCATTCGTTCTATATTTTCTACAGGTTCATTTAAATCTGCTGTTATTTTATCCTGTTATACTTGTTGTTCTTCATCCAATATATCTTCGTATTCCTATCTAAAGGCTGTTTCGTTCATAAATTTAACATCACTACTCAAATCATTTTCTTGTTTCTTGGATTATGATTTCTATAAGCTTTTGACTGCATATCGTATCCCATAAAAATGCCTACTTTTGAAACTGAATCATACTTTCCCCTTTGTTTACCTTTCTCCTTATAATAAACTTTAGATCCGACTACTTTCATAAATATAACCTACAGTTGTGTGTATAGTGAATGGTATCTCCCCATTAATAAACAGCTCTTGTTGGACATCTATTTCGTATATAGTTAGCGGTATTAACTGCTTCTGCCCAAAACGACACAGTGGACATCTGGCTTGGTCCATCATATATCGTGCCATTTCTATTAAAGTCCTATTCTTTCTTTCAGAAATGCCAATCCGTCGGGGTGTATGTGATACTGATAATCTCTTTGTGATGCCATTTGTCTTCAGAAAATTATTAGAATCATGTATATTCACATACATTATCTCATTGAAGCCACTCTATTTTCTTTCCAATAATTTTTTCAACTTTGGCTTTATACTTTTTAAATACATTAAATACATCACTTTCATTGCGAATAAAATAGTCTTCACACCAGCGTAATTTTTGTCAATAAAGTTAAAGTTACAGCCTATATACGCTGCTGGGCACAGGCCATCCCTTATTTCAGAGAGGGTTTTAGGGCAAGGAAGTAGCCGCTGCGCTGCCCCAGTGCGTGTTGGCGAACTTCACATTTCTTTAAAAAAAATTTTCTTATTTCTCAGATATGCCGAATTCCTTACGTTGTTTTCTTTCACTGCCGATCAAGTGGTAATTCAGCACTTAAAATTGCAATTAACAATTTTATCAGTGCCGGCGAGGATCAAACCCAGTTTGCTCGTGTTCTAAGAAATATACAGCGTGCGCTAACCACCTGAGCTATCGCGGCATTTTCGTCAATAAATGTAATAAAATGTCTTTTTCCTGCAAATGATTGGTGACATATTGCACTTGTACGATTCTTGATGCTCTTAGGAAAAGGTTTACAAGTTTTCTTCTCGCCCATACAAATTTCACACTCTACAATTTTTCGTTGTTCTATATGTTAAATTAATGCACAAGGTGGCTGTTCGCCTTGGCTTTTAAGTCACGTTGATTAAGGTGACCTAAACGCTCGTGCCATAAATCTATTGACTTTTTCGCAGCTTCAACATAACTAACATTGCTTTGATAGAATAGCACATGATATAAGTTGTCAATTCGATCAGCTCGCATATGAACTTTATTTTCTTCGTCAATCACGATTGCGTCATTCTTCATGACGCGCACCTCGAAACTGTGATCAGTTATTTTAGCCACTAACAATAAATGTATACGTAAATCAGACGTTGTCGATGTCAACTCGATGCTCTTCGCTGCCTATGTCCACATTAATGCTCATCTTACCTTTTCCAGTAATACGTGTGCTCTCCTCATTATTGGCCAAATTTCATTCGCTATCTACATACGCAAATCCCTTCAATTGTTGCCTCTAATTGCACATATGCCCCGTGCACCCACTGTCGATGCACCACACATGACTATTATGTTCACCTGACATCACTTATTCAGTGGTACTCTGCATTATACTAATACTACCTGTGTGTTTCTATTCTAACTATTGCGCACTTTGTTTTGTTTTCTTTATGAACTTACTTCTACATTCCTTCGCATAATACCCATAGCGACCGCAACTATAGCATTTACTTTTAATATTATTTTTATTTATATGCGTTTAGCCTTTCTTATAAATATGCACTTAGTCACGCTTCACGAACATTGAAATTTGATCAGACTCCTTCGATTTTCTGGTTTCATATTCCTTAATAATTTTAATTTTTTATATTTCTGTAGATGGTAAAACATCCCGCGACTCCATAACCGTACAGAACATTGTCCTGGATTCAATTAAACTGCACAATAATAAGATGGCAAGTAGTTCATCAATGACTACGAGACCGATTTCTTTTAATTTTTTGACATCATCGAATAAATCTGCTATGTGTTTACGTAACTCATCTTCTTCTTGCATACGAATCAAAACAAGTTTCTTTAATAAAGACGCTTTCCGTACCGGTCCATTAGATTGCTACATTGATTTCAATTTGTCCCATATAGATTTAGAAGTATCTAATTCATCCAGTGGTATTAACTCGTTCAGGTTAACAGCTTACAAAATGTCTGAATCGGCTTTACCGTCCATTTTACACCATTCGGTAAACTTAGCGTCAGTATTTGCAGGCTTCACTATCGCGCCCGTTCCATAATCCCACTGATAATTTTTCTTCAAAATAGCCCACATATTATGTATCTTCCATGTATCATAATTATCGCTAGTAAGTTGTTCGATTTTAACCGGAGCAGCCATAATAATGTTAATTAATCTTCTTCAATAATGAAAATAAAACAATGACAGGTTATACAGGTTCATTTTTAATTTACTAAAAACCTTTTGGGAATATATTGGTTACATCATTACAAACAATTTTAGCGAGATCACTCTTCACAGAATATAATACAATTACGAAAAAACTACTTTTAAGGTTTCGTTGTCATGTCTGACTCCTTTTAAGTCTGTATTTTGTAGTACCTAAACAATGTCAGAATAAATCGTCAAAGAAAATACCTTATTTATTTTACACTAGATATCAGTATCACACATTGTGTTGAAATCATTAAACATAATTAAATGAGCAAATGACACTCAAAAAAAATCACAAATATTAAAATTTATAACAAGTAAGTATGACCGCCGGGCCGGTCGACGACAGCACCCAGCTGATTGCGTTGCAAGTGCCTACTAAACCATTCATCACTGTGCCATTGCACCAGGGCGCCACTTTAAATGACTTTACATTAACTTTTCACATACTTCTATATTTTGCATAAAAACATTTGATGAACTATTTGATTCTTTTATTAATTTCTTTAAGAATTAATAGACATTCTTTCATAGACATTTAGGTAGTTTTTTACGAATACAGTTTCTAGCAAACGCTGCCTGCATCCAAGAGGCAACGTTGCATCCAGCTGGTAGCAACGCCTCAACGTCGCACATGCGGCGGCCCAAGGCCAAGCCAAAAGTATATTATGACGTCGACACAGGTGTCATCGTCATCAAAGGCGCCGCCTGCCCTTTTCGGTTTGCAGCCATCGATTTGGTGATCGATGTTTGCAGCACGTGCAAATTAAATGAGTATTTTTTTTTTGTATTTAAAAAATGGATACTGGTTAAAATAATAACAAATATTACAATAAAATATTTATAGTGATTAAATACAAATTAACAGTAATTGAATATTAATATTAAGGTATAATGGTTCAATAAAAATATTAAAATACAAATTTAAAAATTAGACTTACCTAGGTACTTGTCCGCGAATGGCGGTGAGTATCGCGCACTTAGCGTTCAAAATAATCACCTCCACATTCTATGCATAGGTGACACCTAAAACTTAACTGTTTACCGACACGAGATAATACTTGATGATTCATTTTGATTTGATCGAATTTCCAAATTATTTTTTCTTTCAACATGTCGTGGGTTTCGAATGCGCGACCAGTATAGATTTGTCTTTATATGCCCCCACAAATAAAAATCCATTGGTGTGATATCTGGCCATCTGGGAGGCCATGCACAAGGTCCGTCACGACCGATCCAGTGACCAGGGTATTCTCTGTTTAAATAATCCTTAACTTGGCGAGCATAGTGCGCCGGCGCCCCGTCATGTTGGTAATACATATTGCGTAGAGATGCAAGTGGTATGTCCTCTAACAACTCTGGCAGCGTGTCGGTGAGAAAATTATGATAGTGCTCGCTGCTGGATTTCGTTCAAAAAACTGCAGTATGTCTTCCTGCTCACGTACTGTGCGCCGCGATGGACGACCACGATCGATTGATACCGGCTGGAATTGCCCGTAATCTCGCAATCGCTGTGTAGTACCTAGCATCGTAGCGTAGCTCGGTGCACGTGAGTTGGGAAATCGACTTGAATATTCACGGCAGGCTTCACTAACGTTATCATTTCAAATTGCTAAAATTCGCACCATTTCGGTATACTCAACATTTGAGTATCGGTAAGCCATCGTAACAACGCGTAACGTTCGCGATATTAATCTCACAACGGAAGAAGAAACGTCGCGGGCGCACCAAAGGCGACTGACAACACAGGTAATTAGGTCAAGTTCAAATGAGCAAGCGCCGCCTCCTACACCCCTCCACCCCTACCCCGCCACGCGCTTTATTTTGCTATTTAGGATTATTGCCGTTTAGAACTTCCAATTAAAATATTTTTATTTTTGTATGAAAATAAAAATACAGATTTTGTTGTTATGATGTAAATAATATATTCCCAAAAGGTCTTCAGTAAATTAAAAATTACCCTGTATACATACAATCGGTACGTAAGTATAATATATAATACGATCTTCTCGTAACTGTCGCTACTTATGAGCTTATGACTTATGACACCGCATTGTTATATGTATGCACTAATTACGCTTCTTTGTTTGCTTACGAGTATCTTTAATATTATTATAAGATGAACACAGTTTATATGTCACTTTTAGTCTTCTTAACACTGTTCTCTGGGCTCATAACCTATAGGGTCAGTGAATCGAAACCATACATTGTTAGAACTATGAAAAACTTTATTATATATTAAAGACAGGCTATTATAGTTGATTTACATACGAACATTTATTTCACAATAGCGAACCAATTGTAAAATTAACAACAATGCCGTTCTTCACGATGGTATAGCAACGTACCTAGTTATACATACATAAATATTGTACTTTTAAACTATCTGTTATACTCCTTATATTGGCTCCCAATTTTCGCGATTATTTCATCACTACAACACGTTCAACTGAACTTATTTTTTTTATAGATATACACATAATCCAAGGCTTTCTCATAATCTACATACGCAAGATACAATTTGCCGACCGTATAGGTTATGTATAAAGTCTATATTACTAAAGCCTTTTCCGTAACTAGCTTATTCGGGAGGCTAAAAGTAATAAATTTTTCGTATGAGACGATTTGTAAACACAGCACAGCACCTTTTTTTTTTTTTATCGTGGGGAAATCCTCATGGATACCTTCTGTTGCGGGGGCAACGGAAAGGTTATGCCGGACTCCTACTGGCCAAAACCCCACGGTGGTCTTCATCAGCGTATATGAGGGGTCCCGGGATCTCCGTTCGGAACGCAACCGGGGCCCCTCTCACGCTTTGCTCTATTAAAGCACGTCCCGGGGGCAGTCCTTACTACCCCCAGCACCCTCGCAATGCTATCACGGTGCTCGAGACCACTTTCGAGTGACCGTCCTCCTCAGGTGTTACATCACTAGACGCTCGGGGCCCCCGCCCCGAGCGCCCGTAACCCCCGAGGCCCTGTTTCTGGTAGGGGAACATCATCATCAAGGGGAGGGCCCTGACGAACGCCTTGGCGGCGTCGTCTTCGAGCGGGATCTGTCCTCTCCCGACACCGCTCAGCAGCCTCCTTCTGGAGCATAACGGATTCACAGAAGGTGGCTACGGCCCTCCACGCAGAGTCCCTGCTCAGCATCGCCGACACGACCGCCGGCAGGGAGAGGTTCTGACCAATCCGGCTTACCAGGACCGTCCGCTCCCGTTCCCACGCTGGGCATGTTGCCAACGTATGGGATGCGGAGTCCTGTTCCTGCCCACCGCAGTGGAAACAGTTCGCCGTCGCTTCCCGTCCAATCTTACACAGACAATCACCGAAGCACCCGTGCCCGGTCATTATCTGTGTGAGTCTGTAGGTGAGTCGTCCTGTTCTTCGATGCATCCAGGCTTCAAAGTGCGGCAGGATTGCTCCAACAACGCGTTTGCACGCATAACGCTCTTCAGAGAGGCGAGCGCGCCACGTTACGAATGCGTTAATTCGTTCCTGCCGCTTGACCCCTTCGAACACCTCATCTGGCTCACTCCCGACGCTCTGGCGGAGGACACGCGTCCGGTCGTATACCCTCGCATCCATGTCCGCCAATATGTCCAGAGGTGGGAAGCGAGCCAGGAGTGTCGCCGCCTCAAAGGATATCGTGCGGTATCCTCGCACGATCCGTATAGCCATCCTCCGCTGCACCCTGTAGATTTTAACCCTACAGCGTTGGATGGCCAGCCTTTTCGCCCAAACAGGCGCCCCGTACAAGGCTACGGACCGTATCACTCCTGTATAGAGGCGACGCACTTCTTCCCTTGTATTCAAGTCGATTTCCCAACTCACGTGCACCGAGCTACGCTACGATGCTAGGTACTACACAGCGATTGCGAGATTACGGGCAATTCCAGCCGGTATCAATCAATTGTGGCCGTCCATCACGGCGCACAGTACGTGAGCAGGAAGACATACTGCAGT
This sequence comes from Parnassius glacialis, assembly GCA_033319125.1. Lineage (NCBI taxonomy): Eukaryota > Metazoa > Arthropoda > Insecta > Lepidoptera > Papilionidae > Parnassius > Parnassius glacialis. Next base: position 22,537,065 of record JAVANC010000010.1, on the reverse strand, counting down.
TTTTTGAGCGAAATCCAGCAGCGAGCACTTATGAGGCAGCCCGACACTTCAATGTGTCACAGTACTACACATGGAGTGTCATACACAATGAAGGGAAGTACCCTTTCCACTTGCATCGTGTTCATGAACTCAGCGAAGCTGACAAACCAGCGCAAGTTACATTTTGTAACTGGTTACTAGCTGCTGAACGAGATAACATTTTAAAGACTGATGAAGCAACATTTGGCAGAAGAGAGAGAGGACTATTTAATTCGCACAATGGACACTTGTGGTGCTATGAAAATCCACATGAACCAAGACCGCATAGCTTTCAACACCGGTTTAGTGTCAATGTGTGGGCAGGCGTTATTAATACAACGTTACTGGGCCCAGTCTTCATAGAAAGCGTAAACGGTGAAAGCTATCATAGTTTTCTCACCGACACGCTGCCAGAGTTGTTAGAGGACATACCACTTGCATCTCTACGCAATATCTATTACCAACATGACGGGGCGCCGGCGCACTATGCTCGCCAAGTTAAGGATTATTTAAACAGAGAATACCCTGGTCGCTGAGTCGGTCGTGACGGACCTTGTGCATGGCCTCCCAGATGGCCAGATATCACACCAATGGATTTTTATTTGTGGGGGCATGTAAAGACATAGTCCATACTGGTCGCGCATTCGAAACCCGCGACATGTTGAAAGAAAAAATAATTTGGGAATTCGATCAAATCAAAATGATTCATCAAGTATTATCTCGTGTCGGTGAACAGTTAAGTTTTAGGTGTCACCTATGCATAGAATGTGGAGGTGATTATTTTGAACGCTATGTGCGCGATAGTCACCGCCATCCGCGGAGAAGTACCTAGGTAAGTCTAATTTTTAAATTTGTAGTTTAATATTTTTATTGAATCATTATACCTTAATATCTATATTCAATTACTGTTAATTTGTATTTAATCATTATAAATATTTTATTGTAATATTTGTAATTATTTTAACCTGCATCCATTTTTTAAATAAAACTTACATTAAATAAAAAAAAATAGTTAATAATACTCATTTAATTTGCACGTGCTGCAAACATCGATCACCAAATCGACGGCTGCAAACCGAAAAGGGCAGGCGGCGCCTTTGATGACGATGACACCTGTGTCGACGGGGTATAGCAACGTACCTAGTTATACATACATAAATATTGTACTTTTAAACTATCTGTTATACTCCTTATATTGGCTCCCGATTTTCGCGATTATTTCATCACTACAACATGTTCAACTGAACTTAATTTTTTTTATATATATACACATAATCCAAGGCTTTCTCATAATCTACATACGCAAGATACAATTTGCCGACCGTATATGTATAAAGTATATATTACAATACAATACAATACAATACAATAACTTTATTTCAGGCATCAAGGACTTAAAAATTAAGAACATTGGCCCATAGCAATATATACCTTAACCTAAAAATATAAAAATATTACTAAAGCCTTTTCCGTAACTAGCTTGTTCGGGAGGCTAAAAGTAATTAATTTTTCGTATGAGACGATTTGTAAACACAGCACAGCACCTAGACGTGGCCCGTAGAGAAAATCGGTATGTAGATGTTCAATAGGCCGCTGCCGCTTTTCTACTCCCCCGCCTCGATGTTTTAGTGGTTTAACATGACTGACACTACTCTACACACTGATCATGAGGTTTGAAAATAACTCAGTTATTGAGATATTCTGTCAAGAAATTCTCAAAAGCACCCCAGAGTCAGAAAGTAGGCGGTGTTTGACCCCCATGCCTCATAAAGTATGTAAAGTTGTTGATCCTGTACCTGATCTCTATCTGATCGTGTCAGATTGCTATCCCATCGGAGTATAAAAGAGAGAGAATAGGAAATTCACCGGTTTTCTACACTCATCACACGAAACACAGCAGCATTAAGCTGCTATTTTACGCTGGTATTCTATGAGAGCTTGGCCCTTCCCTGATCAAACCGACCCATTCGAGCTACAACTGTAGGTAATGGAATAGTTATATTATAACATAACTGTAGCATGGCTACCACGTGCACAAAATCTTCTTCTTACTGGAATTAATTTTGTAATTCGACCTGAAAGTTTTAAGTTTATAATATGAGGTGAACAAAGCGGACTTCATTAGAGCGATTTCTCCAAATTAACTTTAAAGTTCAGTGTGCTTATCACCATTGGGTGATCGCTGCTAGATTTCACCCTCGCGATGAGATTCTACTAAGCAGTTATCGCTTGGCCGTCAGTATGAAGTCCACACAAACAATATAAAAGTACAAAAGAAAAACTGGACGAAGCCATTATAGCCCATAAAAGTCCACTGCTAAATATAGGCCTTCTCCATACAATGTCTCACTAAAACATAGAATGTTGCGATTGAAACAGAGATTAAAAACTAATGGACTAAACGTTAGTGCAGTTATCTGCTTGGATTTCATCGTTTATGCCAATTACCGTAAAAGCGTAGGGAAACAAGGTTATTGAAGTGAAAACTTCTTTAGCGGCGTTGTGCACTTTTTTTGTAATGGGTAAAAAATGTTAAACTCGCGTCAGGTCTATTGTCCTGATGAAAAATTCGTAAGACGGACGGAGAGTAGACAGCCGGCGCGGCGTAGGAGAGGAAGTAAGTTAGGTTTAATTAATTTTCATTTATTAATTAATATAATTTTATTATTAAGATTAGGTTTCGATCGAGTCTACTGTACTGCTGGACGAAATTATTAATATAGATACATATGTACTTACACATTATAGATGTAATATTTGTAATATGTTTATACTTTATAGCATTAACCTATATTTTCATAACATCACAATAAGCACATGTGCGGTGTAGGTTTATCAAATAAATAATTTCGAATGAAAATAAATGAAAAAAGATAATAATAAATAATCTCCGCCATTCCAAAATATAAAAATGCACAACGTTAATATTCAAGTTTTCACTTCTGCCGGCACTCCCGGAGTGCAACCCGTCGTTTTTTTTAAATTCTAAATCATGTTAACATATAAGAGTTATTTTTTAATTTTTTTTACCATTTTAAGCCAATACTTGACTACTACTATTCCATCTGGTGACAAGTGGTGATGCTGTAGATGATGAAGCGCACTATCTTAGCCTAAAAAGAGCCACTCTTGCCTTGAAGATGGTCATCGGATGAACATTTGAAGCATTACTCAGAGTTATATTGAAGTAGTATTCTCGTTTGCCGATGGTTGTCCAACTGTTAACACGAACAGGGACTGTCTTTTTAAAAAAATGTTGTTATGCCTTTGTCATGTGGCGCCGATGTTAGAGAATCACATTTTGTTGGCGTCAGAGTAAACGAACAAAAATGTCCGAAAGATTTCTAGACTTACAAGACAGATGCTTTAGGCATCTAAGCCACTTTGTTTACGCTAGACGTAAAATAGTTTATACAGCTATAGTTAAAACATAAATGGGTCGCCTCGACCAAGGAAGGACCATGCTCTCACGGAGTACCAACGTAAAATAGCAGATTAAAGCAGCTGTATATGGTGAGTGTAGAGAACCGGAGACCTGTTTTACTCGATAAAAGGCATTCCTTCTTAGTTCTCAGGGGTGACAACGCATCTGATTATTTAAATGTCGATGTCTCCACAGGCCACAGTATCCACTTACCATCAGGTGAGCTGTGTGCTCGTTTGTCACCCTTATTCTATAAAAAATACCTCGTCGGTCGCATCATCAATAGTGCGAGATCTGCTACTGTGATTGCTAATCGACCTGCGTGAGTGAGTTTTTACAAGCAGAAAAGATAATATAAACAAAGAACGTTTATTATACGTTTCGTTTTCGTTTCGTGAGGAATTAAAAAATTAAAGTAAACGCGATAAAATCCGTAAAAACTAGTTTCATTTAATGTGTAGTCTTCGCGTAAAGATAAGAAATCAACAACTTAATATAATAAAAAAACTGTGGTTGCCAACCCGCTTGCCAAGAGCGATAACTACGACAAATTCTCCCCATGAGGCAATCTATTAGGGAGGCTCTATATTCAGCAATGAACTTTTCTAGGCTGTAATGGATGGTTGGATAGAGGTTCAATATTCTGTTCTGTTTAATTTACTCGATATTCATATCTTATGTTCCACTCCATTCGAATTTATTTAATTAAAAGTATTTTTTATGAATTGAAACACTGGCAATGAAACATTTCACGAACTCAAAGTGGTTAAGCACAACAAAAAAAAACACAGAATCCAATCGAAGTAAGTTTTAATTTGAAATACGAATCGAATTCGAAATCAATTTTGGGAGTAAGCCTGCTGTTTTTAGTTTTGAGTGTACAAAATTACATTAATTTCGAATATAACTCGATTGATTCAGAACTTGATTCTGTCGGGAGTAGGCCTGCAGTTATAAATCCCAGCAAAGTTAACTTGAGACTTCGGTCGGATAACGCAAGTGCGGCGCACTAACTGAAAAAAGTAGGGTTTATTACTAGTAAACATTATTAAGCATCGATTAATTTATAGGGTAAAATAAAAAGTATATGTTTTATTTTATTTTTCATTAAAAAAAAGGTAGTGCTCCAATAATTTACGAACTTTATCGCATTTAATTTAAACTCTTTTTTAGCTCCCGATGTTTCGGTCATTTAACAGCACCCTGAGTCACAGATCCCTTGTGGTCTCTGATACAACGATTTTCTCACGGAAGCTGTGTGGTTGTGGTAAGATTCACCGTGTAAATATCGGTAATTAAGGGTCTTTTTAGTATACACGGTACGACTAATGGAATTTTTACAACGGTGAGAGTGATAAGCGTGATATCTCAAGTTAACTTTTGCTTTAATAATATTTTGCCAGAAAAGAAAAACCTTCAACACTTTTATGTACCTACTGGTGTTTGTAAGATTTCATCATCATCATCATTACAGCCATTCACAAGTCCACTGCTGAAAATAGGCCTCCACCAAAGAATGCCACAAAGCACGGTCCTGAGCCACCTGCATCCATCGACTTCCTGCATATCTTACCAGGTCGTCATTACATCTAGTTCGGGGACGCCCTACACTTCGCCTGCCAGTACGAGGCTGCCACTCGAAAACCTTTCTTCCCCATCGGTTGTCGGTTCTTCGAGCTATATAGCCGGCCCATTGCCACTTCAGCTTACTAATCCGTTGTACTATGTCGGTCACTCTGGTCCTACTGCGGATATCCTCATTTCTAAGTTTATCACGCAGAGAAACTCCGAGCATAGCCCTCTCCATAGCTCGCTGAGCGACCTTGAGCTTCCTCATCCGGCCAGCAGTGAAAGACCACGTCTCAGTTCCGTATGTCATCACTGGCAACACGCACTGGGTGTAGTCTCGTTTTCAAGTTTTGAGGTATACCTGTCGAAGTTGGACTTACCTAGTCGGACTATTTGTCCCAGGTAAACATACTTGTCAACAACTTCAAGCTTAGTGTTCCCAACAACTACCGGCATAGGTGTGACATGGACATTAAACATGATCTTTGTTTTGTCCTTGTTCATCTTAAGACCTATCCGTTGGGAGACACTATTGAGGTCATTGAGCATGGTACTTAGTTCCTCCAGCGATTCTGCCATTAGGACTATATCGTCGGCAAATCGAAGGTGAGTGATGTACTCGTCATTGATATTAATACCGTATCCTTTCCAATCCAGAAGTTTGAAAATGTCTTCCAATGCAGCGGTGAAGAGTTTGGGGGATATGACGTCACCCTGCTTACACCTCTCTGCAATTGGATAGGATTCGTACTCTGGTTCTGTACTCGGATAGCCATCGTAGCCCTACTGTACAAGCACTTCAACACTTCGATATACTGACAATCAACTTGGCACCGGTAAAGGGACTGCAGCACCGCCCAAATTTCGACGAAATCAAAGGCTTTCTCATAGTCCACATACGCCCGACATAGTGGCAAATTGTACTCCTGTAGTGTTATGCTACTTACATATCATTTTTACACTATTTTTCCATTCTGTTTTTGATTTTCTGCATTCATATTTTGCATCACTTTTCACGCTATCAGTTATGCTACTTACATATCATTTTACACTATTTTTCCATTCTGTTTTTGATTTTCTGCATTTATATTTTGCATCACCTTTATTTCCATAGGATCCTGTAACGTTTTTACACAATAACAAATCATTTTCACTTCGTATTTTCACGCTATCAGCACCTTTTAAATCGCTGTCAATGGAGTCTTACCTTTTTCGGTCTTTTATTGAGTTCTCCGTAACTCTGCAATTTCAGGTTTCGTGCGCGCTGCCACGCTATAGTTTTTCCTATATGAATAATATCTCATTTCTTACTTAAATGTGGCTGTTTTTCAATTATATACCTAAAACCAAAAATTTATATTTTTGACAACCATTATTTATATGGTTGTTATGGTAACTTTTATTCAAATTCGTCACTGGTCTGATGTTCTTATTTCGATATTTCCACATAAATACTCTTTTGCTCTAGGTCATTTACAATAAATTTCCTTTTAATTTAAATAAATCTCGTTCTCTCTAAAAAGGTATAAAAGCCGAACAATCGGAGAATACAGGGAGTCTCGCTTCAGTTTTCAAACGTGAAGCATCTACTAAAGGCCTTATCCTGCAAGCCTCCATCTACATTTGAAGTCGTCGGCGTAATCTACTTCAAGCGCGGGGCCACACTACTCCGGGCGCTACGACTGCTTGCTCCAGGTGCTGAGTGCACCTACTACCCGCGCTACCTTTGGGCGCTACGACTGCTTGCTCCAGGCGCTGAGTGCACCTACTGCCGCGCTACCTTTGGGCGCTGCGACTGCTTGCTCCAAGCGCTGAGCGCACCTACTTCAGGCGCTACGTGCGTCGGCTCCGGACGCTGCGTGTGCCCAGACCAGGCGCTGCGTGCCATCACCGCCAAGAAACTACAAGCTCAGCGTGTGCCTACTTCTACTCCAAGCGCAGCGTGCATGGCTCCACTACAATACAATATTCTCCTATCTTTACTTTTTTTTATCTAATTGTAATTACACGTCATCCATCATCATCATCACATTTCATTTTTTTTATAAAATTTTAAATACCTTTTTAAAAATTTAAATATATTATTTTCTTGTTCTACTTTTGTTGTTTTGTTGTTCTTAGGTTAGGTTCTATTTTTTTTTAATTGTCGCTTCTCGACACTCCCCGGACTTCTGTACAACTTGACAAAGGGTATGTATGTGGTCTATGCTGCTAAAGCCTTTTCGGAAACCGGCTTGTTCGGGAGGCTGGAAGTCGTCAAGTCTGCGCGCGAGACGATTCGTAATGACTCTCGAAAACAGCACGTAGACGCGGCTCAAAAGGGAAATCGGTCTGTAGTTCTTCAAGAGAGCGTTGTCGCCTTTCTTGAAGAACAAGACCACCGCAATTCTGCTCCACGCCTCTGGTGTAATGCCACCATGGAGAACGGAATTAAAGAGCTTCTGAAGGACTTCAAGTACCGGTTTTCCACCCGCTTTCAGAAGCTCCGCTGTAATTCCATCCTCGCCTGGGGCCTTGCCGTTGTTAATGTGCTGGAGAGCCATTCTAATCTCGCTCAGACTGACGTACGGGATATCATCAGAATAATGTTGGATAAAACTCGCTCTTGGACCGTTACTCACACTTGCGTGCGGCTCCAACGATTAAGTTACAGCTGCCCATAGAACCTCTCAATCTCACTTAAAATCTCAGGTGCCCCGGAAACGATGCTGCCACATTCGGTCTTCAGCTTTGACAGTTGGCTCTTTCTAGCAGACAGATCTCTGGCAAAGACTTTGGAGCCTTGGCTCCGCTCGATCGCTTCTTCAATACGAGCTGTATTGAAGTTGTGTAAGTCCCGCCGCATGCATTTGGAGATCTTTCTTTTCAATTGCCTGTATGCTGTCAAATCTGTAGAAGAATGTAGCTTCATCTCCCGTCTAACAGCCATGAGATTAAGAGTGTAATCAGAGAGTTTTTGTGTTCTTCTGCGGCGGGTCTTGCAGAACTTAGCTCCGACCGCATGAACAGTTTCCACGAGCTTGTCATTCAAATCGTCCACTTCATTGCAGACTTCTAGGCACTGAAAACGGTTTTGTTACTCGAGCTGAAAGGTTTAGGGACTTTGGATTAGAGCACGAGGGGGAAGGAGCGTTGACTTCATTAGACGAGACCTCTCCAACTTAACGTTTAGGTTCAGTGTGTCTTCAACCATGCAGTGATCGCTGCCGGTTTTTACCCTCGCGATCACTGAGACATCACTAAACAGTTGTCGTCTGGTCGTCATAATGAAGTCAATCTAATTTTTTGTCAAACCGTCGGGGCTCGACCAGGTCTACATCCTGTGGGGCGCTTCTGAAAATAAGAGTTCATCATAAAGAGTCCCTCTTTCTCCATAAAGTCGGCCAGCTGCTGACCCCTTGGGTTCCGTTGCCCTATTCCAAATTTCCCCACTTTCAGCTTACCTTTCTCTCTTGTGCCTAGTTTTGCATTGAAGTCTCCCATTAACACCGTATATTGGGTTTTGTAGGATAGCATGGCTCTAGAGATATCCTCATACATTTCCTCCACCTCGTCATCGGGGTGTGCCGAGGTTGGTGCGTAAACCTGTATGACCTTCAGCGAATACCGTTTAGTGATTCTGAGTATAAGGTACGCAACCCTCGTCGACACACACTCAATCTTTACAACGTTGTTAACGAGAGACTTGTGGACGATAAATCCGACACCTCCTTGGGACGGATGGTCGCCCTCTCGGTGATAGAGCAAGTTGCCGGATTCGAGGATTACCGTGTCCTCCCCCTCTCTTCGGACTTCGGATAATCTATAATATGCCAGCGTAACTTGTCTATCTCTTCTTCCAGCTCCACAATCTTCTCGTCAGTCCTCAGGGTGCGTGCGTGGTGAATAGCGGGGCCGCCAGGGACTGGGGGCCGTAACTTTCATCACGGGAGGTATATTGCCATAGTTGCCACGCTTGGCGAGCGGGTTGGCAACCCCAGTTTTTCATTGTATTTTTTCCGTTACCAGGAAGATGCTGCTGCCCATCTCCTGCCTGTTTCCCTTTGTCGCCTTTTACGCCACCCACAGGGGCGTAAAAGGCCAAGATATGGGGTAGTGGATATTCTTAACCGCCACTACACAGCATATTTAGAATTAAGTATAATATTTTAATAAAGCAGTCTTATTTCAACCATCGCATCGCCACGAGACTTCATTTACCCAAGGCTTCCCTCATCGCAGTGGATTCCCTACGCCGCCACACGGCATAATTAAATTCCTTAATATTAATATACTATGTAATTGTGCTTACTAATAAAATGTTAAAGGCCATGGCCAATTCATATAGGGCTCGCTGTTTATGTAAGGTCGTTTTACACTAAAATACCTCGATATCAGTTCTCATGACAAACTTTAGTCTTTTTAAAAATGTATAAATATAAACTTCAGGTGTTATGGTGTACCTAAAGTTTATATTTATGAATTTCTTGTTAAAAGAGCAACTACTACGTTATAAAGTCTGTTTTGTATTCACAAAAATACAGCCGCATTGAAACATTGAAATAATTTTTATTTTATACTAAATTATTATCAAAGATCATAAAACAATCCTATCCTTAGCAATAAGTCAGCGGTGGTAAGATAATTTAAACTACGGTTTCTGGTTCGGTCCAAGTTAGTTTAATATCCTAAACTATATCATAAAAGTCATTTTAACAAATGTACGCTATTAAAAAGTTAGTTTTTAGGGTTCCTTACCTCAATAGGAAAAACGGAACCCTTATAGGATCACTTTGTTGTCCGCCTGTCTGTCTGTCTGTCAGTCAAGACCCTTTTTCTCAGGAACGCGTGGAGGTACCAAGCTGAAATTCATATCAATTACTCAAGTCTACTGTCCCTTGGATCTATGAAAAAATAAACTGATAAGCCAACGAAATCAAAAGATACAGCCGTTTATGCCGCAAATTTTCGACATTCGCAAGGGAATCAAAACCTACAGAGTACTTCCCGTGAACTCAGAGTCTTGAAATTTGGTACGAAGCAACGTTTTATAGCACAGTTAAAGGAAAAATTGCGAAAAGCATAAATTTTTAGTTACATCATATAAAAATATTTTTAATAATTTTAAACTTATATACCAACGGATTTGTTCGGAACCCTTGGTGCGCGAGTCTGCCTCGCACTTGCCCGATTTTTTTTAATACTCAAGCCAGCTGTTTTAAGATTTCATGCACAAGAATTTGAACATAAATTTCTCTTAAAGATAATGATGCTTGCCAGAACCACAATTCGTTTAGAATAGCATTAACAATAAGGTCACCCTTGCAAATACTCCTACAAATAAACATCGATTGTTATTTTATTTATTACTTAAAAACAATTGCATCGCTGTTAACATGATTAGTCATCAGTCATTATCCTTAAGAACTGCACCGTTGCTACACCCTACTTTATACACCATTACTTATTGTACTCATATATTTGAAACGTACGTAATTCCACGCAATTCCATACCTCTAAACAGCTCTGAGAATAACGTTATGGAAATGTAATTAGTGTGTGTCCAAAGGCAACGGTGTTTACTATAATAGTCAACCATTGAATATAACCGCACTGTTCGTATAAAAAAACTGCAACTCAGACGTAAATATCAACAAATGGAGCAAAATGTGATGGTCGGAAAGGATAATGGGAGTACTCCCTCCGGGCAAGGTGTTCAAACCCGGGAACGGTAAACTCCATATGATTACTATTGTTCTATATACTAAGAAAAAAGAGTCGTTCAGAAACTTAAATAGCGATTGATTAGACTTTTGCTGTAGTTCAATCCGTTTACGCTATTGGGCGTGATGACAGCGCCACCATCCAAGCCTTTTACTAATACCTGAGGTCGATAATGTAATCCAGTTGTCTTGGTGGATATTCAAGTTACCAGGAGCTTCCTTGTCGTCTGCGGTGAGTCGAAATGAAGAGGCAAGTAATGAATTGATAACTAGGTTAATTTTATAAAACATGTTTTTAAAAGTTTCATTCAACTCGAATACTAATTGGTTGTTTACTTCATAACTTTGGTGCCGTTGAAATATTAACGGTGTAGGAAAAACAAGTTATTATTTTAAGATCTATATTCCATAAGTCGAAGCCCAATTAAGAGATAAGAGTTCCATTTTAACATAGAACAGATGCAGCTGTACTCAGGGCCTTTAAATCATACCTAATTGGCGTCGCATCAAACGGAGGCAACTTTTAAAGAAATGTTTGAACGCGTCCCCTTCACTCCTAGATAATAATTAATCATATCTAAGAGTGAAAGACTAAAATAATAATAATAATATTGTAAAATGTTTATTGAAAATCGTCTTTCTCTCTTTCTTTACCAGCCTTTACAGTCTATTGCTGGATATATGGCCTCTCTCATATTATTATTGGTATAAATTAATGAATATAAAGTTTATAAACATTCTAGATCAAACCGGACCAGATGTGGGCAATTTCTGTAATGCTGCTCTGCTCAACAGAATTGCATTAGACCACAACACCGTCCCAACGTCTACGCACGAGAGATATTACGTGCGTGCTTGCGAGGGTGCGTGCATGCGTGCGCATTCGAGGGCATGAAAAGTTTGCCAACATGCACTGTAGCAGTGCGGGGGACTAATCACACCTTAACGCTCTCAAAATTGAGAGAAAACCTTTGACCAGTTGTATGAAACGTTCCACTTGGTTAGTGAAACGAAACCAAACATTGTTAAATCATGTTCATTAAGATGACCTAAACTCTCGTGCCATAAATCTATTGAGTTTTTCGCAGCTTAAACATTACTAACGCTGCTTTGGCAGAATCGCACATTTTCGCATTCGACATGATGTATGTTGCCAGTTCGATCAGCTCGCATTTGAACTTTTTTCTTCGTCAATCACGATGCATCATTCTTCCTGACTTGCCACTAATAATAAATTTATACGTAAATCAGACGTTGTCGATCTCAACCCAGTCCTCTTAGCTGCCTGTGTCCACATTAATGCTCACCTTACCTTTTCCAGTAATACGTGTGCTCTTCTCATTATTGGCCAAATTTAGTTAACTGTCTGCATACGCAAATCCGTTTAATTGTTGCCTCTAATTGCAGATATGCCCCGTGCACCCACTTTCGATGCACTGCACATACCTTTGATGTTCATCTGACATCACGTCTTCAGTGGTACTCGGCATTATACTAATACTACCTGTGTGTTTCTATTCTACCTATTGCGCACTTTGTTTTGTTTTCTTTATGAACTTACTTCTACATTCCTTCGCATAATGCCCATAGCGACCGCAACGATAGAATTCACTTTCAATATTATTTTTATTTATATGCGTTTCGCCTTTCTTAAAAGTATGCACTTTGTCACGCTCCACAAACAATGCCCCTTGATCAGACTCCTTCGATATTCTGCTTTCATATTCCTCAATAATTTAACTTTTTAATATTTCCATAGATAGTAAATTATCCCGTGTGTCCATAGCCGTGCGAAACTTTGTGGTGGATTTGAGTAAACTGTACAATAATAAGATTACAAGAAGTTCATCAATAACTACGACACCGATTTCTTTTAATTTTTAGTTAGATTCGAAAAAATCTGCTATGTGTTTACGTAAGTCACCTTCTTCTTGCATATGAATCAAAACAAGTTTCTTTAATAAAGACGCTTTCCGTACCGGTCCACTAGACTGCTACATTGATTTTAATTTGTCCCATATAGATTTCGTTATAAGTTCAACACCGTTTATATGTCACTTTTAGTCTTTTTAACACTCTGGGCCCATAACCTATCGGGTCAGTGAATCGAAACCACACATTGTTAGAACTATGAAAAACTTTATTATTTATTAAACTTACTTACTTACTTATCTTCACGCACAATCCCTGACGGGGTAGCCAGAGAGAACAGATCGCCAAGTGTCACGATCCTTACATACCTCTTTCGCTTCTTTCAGATTCATTAACTTCATACATGCACGTCTAGGTATCCGAGTACTCTTGACCCTCCCCTCTTCGAGCAATTTGCTCACATGATCTTCGAAAGTTAGTCTCGGTCTACCTCGATACCTTTTAATATTAAATTTTGCGCTATATATTTCCTTCACCATTCGGCCTTCACTCATTCGCTCAACGTGCCCAAGCCATCGAAGCACGCCCTTATCAATTTTTGTGATAAGGTCATCTTTCAAACCTGCCATATTGCGAATCTCTTCGTTTCGCTTTCGGTCGGCCATGGTAACGCCGCACATTTTACGAAGAGATCGCATCTCCACTGCATTCAACTTGCTTTTATGCTTCTTCTGGCATACCCAGGTTTCGCTGCCATATAACAAAGTCGGTACCAACAGTGCGTTATGTATTGCAAGGCGTGCACTCTTCACTACGCCTTGCCTTTTGACTAACGCAGTCAGGGCACTATTGACTTTGTTCCCGGCAGCGACACGCCTGTCCACATCTAAATCACATCTTCCATCCCGGCTAAAAGCACTCCCCAAGTATAAAATTTCATTTACCTGTTCTAGACATTCCTGATTTACCCATATTTCACACTTCGTTCTCTCGTCGTCCTTTTCAAATACCAGAACCTTAGTTTTATTAGCATTCAAACGCAGACCTTTAATTTCACATTCCTCTTTCATACACGTGACCAATGCCTGCAGTTCTGCCTCTGATGGTGCAATAAGCACTGCATCATCAGCATACAGCAGACAATTTACATTAATATCACCCAATTTCACACCCAAACAGCTATCTTTCAGCTTCTGTAAACAGCTGTCGAGATACAGTATGAACAGCCAGGAAGACGTGACACAACCCTGTTTTACGCCCGTTTGGACGCCAAACATGGGTGACAGGTCATGTCCTACCCGCACACAGGCTTTACAGTCACAGTAATGTGACTGCACAGCCCTTAGCAATCGACCATCCACACCATACCCCGGCAACAGTTCCCACATTTTCTTCCTTACAACCTTATCAAATGCTTTCTCAAGATCCACAAAAGCACAGAAAATCTTCTGGTTAGCAGCCAGAAGCTTTTCCGTGATCATGCGGAGAGAAAACATTTGATCCGTGCATTCTCTTCCAGGTCTAAATCCGCATTGTGCCTCCCATAGAAATCTTTCTGATTTCTCTTGCATCCTACGTGTCAAAACCTTCGAGTAAACTTTACTTGCAAAACTGGTTAAGCTGATCGCCCGATAGCACCCGCAGTCAAAATGTGAACCTTTACCTTTACATAAAGGTACAATGATGAGGTCCGGGTCTGGCGTACCAGTCACGACGTCACACCCGGATCCCTCACTAAGATCATCACACGCATACATTTCTCTATAAAATTCGCTCCATTGCTGCATGACGTCCGATTTTTCTGAGACGACGTCATTGGTTCTCGAAAGCACTTTATTTATTCTTAAGGCCATCGCACTACATCAGGTCCTTCCAACCTCTTTCCAGAAGAGTTTGGAGTCCTCTTTAAAGTTGCGCGACAACCTTTCGTCCGCTTCCATTCTACACCTTTCACGCACTTCCTCAATCAATGCTTTCGTGTGAACTTTCTGCAGCTTATATCTTTCTTTCATCTTCTCTCTCATATCCTTATCATTACTAGAGGCCAAGTAGTCTAACCATGCTTTCTTCTTCTTCTTTACAGCTTCTTTCACTTCATCATTCCACCATGCATCTCTTCTTTTACTACTGCCTCTTTTAATTGTTCCACACACTTTTTCTGCTGCACTTACCATTCCATCCCTAAGGTTCTGCCATGTTCTTTCCACACATTCTTTTCTGCCATCGATTGTGTCAAGCTTTTCGGCTACCCTCGCATGATATTTGTCCCTAGTATCCGCTTCCTGAAGCTTCCAACTTCGGATGCGACAGACTGACTGTGGTTCTGTTACTGCCGTCCGGTAGCACTAATCCGCGAAGAGACCCCTAAATCTAATAATCACTAGATAATGATCCGCTCGCAGGTCAGCACCCCTGAACACTCGCGTATCCATCACCTGTTTATGCAGTCGGTCATCCACCAGGAAGAAATCGATCATACTTCTCTCATTCTTTCTTTCTCTAGTATACATATGGATTTTCTTGTGATTAAACATAGTGTTTGTCACAAGAAGACCCTTTTCCTTGCATATAGCCAGTATAAGCTTGCCAGCATCATTAACCCTTTTATCGCTAAACTTTCCAAGCACCGACTCGTACCCTGGTCGAGCGGTACCAACTCATCCATTCAAATCACCACATACAACAATTCTTTCGTTTCCCCTAACCAACTCTAGAACTTCTCTTACATTCTCCCAAAACTCCTCCAGCTCAACCCTGGACGACGAAGCTACCGGCGAATAAACAGCCAAAAGGAATAACTTCGTCAGTCCCAATTTAAAGCGAACCCAGAGAAGTCTTGAGTTCACAACCTTATATTCAGTCATAACATCGACCAACCGAGACGACAGCAGCACCCCCACTCCCTAGCAGTCGCTCTCGCTCTCCGGGACTCCGGACCAAAGAGCTAATGCCCCGCCAGGGAGCTCTTCAGTACCACTGCCCTTCCGTTTGGTCTCCGACATATACACGACATCTAATTCTCTTTCTTTCATTATTTCCATCAACTCATTCGTCTTATCTCTCATGCCTCCTCTAACATTCCACGTGCCAACTCTGCACTCTGTCCTCTACCTTCCGCCATGTCGGGCTGTGCGTGACGGGTGGCGGTCCCCATCGCCGCTTTGCGCGCTGCATTCCACACCAACGGAGACGAGCTGGTATGCGTCGCCTTGGGGGGACGCCCTAACCCTCGTTGGCATGGGTACGCAGCTGTGTAGAATTGCAGCCCTGAAAAGGGCTGACAGGGCTCGCGACGAGCGCGCTTCTACAATGACCTCTATTATATTATATTATTATATTATTTATTAAACACAGGTTATTTTTCAGATTAAAGATACAGATTACAGGATATTATTTAGATTTACGTACGAGCATTTATCTCACAATGGCGAACCAATTGCAAATTTAACAACGCAGCCGTACTTCACGATGGTATAGTAACGTACCTAGTTATACATTCATAAATATTATACTTTTGAACGATCTGTTATACTACTTATATTGGCTCACAATCTTAGCTTTTATTTCAACACTACAACACATTCAACTGAACTTAATTTTTTTAATAGATATATACATAACCCAAGGCCATCTCATAATCCACATACGCAAGATACAATTTGCCGAGCGTATAGGTTATGTATAAGGTCTATATTACTAAAGCCTTTTCGGAAACTAGCCCGAACAACGGGAGGCTAAAAGTAATAAATTCTTCATATGAGACGATTCGTAATGACATAGCACAGTTGCACCTAGACGTGGTCCATAGGGAAAATTGGTATGTAGATCTTCAATAGGCCGCTGCTGCTTTTCTACTCCCCTGACTCTTTGTTTTAGTAGTTTAACATGACTGACACTACTCTACACACTGATCATGAGGATTGAAAAAAACTCAGTTATTGAGATATTCTGTCAAGAAATTCTCAGTAGCACCCCAGAGTCAGAAAGTTGGCGGGGTTTGAACCCCATGTCTCATAATCATAAAGTATGTAAAGTTGTTGATCCTGTACTTCATCTCTCTTCTATCGTGTCAGATTGCTATCCCGACGGAGTATGAAAGTGAGGGAATAGGAAATTCACCGGTTTTCTACACTCACCACACGAAACACATCAGCATTAAGGTGCTATTTTACGCCGGTATTCTGTGAGAGCGTGGTCCTTCCCCAGTTGAGTCGACCCATTCGAGCTACAACTGTAGATAATGGAATAGTTATATTATAATATAACTGTAGCATGGCTCTACCACGTGCATAAAAGTTTCTCCTTACTGGAATTAATTTTGTAATTCGAGCTGAAAGTTTTCAGGTTTATAACATGAGGTGAACGACACGGACTTATTTAGAGCGATCTCTCCAAATTAACGTTAAAGTTCAGTGTGCCTCTCACCATTCGGTGATCGCTGCTAGATTTCACCCTCGCGATGAGACATCACTAAGCAGTTGTCGCTTGGCCGTCAGTATGAAGTCCACACAAACAATATAAAAGTACACAAGAAAAAATGGACGAATCAATTACAGCCTATAAAAGTCCACTACTAAATATTGGCCTTCTCCATACAATGTCTCACTAAATATAGGATGTTGCGATTGAAACAGAGATTAAAAACTAATGGACTAAACGTTAGTGCAGTTAACTGCTTGGATTTCATCGTTTATGTCAAATACCGTAAAAGCGTAGGGAAACAACGTTATTTTTTTCTAAATCATGTTAACATATAAGAGTTATTTTGTTTAATTTTTTAATAATTTTAAGCCAGTGCTTAACACTACTTTCCCATCTGGTGATAAGTGGTGATGCTGAAAATGGTGAGGCGCACTGACTTACCCTAACAAGAGCCACTCTTGTATTGAAGATGGTCATCGGATGAACATTTGAAGCATTACTCAGAGTTATTATTATTATTATTTATAGTTAGTATTCTCGTTTGCCGATGGTCGTCCAACTGGTAACACGAACAGAAAGGCTCTTTTTAAAAAAATATCTTTGTCATGTGGCGCCGATGTTAGACAATCACATTTTGGTGCCGTTAGAGTAAACGAATAAAAATATCCGAAATATTTCTAGAATTACGACAGATACCTTAGGCATTAAAGGCCACTTTGTTTACGCTAGACGTAAAATAACGAGGTAGGGCCATGCTGCAGCTATAGTTAAAACATGAATGGGTCGCCCCAACCAAGGAAAGACCATGCTCTCACGGAATACCAGCGTAAAATAGCAGCTTAATGTTGCTGTGTTTCGTATGGTGAGTATAGAGAACCGGAGAGACATGTTTTACTGGATACAAGGCATTCCTTCTTAGTTATCAGGGGTGACAACGCATCTGCTTATTTAAATGTCGATGTCTATGGGCCACAGTATCCACTTACCATCAGATCGGTTGTGTGCTCGTTTGTCACCCTTACTCTATAAAAAAAAACTCGTCGGTCGCATCATCAATAGTGCGAGATCTGCTACTGTGATTGCTTCGACTTTCGACTTGCATGCGTGAGTTTTACAAGCAGAAGAGATAAGTATTTTTTAGACAATTGAAATACTTTTTCTTTTTTCTCTATACAAATATTTCTATAGAAGTTCTATGAAGATAGAGTGTATTATGTATTATTAATTATCTTTATTAAATATAAAATTCTATTTAGATTTCTATTGACTTCATATTTTATAATTAAATTATCATCGTATTTGTATATTTTGTAAATTTAGAAGTACTAAGTAATTTAATTTCAACTTAATCCTAGAATTCCCTTGTTGAGACATACCATAATAAAGCTTCCTTTGTACAATAAATTGTGCCTAAATTTAAATATTTGGAGTAAAATTAATTCTTCAAATAGGCCTAATTTATAGTTTCTTATTAAAATACTCTAGAATATTTTGAATATTATTAAAAAATCACCTCGCTAAGATAACTTGAAATATTTGTATAGTACCTAAAAGTACTCGAGAAACCTTTCGTGTTCAAGGTATTGCTACAAATCATTTTTAAAACGTATTCCGAATACACAAGCAAAAGAAGCCTAATGATTAGTCCGTATGCTACTAATATGAGAATCTGCTTTTCGTAAGTAATTTAAGCTTATTTGAAGTGACCAGGATTATTAACGATAAAATAAATAATAATGTCCTCCGACCCGAATTTCGGTCACGGCGGCCAGTCTTGATGGGGATTAGCCATTTTTTTCACAGAATAAGGGTGACAAACGAGCACACAGTCCACCTGATGGTAAGTGATTGCTGTGATCCATAGACATCTACATTTATCTTCGTTTGCGAATTTAAATGCATATGCGTTGTCAGCCGTGAGGACTAAGATAGGATGCCTCTTTACCAGTAAAAAGGGTATCCGGTTCTCTACAGTCACCATATGCAATACAGCAGTGTCAAACTGTCTTTTTACTTTGATATTCTGTGAGAGCGTGGTCCTTCCCCGGTCGAGGCAACCCATTCGTGCTACAACTATACTACTAATATAGCTGCAGCATGGCTCTACCACGTATATCTGCGCAGGACAGTAACAGTGCCCGAGTGTATGCGCAAGCACGGGTGTACTCTCTATTCCCTCGTAGTCTAATGCGATACACGGTTATTTGACACGACCAGAGAGAGATAAGGCGCAGGACCAAGGGCTTTACAAGCTCTCCGAGGCACGGGGGTGATACACCGCAAAGTCCCAGGCTGCTACTGACAATTTCTTGACAGAAAAAGCCAGTAACTAATTTAGGCCCTGTCGTGAAGCGACAAGTAAAAAAAAGAACCTAACCTAAGAACAACAAAACAACAAAAATAGAAAAAGAAAATAATATATTTAAAATTTTTAAAAGATATTTACAATTTTTTATATAAAAATGAAATATGATGATGGTGATGGGTGACGTGAAATTACAATTAGATAGAAAATAAAAATTAGGAGAATATGGTAGCGGAGCCTGAAGGTCAAAGCGGCACACGCTGCGCTTGGAGTAGGAGTAGGCACACGCTGAGCTTGGAGTTTCTTGGTGGCGGTGGCACGCAGCGCCTAGTCTAGGCACACGCAGCGTCCGGAGCCGGCACACGTAGCGTCTGGGGTAGGTGCTCTCAGCGCCTGGAGCAAGCAGTCGCAGCGCCCAAAGGTAGCACGGGCACTAGCAGGTGGAGGCGCAGGTGACGACTCCAGATGAAAGTAAAGGCTTGTAGGATCCCGGAGTAGTGCGGCCCCGGGATAAGGCTTTTAGTAGATGCTTCTAGTTTAAAAACTGAAGCGAGACTCCCTGTATTCAGCGATGGTTCGGCTTTTATACCTTTTTAGAGAGAACGGGAAATTATTTAAATTAAAAGGAAATTATTGGTAAATGACCTAGAGCAAAAGAGTATTTATGTGGAAATATTGAAATAAAACATCAGACCGGTAACGAATTTGAATAAAAATTGCCATGACAACCAAATAAATAACGATTGTCAAATATGTAAATTTTTGGTTTTAGGCTTGTTATTAAGAAACGGCAAGTTTTATGTAAGAATTGAGATATTATTTATATAGGAAAAAAATAGCGCAACAGCGCGCAATAAACCCGAAATTGCAGAGTTACGGAGAACTAAATAAAAGATCGACAAAGGTAAGACTCCATTGACAGCGATTTAAAAGGTGCTGATAGCGTGAAAATACGAAGTGAAAATGATTTGTTACTGTGTAAAAACGTTAGAGGATCCTATCGAAATAAAGGTGATGCAAAATATGAATGCAGAAAATCAAAAACAGAATGGAAAAATAAACTTAAAATTGTGTAAAATGATATGTAAGTACCATAACACTACATTTTCCAATGATATGTAAGTACCATAACACTACAGCCCAGCCCGGAACTCGGGACCTCATCAGCAGCGCTGTTGCTGTTTGATAAACAGCAAACATATTGCAATGAGAACAGATCTCTTAATATGTAAAACTGAGTTGCTGAGGGTGTCGTAAGAGGCGACCGAGGGAACATGAAACAGATATGGACAGTAGCATCTTCCTGATAACAACTTAATATAATAAAAACACTGTGGTTGCCAATCCGCTTGCCAAGAGCGACAACTATGGCAAATCCCCCCATGAGGCAATCTATTAGGGAGGCTCTATATTCAGCAATTGTAGGCTGTAATGGATGGATGGATAGAGGTTCAATATTCTGTTCTTTTTAATTTACTCGATATTCATCTGTTATGTTCCACTCCATTCGAATTTATTTAATTAAAAGTATTTTTTTATGAATTGAAACACTGACAATGAAACATTTCACCAACTCAAAGTGGTTAAGCACAACAACAAAAAACACAGAATCCAATCGAAGTAAGTTTTAATTTGAAATACGAATCGAATTCGAAATCAATTTTGGGAGTAAGCCTGCTGCTTTCAGTTTCGAGTGTACAAAATTACATTGAGTTCGAATATAACTCGATTGATTCAGAACTTCATTCTGTCGGGAGTAGGCCTGCATTTATACATCCCGGCAAAGTTAACTTGAAACTTCGCTCGGATAATGTAAGCGCGCTGTACTAACTGAAAAAAGTAAAGTTTATTACTAGTAAACATTATTAAGCATAGATTAATTTATAGGGTAAAATAAAAAATGTGTTATTTTATTTTTCATTAAAAAAGGTTGCGCTCCAATAATTTATGAACTTTATCGCGTTTAACTTAAACTCTTATAGCTCCCGATATTTCGGTCACTTAACAGCACCCTGAGTCACATATCCCTTGTGGTCTCTGAAAGAATGATTTTCCCACGGAAGCTGTGTGGTGGGGGTAAGATTCACCGTGTAAATATCGGTAATTAAGGGTCTTTTTACTATACACGGTATGACTAATGGATTTTTTAGAATGGTGGGAGTGGTAAGCATGATATGTCAAGTTAACTTTTGCTTTAATAATTCTTTGCCAGAAAAGAAAAACCTTCAACACTTTTATGTACCTACTTGTGTTTGTAAGATTTACTCCTTTCAATATTTGGTGCTTAAATTGCTGAATAATATTTTATAGACCAATATACATGCATGTATTCAATACCTTTATATTTCACGTTTTAGGTATGATCTGAAATAATCGCTACGCTTGGCAGGCGGTTGGTGATTGGCAATAGCAGACCACTTACACCTATTGCGTTGTCGCCGTTCTATGTACATCAAAATAAATAAACCTAGCAAGCTACCAGCATAGCAAAGTGGCGAAGCAATCAGCTTTGTAGCGGTTTCTAACGAAAAAAAAATTCAAAATAGGAGATTCAGATGCCTGGGTGATCAGTAATCGATTGCTGAAAACAGAATTTAAAAATTCGAAACCGTTCTCGAGATAATCGTGGGACAGACGGACAGACGGACAGACGGACGGACAGACGGACAGACGGACAGACATCGTGAAATCAATAAACCTAGCAAGCTAACAGCATAGCAAAGTGGCGAAGCAATCAGCTTTGTAGCGGTTTCTAACGGTTGCCGATGAACAATCAGTTTCAAAATAGGAGGTTCAGATGCCTGGGTGATCAGTAATCGATTGCTGAAAACAGAATTTGAAAATTCGAAACCGTTTTCGAGATAATCGTCGGACAGAGACAGACGGGCGGACAGACGGACAGACGGACAGACATCGTGAAATCAATAAGTGACTTCGCAAGCTTCGCCACTTAATAAGTGACTTCGCAAGCTTCGCCACTTAATAAGAACGTATTCAAAACTAAAATAAGGTTTTGAATACATTCTTACTTATTTTAAATATATTTGTAGAATATTCTTTCATTTTATTTATTTATTATTGTTTATTAACAATTTTTGTAATGTTAAATGCGTTAGTAGAAAAACATAATACAATTGAAGCACATAATCCAGTCTGCATTACATCATAATCAAAGACTAACTTCTTCTATGCGAACAAACTAAATATCTTTAGAGTAACATCAAGCAAATTCGGCACAATTTCGATGATGTTACTATTGAGTGAATCGAATTAGTTTGGAAACTAGCGTTGCTTTAGAACAATTTTAGTATGCTTGAACGAAATTCAATACGTTTTGAAAAAAATAAAGAATTAAAATAAGTTTATTTAATAACACATAGCAATTTGCTTACAGTAATAACATATGTAGTAATATATATTTGGAAAATGGTTACTAAAAAGGTACCGAACTCAGCATAGTCTTGGTACTGATAAAGTACTTAGACGCTGATCTTCCCTCAGTGCCAAAATAATTTAATAAAACAGTATTCATTATTATAATTTTAAATAAAAACATTTTGACTTTGAGCAAACCGAGCTTGATTTCACCGGCACCAATTAAGTTTTAATTAACAGCGTGTTCGACGGTAAACAAATAGAGGACATTTGAAGTCCGCCAACAAATTGAAACAAGTTAATGTACTCTTTCTGGCCTAAAACTCTTTCAGAAATAAAGGGATGCGTATGCCCAGCAACAGGACGTATAGCCGGTTAGTTTACACTAATTACAATAGTAAATATTAAGTACACAAAAGATAAGAAGTAAAAAAAGCAAATCTGATTCATTTTTATAAATTACCTTCATTAATTTATTTATTTACTAGCAATCCACTCCCCGTCTTCTGTCTGTCTGTAATATTGAAAAAACTGCTATTTATCGAGCTTAGGGGGTTATTTGCATGATATTAAACATGAATAACCATATGTAAAAATGGTAAGTTTTGTCTCTGTCCAGGCTAATCTTCGGAATTAATCGATGAATATACATAGAAAACATACGCATCGTTAAAGAAACTTCTCTTTAAAGGTGGTAAAAATTACTTCGCGTACATACGTTCGATATTTTTTTTGTAACACATATAAAATGGGTGGTTGAGGATTCATTGGAACAAGACTGCTCATAGAAGACAGTCATCATATCTTTTTCCAGATGACAACTTGTCTCGGAGCGGTCTTGTTCCAACGAATCCTCAAGCACCCATTTTATATGGGTTACAAAAACAGTATCGGGCGGATGTACGCGAAGTAATTTTTTACCAACTTTAATATGATGGACTTCCGCAAAGTAACGCCTGATTCTATTAATAAACTTCTCGATTTTGAAATCTGTTGAAAAGGCGGACCTCTAGATGTGTTAATTTTAAAAATAATTTCCAATGCTACTATATGATCTTTTTATTACTCATACAAATATTTTTTAAAGAAATGTGTTGTAGCTATTTTATGTTTAGTAGTTATTGTTATTTATAATTTGTGCCCCGGTGCCCCGGTGCTAATAACATTGCTATTAATTTTATTGTGCTGTATGACCTGAAATTCACGTCTCAAATTATACAACTAATATCTTGACACAACAGTGTAGATGCGGTGTAAGAATTTGCACTGCCCCATATCGGGCTCGTGGGTGTCGTAAAAGGCGACAGAAGGAAACTGTAACAGGAGATGTCATCATCTTAACATCTAAACTGAGCTTGGCAACCCGTAGTTACCAAGCGTGGCAACGACTGATTACGTCTATGAGACAATTTTTAGGGGAGGTCTATGTTTCGCATGGATATGGAGCTTGGCACGTATTTAAATCCCAACTCTTTTATCAGCAAATCCTACAACACTGAACGTCGTTTGGCCCCTCTTCATATTTTGCTGCGTGGTTTTGCTGCATGATTTTATATACCTACACGTGCATCACAAAAGTTTTTAAATTACCTCGATTGTAGTTTACTCGCGGGTCATCAGACAGAACGTTCCGTTGTTCTGTCAAATTGAACACGATCTGTCTTGAAGTCTTTTGTAGGTTGCTGTGTTAATGAATAAGAGAAGAACTGAGAATACTTAAAATATATTATTTACAAATACATTTAAGCTATGTGTAGAAAATTTTAGGGGAATTTCTAATGGCTCTCAAATTAAACATTTATGAAAGATTATGTTAAAGCTGAAGTTTGAAGTGGTTTTGATATCAGTTGTAATGCAAAAAAAAATCAGTTAACAAATTTTTATGAGTATAATACAATCATACTGCCCCAAGACCACTTTGATAGATTTTATGTCAATTTAAGAAATTATTGCAAAAATGGAAATAGTCATGCTACTTGCTCTATTCACTTCCTACCGAGTTAAAAAAATAACAAGGGCAAGTGAGAACAATATGGTGGCAGATTACTGAGGCTGGTCTTTACAAAGAACAAAAAACATTTATATATTTTCTGATACTTCAACAATTAATATTTAACTGTATTGAAAAATGTAGAACTGGATATATTCAAAAAAGATTAATGATTTAAAATCATTTTTTGGAAATATCATGCATTTAAAATAAATTCCGATTCTACAACATTACTCATGGTTTCATATTTAATATAAATACTATAACTTAGGACAGTATCAAAACATTGGTTTCTAACATTGAAGTAAAATGTACTATTACTATGAACATTTTACTACAATGGTAAAAACCAATGTTTTGATACTGTCCTATATATAAATGACTGCCTCGTTGGTCTAGTGGTTGTAGTAGTGCGACTACTGATCATGAGGTCCCGGGTTCGAATCCCGGGTCGGGCCAAAAATCAGTTATTGAGTTTTTCCATCAAGAAATTCTCAGTAGCTGCCCGGAGTCAGGAAGTTGGCGGTGTTTCACCCCCGTGCCTAGGAAAGCACGTAAAGCCGTTGGTCCTGTGCCTGATCTCTCTCCGGTCGTGTCGGTTTACCGTCCCATCGGGCTACGAGAGTGAGGGAATAGAGAGTGTGCTTGCACATACACTTGGGCACTATAATCCTGTCCTGCGCCGATGGCTAGTCTCCGTTGAGACTGGCCGCCGTGGCCGAAATTCGGTCTGGAGGACATTATTATTATTATTATATATAAATGTATATATACTAAATATTATTTCACTAGTTTCTACCTGGAGAACAATCTTTGATACCATTATTTTACACACTTCAGACACCAAGTGGTTTTGTACTCCCTGCTATGTTTCGGTTTGTAATTAACATACCCAAAACTAAAATATTCTCTAGCAAGAGATAATAGAGCCAGTATAATGAAAGGCTATGAGATATTTCGTCATGATTCAAAAAGGAAACGGCGCAATGGTTGCCATCCTTGTTTGCTTGGTTGCAGTTGTCTATAGACACAGTAGTAATTTAGTAGTGGTAGACTGATAACTCATCTACTACTACTAAATGACTGCAATTTCTCGGTTTCACAGTTATTTGTACGACGGTACCGAATTGTGTCCAAAACCGTACCGTACCGTAACTGGCGTTCTGAAAGGTGGGGTCTTTATCCTGCACTATACTCATTAATTTTTTTTTATTAATTTATATTTTGGGTTGTTAAGAAGAATTTGTAATGTATAACAAAATCGCTTTTTGTCTTGACCCCAATATTTGTATATTTTGTTGTATCTTTCCCTTGGTATACAATAAAGAATATTGTAATATAAAGACAGATAAGTAATTCTATATTATATGATACAAATAAGAGTAATTTACATCACATAATGTAGAGTTATTTAATATTTCCGTCATAACGTATACATATGAATAACGCCAACGTCGCAAAACTTCCTAAAATAATAAAAACAAAGCATCTAAGATATATAATTCAAACGGGATTATAGAAACAATCTACTAAAGCCGTAAGCTCATCATACATACAGCAATAGATGCTTTAGCTTTGTACGAGCATCTTATCTATGTATCTGGTACAAGTTCTAAAATTAGAAATTCATCGTTGCGGATCCAACATCTTAACACGTGGTAGAGCCACGCTGCAGATATATTATGGTTGTAGCACGAATGTGTCATGCCGACCGGGAAAGGACCACGCTCTCACAGAATACCAGCGAAAAAGAGCAGCTTAACGCTGCTGCGTTTCGTATGGTGTGTAGAGAACCGGAGACCCGTTTAACTGGAAACGAGGCATTACTTCTTAGTTCTCATGGGTGACAACGCATATGATTATTAAAATATCGATTTCTATGGGCCACAGTATCCACTTACCATCAGGTGGGCTGTGTGCTCGTTTGTCACCCTTATTCTATAAAAACAACCTCGTCGGTCGCATCATCAATAGTGCGAGATCTCCTACTGCGATTGCTATCCGCCTGCGTGCTACAAGGTGAAATTTTACAAGCAAATGAGATAATATAAACAAAGAGGTAATATAATAAAACACAAATTTAGCATTAACTGAGTACTTAATACTCTAGACTAGACAATTGAAATACTTTAGGGGTGACAACGCATCTATCTACATTTTGAATCTTAATCGGCGATAAATGTAGATGCCTATAAGTCACAGCATCTACTTACTATCAGGTGGACTGTGAGCTCGTTTATCACCCTTATTTTATAAAAAAAGATCTAAAGCGTTCAAATACTAAATGTTGCAAATATTTTAGTCATATAGTATAGATTATAAGAATCATTTTACAAATGATAAAGCACCACCGCCACATCTGCAATTATTTCGAAATGGTGTCAGATACTCCATGAAATGAATCCCTACGAGACAACCAACATGCTTATTTATCGGGGCTACCAAGAGACCCAAACATTGGGTATGTTCACGTCCAAATAGAATATATACCGAAAAAAAAAACCGCCCAAGTGCGAGTCGGACTCGCGCACCGAGGGTTCCGAACAAATCCGTAGGTAATATTAGTTTAAAATTATTAAAAATATTTTTATTATATGATGTGCTATAAAACGTTGCTTCGTTCCAAATTTCAAAATCCTGAGTTCACGGCAAGTACCCTGTAGGTTTTAATTGCCTTGCGAATTCGAAAATTTGCGGCATAAACGGCTGTATCTTTTGATTGCGTTGGCTTAGAAGTTTGATTTTTTCAAAGCTCCAAGAAACAGTAGACGTAAATATTTGATATGAATTTCAGCTTGATACCTCCACGCGTTCCTGAGAAAAAGGGTCATGACCAACAGACAGACGGACAACAAAGTGATCCTATATACTATACTATATATAAGTATATTCTAAGTCTATGGCAAGGAGGTTGTAAAATATAATTATAACCTCCTTGGATTTGGTAGAGTAGAAACTTTCATGTCCAGCAAATGCCAACTTTTTCAAAAATATGTTACCTAATATAAAATTAATATGCTATCAAATTCTTTATAGAGATGTAGTAGGTCGAGTAGAGTACTTAAAAGACTAAAGAAAACTGGGGACGTAACCTCTCTCCTAAGGAGAGACCTCAGGAGTTCAAATATGCGCCGAGTTACTTTGAGAAAATTTGGCTTCGGTAGCACCCATCGTTCAACACGTGTGTCTTATATAATTTTCATTAGTACGTTAGCTTTGTAATATCGTTTTACTTCTACCTAAATAAAGTGATTTCTAGTATGGCAAGATTAAGACTTTTTATCGTCTTCATCATTATTACAGTCTTTTACATGTCCACTGCTGAACATAGACCTCTCGCAAGGAATCTTACAAAGATATTAATTTATCAATTGAACATGGAACTAAAATAGTGAGCACAATAAACGTTCTCATGTATATATAAATGTAATATGACAGTTCTAACAATATGATATGGCACTGTTAATATTTTCGCACCATAATAATAATGGTTATGTCACAACCTTTATTATACATACTCTCACAATTTAATTTACTATATAGCCGATAGGATCCCAGCACTTATGTGTACTTACGTTTGAAGAAACAATTTTGGTCTTCCTTTGTGTTACGAAGATCGAAACTTATTGCTTCATTAAGTGTTATTAGTATTTTATTTATTCAAAGACTTATATTATAAACAGTCATAGAAAATTATACAGTATTTTGTTGTGAGTTGTCATCTAATGAGATATATCTCACACTGCCTTAACTGTTCCCATTATAAACCTTTCTACCTAGTTGATTAAATTGTTTCAAAACTAGAGTTAGAGAATGTATGTAGGTATTGAAGGATGATAGTGGAATTAAAATCTCCTCGTATGGGTGCAGCTATATATTACTTAATTATTCTTTATTATATACTCTTTAACATACAATAATCAATTATTGCGCAATCACAATCGGGTGATGTTGATCATATTTTAATTATTATTATGCTGCCAATCGTTACTGCCGTTCTTAGAGTATGTTAGTTTAATACTCTAAGCTGCCGTTGCATCCCATATATTACAGCTATTAGGAATAACGGAAACGATTATATACTCGTATATATACACAATCTTACAACGAAGATTTTAGTTCTTGAGAGCTAAGTATCCTCGAAGCAATAGCACTGGTTTGCTTTGCCTAATGGACCTTATATTAAAATTTGGGTTTTTTAGGGTTCCGTACCTCAAAAGGAAAAAAACGGAACCCTTATAGGATCACTTTGTTGTCCGTCTGTCTGTTGGTCATGACCCTTTTTCTCAGGAACGCGTGGAGGTATCAAGCTGAAATTCATATCAAATATTTACGTCTACTGTTTCTTGGAGCTTTGAAAAAATCAAACTTCTAAGCCAACGCAATCAAAAGATACAGCCGTTTATGCCGCAAATTTTCGAATTCGCAAGGCAATTAAAACCTACAGGGTACTTGCCGTGAACTCAGGATTTTGAAATTTGGAACGAAGCAACGTTTTATAGCACATCATATAATAAAAATATTTTTAATAATTTTAAACTAATATTACCTACGGATTTGTTCGGAACCCTCGGTGCGCGAGTCCGACTCGCACTTGGGCGGTTTTTTTTCGGTATATATTCTATTTGGACGTGAACATACCCAATGTTTGGGTCTCTTGGTAGCCCCGATAAATAAGCATGTTGGTTGTCTCGTAGGGATTCATTTCATGGAGTATCTGACACCATTTCGAAATAATTGCAGATGTGGCGGTGGTGCTTTATCATTTGTAAAATGATTCTTATAATCTATACTATATGACTAAAATATTTGCAACATTTAGTATTTGAACGCTTTAGATCTTTTTTTATAAAATAAGGGTGATAAACGAGCTCACAGTCCACCTGATAGTAAGTAGATGCTGTGACTTATAGGCATCTACATTTATCGCCGATTAAGATTCAAAATGTAGATAGATGCGTTGTCACCCCTAAAGTATTTCAATTGTCTAGTCTAGAGTATTAAGTACTCAGTTAATGCTAAATTTGTGTTTTATTATATTACCTCTTTGTTTATATTATCTCATTTGCTTGTAAAATTTCACCTTGTAGCACGCAGGCGGATAGAAATCACAGTAGCAGATCTCGCATTATTGATGATGCGACCGACGAGGTTGTTTTTATAGAATAAGGGTGACAAACGAGCACACAGCCCACCTGATGGTAAGTGGATACTGTGGCTCATAGACATCGATATTTTAATAATCATATGCGTTGTCACCCATGAGAACTAAGAAGTAATGCCTCGTTTCCAGTTAAACGGGTCTCCGGTTCTCTACACACCATACGAAACACAGCAGCGTGAAGCTGCTCTTTTTCGCTGGTATTCTGTGAGAGCGTGGTCCTTTCCCGGTCGGCATGACACATTCGTGCTACAACCATAATATATCTGCAGCGTGGCTCTACCACGTGTTAAGATGTTAGATCCACAACGACGAATTTCTAATTTTAGAACTTGTACCAGATACTTGTATTGATAAGATTCTCGTGCAAAGCTAAGCATCTATTGCTGTATGTGTGATGAGCTTACGGCTTTAGTGGGTTGTTACTATAATCCCGTTTGAATTATATATCTTGAATGCTTTGTAATTATTATTTTAGGAAGTTTTGAATATTAAATAATTCTACATTATGTGATGTAAATTACTCTTATTTGTATCATATAATGTAGAATTACTTATCTGTCTTTATATTTCAATATTCTATATTATATACCAAGGAAAAAATACAACAAAATATACAAATATTGAGGTCAAAACAAAAAGCGATTTAATTACTACATCGCAATTTTTTCCTGACAACCCAAACAATAAATGAAAAATAAAAAGAGATTAACCAGTACAGTGCAGGATAAGACCCCACCTTGCAGAGCGCCAGTTACGGTATCAAGCCACGAAGAAAGTTTATCTGGGACACAATTCGGTACCGGCGTACAAATAACTGTGAAACCGAGAAATTACAGTCATTTAGTAGTAGTAGATGAGTTATCAGTCTACCATTACTAAATTACTACTGTGTCTATAGACAACCGCGACCAAGCAAACAAGGACGGCAACCGTTGCGCTGTCTCTTTTTTGAACCATGAAGAAATGTCTCATAGCCTTTCATTATACGAGTACTGGCTTTGTTATCTCTTCCTAGAGAATATTTTAGTTTTTTAATGTATGAAAAAAAATATATTGTAATATGTTACCAACATACCTAAACATAACAGCGAGTAAAAAACCGCTTGGTGTCTGAAGTGTGTAAAATAATGGTATCAAAGATGGTACTCCAGGTACAGTATCAAAACATTGGTTTCTACCATTGAAGTTAAATGTACATAGTACTAGTAATATTAAGTAATTAATAATAAATAGTAATTAAGTAATATTTTACTTCAATGGTAGAAACCAATGTTGTGATACTGTCCTAAGTTATAGTATTTATATTAAATATGAAACCATGAGTAATGTTGTCGAATCGGAATTTATTTTAAATGCATGATATTTTGAAAAAATGATTTTAAATCATTAATCTTTTTTGAATATCTCCAGTTGTATATTTTTCAATACAGTTAGTTATTAATTATTGAAGTATCAGAAAATATATAAATGTTTTTTTTTCTTTGTAAAGACCAGCCTCAGTAATCTGCCACCATATTGTTCTTGCCCTTGTTATTTTTTTAACTTGGTAGGAAGTGAATAGAGCAAGTAGCATGACTATTTCCATTTTTGCAATAATTTCTCAAATTGACATAAAATCGAAAAAAGCCAAATTTTCTCAAAGTAACTCGGCGCATATTTGAACTCCTGAGGTCTCTCCTTAGGAGAGAGGTTACGTCCCCAGTTTTCTTTAGTCTTTTAAGTACTCTACTCGACCTACTACATCTCTATAAAGAATTTGATAGCATATTAATTTTATATTAGGTAACATATTTTTGAAAAAGTTGGCATTTGCTGGACATGAACGTTTCTACTCTACCAAATCCAAGGAGGTTATAATTATATTTTACAACCTCCTTGCCATAGACTTAGAATATACTTATATATATATATATATATATATATATATATATATATATATATATATATATATATATATATATATATATATATATATATATATACTTGAATATGGCATATGGGCGACCTGACAGTCCGAAAACGCGTGTCTAATTTTGATTTGTCATTTTGTGCGTTAGCTAGTGATGTACACTTTACTTACAAGGACTATCGGAAAATAATTGTTAAGGAAGCGGTAAAAAGATTTAAAAAAATTGTTTAGTGCACGCAATTGAATAACTTAAAAAGAAACTGAATTTTTACCATGATAGTTATAAAGTAATTAAAACATATTCATATGACATATTATTTATATATTTCTGGGAATAAGCTGAACCTACCTGCTTTTATATGTATTTTAATTCAAATGTAAACAATCCCCAAGAATCAGATCGGAAAGTTGTATTTTCGAGTTATGATCTTTAGAGAAAAATATTTACTACAATGGACATTTTCCCCGGAATTTCTTTTTTAACATATTTTTAATATAAATAGGTTAACTAAGTATAGACCTATTTATATTTTATAAAATGTTTTGAAGGGGAAATAAACAACGGGGACACGGAATACATATCATCATAATTACAGCCCTTCACGTCCGTTGCTGGATATAGGCCTCCCCCAAGGAATGCCACAAAGCCTGGTCCTGAGGCACCTGCATCCGTCGACTTCCTGCATAATTTACCAGATCGTCACACCATCTATTGGGGGGACGCCCCACACTTCGTCCGCCGGTACGAGGCCGCCACCCGAGAAACTTTTTCCCCATCAGTTGTCGGTTCCTCAAGATATATGGACGGCCACTGCCACTTCAGCTTCCTAATCTGTTGGGCTATGTCGGTCACTCTGGTTCTACTGCGGATACCCTCATTTCCAAGTTTATCACTCAGAGATACTCCGAGCATAGCTCTCTCCATAGCTCACTGAGCGACCTTGAGCTTCCTCATCCGGCTGGCAGTGAAGGACCACGTCTCAGTTCCGTATGTCATCACTGGCAACACGCACTGGTTGTACAGTCTCGTTTTCAAGTTTTGAGGTATACCTGACGAGAAGATGTGCCGTAATTTCGCGATTGCTGCCCAGCCGATTTGAATCTGTCAACTGACCTCTCGGTCGAAGTTCGACCTGCCTGGTAAGTTCAACAAAAGTAAACATATTCGTCAACAACTTCGAACTTAGTGCTCCCAACAATTACCGGCATAGGTGTAACATGGACGTTAAACATGATTTTTGTTTTGTCCATGCTCATCTTAAGACCTATCCGTTGGGAGACACTATTGAGGTCATTAAGCATAGTGCTTAGGTTCTCCAGTGATTCGGCAATAAAGACTATATCGTCGGCAAATCAAAGGTGAGTGATGTACTCGCCATTGGCGTTAATAACGTATTAAGTATATTACGTCACCCTATCTTACACCTCTCTGCAGTTGTGTTGTTATAAGGGTATGTGGTATATGGTGGTAAATCCTTTTCAGAAACCAGCTTGTTCGGGAGACTGGAAGTGGCAGAGTCTGCATGCGAGACGATTCGTAATGACTCTTGAAAACAGCACGCAGACGTGGCTTAGAAGGAAAATCGGTCTGTAGTTCTTCGAGAGAGCATTGTCGCCTTACTTGAAGAACAAGACCACCGCACTTCTGCTCCATGCTTCCGGTGTAGTGCCACCATGGAGTTCGGAAGTAAATGGCTTCTGAAGGACTTCAAGTACTGGTTTCCACCAGCTTTCAGAATCCCTGCTGTAACTCCATCCTCACCTGGGGCCTTGCTGTTTTTAAGGTGCTGAAGAGCTAATCTAATCTCGCTCAGACAGACGTCCAGAATATCATCGAAATAGTGTTGGATAAGACTTGCTCTTGAATCGTTCCTAACACTTGCGTGTGGCTCCAACGATGATGTGTACAGCTGCCTACGGAACCTCTCAATCTCGCAATATTTTTTTAGATAAGGACCAGATGTCTAAAAAATAGAAAGTAGAAAACGTAATTGAAATCTATCGAGTAGTTTTCTGTGATGCGCGCACAACGGCAAACCTCTGTCATTTTATTTATATAGATTGGTTTTAAATAGTAGTTTATCAGTTTCTAGAGTATTATATTAATAAACAAAACAATGCCTCTGTGTATATTCTTTCTTTGATTTCTTGCACATTTTACCTATTTTTAAATTGTTCTACTTTTAATTATATCTATTCTTTGATTCATTCATGTCATATCTCATTAATATAAAATATAACTAATAACATAGAAAGAAACATTAACCCTTATATTTTCCTAAGATATTGTCTTCCCCGCTATGAAATATGTCCAATATTTCACCACATTGCAAAGTGACGCCACCCTGGTGGCCATAGACTAAGGATATATTGGCGTATAGACCGATATAGTGTGCAAGGGAGACGAAAATTCCTTATGGCAAAAATGCAAGATAGAAAAGGATACCAAATCATATGACAAGTCGATATGCAAGAAATAGACTCCTAGATATTTTGTAATTTTTGAGAGTGTAATAGCGGTTATTTTTCGTAAGTAACTTTTTTCCAAAATGGTTACTTGTTCTGTGAGTGACTGTGATATTAATAATAGAAATGATCCTGATAATTGCACATTTCATATGTAAATTCTCAAGACGTCGTCAATGTTATGACACGTTTATTTTTGGTTAAAATTTATGTTATATACTGTTTAAAAAATAAAACGTTTTCAACTATTTTGTTAATTCTGATATTTTGCAAAGAAAAAAGTCACATTGTTCATAATTGCATGAATTTGGTAAATACATTTTCATTCAAAATATTTCACATGTACGCTAGGGATTGACTCAAATATATGAAAATTAATGTCGATATTTATCTTGAATGTTTATATTGATACGATAGATTTGCTCACACAACAAGAAAATAAATCCTTCGTTTGCGTTTTATTTATGTAATTTTATTTTTCCGTTTGTCAAACAGATTCCCTTCGGATTCTATAATTAGAAAAAAATTGGTTAAGTTTAATTGGACGAGTTGGTTGGAATCCAAAGAAAAACTCAACAATTTGCAATAAACATTTACTTGAGAAGTACAAAAGAAAAAGTACAATGAAAACAACTTTATTAAAAGAAGCCATTTCTACATTATTTGTACCAGTAAGTATAAAATTGTTATAATTAGACTATAAAAATTTAACTTTTAAAACTTTACATAAAAATAGAGACAGATTTTTATACATTATAAAACTGTAGTAGGTACATTGAAGACAAAAAATCTTGAGATTATCCTATTTAAGGCGTTATGAACCCAACTAAGTATCTATTTATCAACCAAAAAATGTATAACCTTACTTCACCACCCGCACCTAAATATATATGCAAATATAAAAATATTAATGCAATATTCATAGCATTACGCTATTTTCTCCAAGGGGTTGCGTGGAGCTTCGGATTATATTCCCATGTCACAATGACAAAACTTTTAGCGTAGTTAGATATAATATATTTAGTAATGCTCTTGAAGCGCCACTAGACGTCCGCGTATGAGACGCGTGGTTCAATGAGCCAGGATAGTATAAAATCCATAGTATTTGATACTCGCAACGCTCGATGACCAATTCATGCTTGATGGCCGACGATATTGTGCCGAGGGCTTAAATAGCATGGTACATCGCCTACAGCGTTAGTCGTAGAGAAGAGGAATTCATGGTTAAGTAATAGCTGCACGGATCAATAGATCTGCCAGATTAAGTTGCACTTGCCACGGTCAGTCCATGAATGAGTGACAATTTTCTTAACATATCGAGATTTAGAGAAGAGAGTGCATCTGTATCCTCAGACTCTTGGTGCACTTTACTCTGTTAAGATTATGTTTTTAAAATTCATGCAACTAAAATGATAATAAGTTTATTATTACTTTATAATTTTCTGGGACAGATAAAATATATAAACATGAAGCATGATGAAGCCTTTATAAACATATTGGCCTTTAAACAGAGCAATCTTGTTTAACTGATTCCTACAAGTTTCCCTACTTGAATTATTTATTTATTTATTTGTATGGATCTCCAACAGTTGTACATATTAAATTACATATTAATTTACATGTACAAATTACTACGTACTACCAATTATAGGAGAACACATCACTCTAAAACAATAGCAGTGTTTGTAATTTGCCTATTTTAATGGTAGTTGGAACAAAAATAAGTTTAACGAACAAAAGATAGATAATAGTTTTTATAACATAAATTAAAGTTAAGTTTAGCATAATGTTAGTGACTAATTAATTTTCTAAACTATCATTACATTTTTTTGTTAAAAGTGTGAGCCTGTCACAACCAATTTCTAGTGTTGCAATGTTTTTTACACATACATTGTATACACGTGATATACGTGTTATTGGAGAGTTAATTGAAAATGAAATTATTAAGCTTACATTCATATTTAAGTCCTATGTTAAAATAATGATTTTCTATAATGTATTTAATTCTTAATTATTAAATGTTTTTAGTTAGCAAGAGCAATAATTATATGAAAAATAAAGCAGCCATTATGTACTCCAACTTCAGCTCGAGCTACAAAACCGTTTTCAGTGTCTAGAAGATTGCAGTGCAGTGGACGACATGAATGACAAGCTCGTGGAAACTGTTCATGCGGTCGGAGCTAAGTTTCGCAAGACCCGCCGTAGAAGAACAAAAAACCTTCCGATCAAACTCTTAATCTCATGGCTGTTAGACGGAATATGAAGCTGCAGTGTTCAGTAGATTTGACAGCATACAGGCAACTGAAAAGAGAAATCTCCAAATGCGGCGGGATTTACGCAACTTTAATACTGCTCGTATTGTAGAAGCAATCGAGCGGAACCAGGGCTACAAAGTTTTTGCTAGAGATCTGTTTGCCAGAAAGATCCAACTGTCAAAGCTGAAGACCGAGTGTGGCAGTGTCGTTTCCGGGACACCTGAGATTTTGAGTGAGATTGAGAAGTTATATTGGCAGCTGTACACATCATCGTTGGAGCCATACGCAAGTGTGAGTAACAATTCATGAGCAAGTCTTATCCAACACTATTCCGATAATATTCAGGACGTCAGTCTGAGCGAGATTAGATTGGCTCTCCAGCACCTTAAAAACAGCAAGGCTCCAGGTGAGGATGTAATTATAGTGGAGCTTCTGTAAGCGGGTGGAAAGCAGTACTTCAAGTCCTTCAGAAGCTCTTTAATTCCGCATCCCATAGTGGCACTACACCGGAGGCGTGGAGCAGAAGTGCAGTGGTCTTGTTCTTCATTTAAGGCGACTACGCTCTCTTAAATAACTACAGACCGATTTCCCTTCTGATCCGCGTCTGCGTGTTATTTTCAAGAGTCATTACAAATCTCTCGCGTGCAGACTCGTCGACTTCCAGCCTTCCGAACAAGCTGGTTTCTGAAAAGGCTTAAGCAACTTAGACCACACACATACCCTTTGAAAAATTGTACAGATGTCCGAGGAATACAATTTGCCACTATGTCTAGCGTGTGTGAAATATGAGAAATCCTTTGATTCAGTTGCAATTGGGGCGGTGCTGTAGTCCCTTCGGCGGTGCTAAGTTGACTGTCGGTATATCGAAGTGCTGAAGTGTTTGTACAGTAGAGCTACGATGGCTATCCGAGTACAGAACCAGAGTACGAAACCTATCCAACTGCAGAGGTGTAAGACAGGGTGACGTTATATCCCCGAAACTGTTCACCGCTGCATTAGAAGACGTTTTCAAGATTCTGGACTGGAAAGGATACGGTATTAACATCAACGGCGAGTAAATCACTCATCTTCGATTTTTCGACGATATAGTCCTTATGGCAGAATCACTGGAGGGCCTAAGCACTATGCTCAATAACCTCAATAGTGTCTCCCAACGGATAGGTCTTAAGATGAACATGGACAAAACAAAAATCATGTCTAACGTCCATGTCACACCTATGCCGGTAGTTGTTGGGAGCACTAAGCTCAAAGTTGTTGACAAGTATGTTTACCTGGGACAAATAGTCCGACTAGGTAAGTCCAACTTCGACCGTGAGGTCAGTCGACGGATTCAACTCAGCTGAGCAGCGTTCGCGACATTACGGCACATCTCGTCAGGGATACCTCAAAAATTGAAAACGAGACTGTACAACCAATGCGTGTTGCCAGTGATAACCTATGGAACTGAGACGTGGTCTTTCACTGCTAGCCGGATGGGAAATCTCAAGATCGCTCAGCGAACTACAGAGAGAACTATGCTCGGAGTTTCTCTGCGCGATAAACTTAGAAATGAAGATATCCGCAGTAGAAACAGAGTGATCGACATGGCCCAACGGATTAGGAAGCTGAAGTGGCAATGAGCCGGCCATATAGCGCGAAGAACTGACAACCGATGGGGAAAAGTTCTCGAATGACAGACTCATACGGGTAAGCAAAATATACGTCAGTCCCTTCACTAGATGAAGTGACGACCTGGTAAGGGATGCAGTAAGTAGATGGTGCAGATAGCTAAGTACCGTGCTTTGTAGCATTCCTTGGGGTATGTCTATGTTCAGCTATGGACTTGTGAAAGACTGTTAATAAAAAAAACACGTGTGTGTGTGTGTGTGTGTGTGTGTGTGTGTGTGTGTGTGTGTGTGTGTGTGTGTGTGTGTGTGTGTGTGTGTACTTATATTCGCACGTAGGAAGTTATACTTCTTTAGCGTAACAAAACAAAAATAACTAAAAATAACTACCTTAAATATGTTATCAGTTCCCACGAAAACTTGTGAGACCCAATGAAGTTGTCGCTTTGAGGTGTAAGTGTGCGCGCGCATCGTAACAACTTCATAGTGTCGTTTTTAGCTGTCGGTGTGCGCGCGCATCGTAAAAAATGCACTCTAATAATTTTTCCCTAACGCCCCAAAAGAAGTATAATATCAAAAATAATTTAATGACACGTTTATTTTGCAAATGTCGATACAAAGTTATCAAAAAATAATTAATAATTAAAAATGTTGTACTGCCGACTTCAATATAAGTTATTAAGAATCAAAAACTATTGATCTGATCTTGATCAAATTCATATGGGACTACACGAGAAGTATCAGCTTTCAAATAAAAAAGAATCATCCAAATCGGTTCACCCAGTAAAAAGTTATGAAAACACATATTAAAAAAAAACATACAGTCGAATTGAGTACCGTCTCCTTTTTGGAAGTCGACAGAAAACTATCAATAAACTAGGTTTTCCTTCAAAGAAAGACGAGACAAAAGAGATTTAGAAGATCTCGAGAGTTAGGGAAGAAATACGACACCGATAAATGTTTTAGAAAGATTTATTCGCTCCAAATTTTCTGACTTGTTGTAAATTATATTACTATCGAATAAATGTACTTTAATAGTTTTATTGCTTTTAGTGTGTTTTATATTATGCAGTACGTAGTTCAAAATTTTGTCAATTTCTACGGACACTTAACGAATATATTATGGCCTTATTTATAAATTATCTAGCCTTTTATTAATTGAAATACCGTGTCATTACCGTTAAAGCCTATCAAAAGAATACTATTGAATATAGGCCTCCCCTGTAGATTACTTCATATGGGGAATATTTTCCATAGCCATGCCTAGCAGGCTTATTGGAAAACGCAGTTTTTTTTTTATTTGTTACTAGCTCTTCCCCGCGACTTCGCCCGCGTGTTTTTTGGGTTTTAATGTTTTGCGCGGAACCCTAATTCTTTTTCTAAAATAAAGTAGCCTAAGTTACTCCTTGTGTCATCAGCTATCTGCCAGTGAAAATCCCGTTAAAATCGGTTCAGCCGTTTCGGAGATTAGCTGGAACAAACAGACAGACAGATGGACAGACAGACAAACGGACAGACAGATAGATAAAAACTTTAAAATTTGTATTTTTGTTATAAGTACCGTATATACTTCCATATGCATTTGATAAAAAGCTGTAATTTTTATATTACAAACAAACACTTCAATTTTATTTATTTGTATTTGTATAGATTAGGAAGTCGCTGTTGCCCATTCCCGGGTTTGTTTCCGTCTGTCACCTCTTACGATACCCACGGGGCGATATAAGGTAGTGAATATTTGTATACACGGTTATTTCCATTTTTGTCTTTGCGTTTTGAATAATTCCTTTTAAGTATTACTTAAAACGTGTTTTTTTATTAAAAAGGTTAAATACGAGTACAAATATACTTTGAGGTTTTCGCTTTACAAACCCTGATAATGCGGTGACTGTGGTTATTAAATGCGAAGATGTATAAACAAAAATGGAAACCACTTATAAAAACAATAAAAATATTGACATTTTTTTATTTCCGTTTTGATACTTTAGTTTCACACCATCGCTTATAAACTCACTTTGAATTATGTTCTAACGTTGTAATATTAATATAATTTAATAATAATACCTCACTGCACATAAAATTCACTATAGGGAATAGATTAAACAGTGAAAAATTCAAAATAAAACACTCTATTTGTACCAAGCAGTAAAGTACTGAGACCGCATTCGTACACACTGCTGTTTTTCAATACTGCCATTTATTTAAAAGTATCTTGTAGATGTTTTTGTCTGGTTTACTTATCAATTAAAGATTTAATTTCCATTGCGTAAATAAAAATACATATTATGCTTTGAAACAGTGCACAGTATACGTATTGTAAAAAAAATAGCAAATCTGATTACTTTAGTCCTACCAGATTTTCTGTATCGAAATGTTGATTTTAACACAGAAAATCTGCACAAAAGGATATTCTTATCACTTCGGTGTCTGTCTATCCATCCATAATTTAAATAAATCTCAGTGCCTCTATTACTTCATGTAGGTAATTTAAATTCAGCATAGTGTAGTGTTACGACAGTCAGTCGCATGTTACATCACGTTTACACGAGGACATTCTCGAAAATCGGTATTCCAATAACGTTTACAATGACGTACGGGAAATCAGTATTTACGGTTGAACAATAAAGAATACAGTCATAGATTTAAATCGTTTTCTCCTTTGTACTATATTTTGTGTTATTTTTCTTAATTGTCAAATTTTTAAGTTCCTTCTTATTTCTCAGACCGTAAAAGTTAACCGTTACATATGGGTTTCTTCCGTTATAAGAATATTTTCCTTACCTTTCTTGCTTAGCAGGCCCATCTCAGTGCCAGAAATTTCGCACCTTTGACGCTGCTGCTGTTGGGTATTTACGCCTGGCATGAAATGCGTAGAGTGTAGTTTTAATGTGGTAGAGCCATGCTGCAGCTGTATTAATTGTATAGTTGTAATACGAATGGGTCGGCTCAACCGGGGAAGGACCACGCTCGCAGAGAATACCAGCGTAAAATAGCAACTTAATGCTGCTATGTTTTGTATAGTAAGTGTAAAGAACCGGAGACTCTTTTTACTGGAAAAGAGGCATTCTGTCTTAGTTCTCACAGTTGACGACGCATCTGCATTTTGATTTGCAAACGAAGATAGATGTAGACTTGAATAGGCCGCAGCATCAACTTATCATCAGTTGGAATGTGTGCTCGTTTCTCATCCTATTTTTTTATTTTTATTTTTTTTATTGATAGAACCACCAACGGAATAACATGTTGTTTTCAAAAAAATGTGACAATATGCTTAGGAACTAAGATTTACATGTTTCCATTTAAAGGTAGTTACAGCATGTTTAAAAAATACGATAACTTAATAATTGTTACAAGTACGAGTAAAATACTAATATAAAACAAACAAAAACAATAAGACAATACGAAGTATATGAAAAATAAAAATATATAAAAATAACAACATTTATATCGAGTTTATATAAAGTTATGGTATAATTATTACTATGAGTTATTAAATAGATTGACAATTTTAGCTCTAAAAGATTTTATACTATCGCTAAATAAGTCAATAGTCTTATCTTTAAGGACACATTCGTTATACAATCTGCTTATTCTCGGTATAAGAGAGTGATGACCAAGATTAATTTTATACAATTTGTGTTTTAGTAAGGGAATCGAAAAACTCGGTCCACGGCAGGGAACTTTGAACAATAATTGTGATAGTAATTCTGCAGAATCCATAATCTCATTTGTAAGCTTGTACAAAAAAACTAAATCATGTAGTTTATGTCTGTTCGATAGTGAGTTTAATTTTAGTTTTAGGAGACGAGTGAAATAGGATTCCATATGATTACCACTAGAGCAATATTGAGTGAATCGTCTTTGAATGCTTTCTATACGATCTTTGTGTATTTGATAATTAGGGCTCCATATGATGGTGCCGTGCTCTAATTTACTTCTAACTAAGGAAGTGTAAAGAAGTTATTTGTTTTGATTTTTTTTAAACATTTTGAATCCCTGTATAAAAACCTGAGCATTTTCCGTGCCGATCTGCAAATATTTTCAATGTGAATATTAAATCTTAATTTAGCATCAATTGTAATTCCTAAGTCTCGGATGGATTCAAGCTTCTGAAGTGGATTATTGTTCAAAGTTTTATATATTCTATATAAAAAAAGCTATTAATAATACGACACAAAAGCTTGTTTGGCCAATATATTAGATACACGAGGGTTCTCGTCGACAAGGTAACTTTATGACTGTGAGTAGGTTTCCTTTGTAACGAAGTTGGTCGTAACTGTGACAACAAAGTTACGGCTACTTCAAATTACAATGTTGCAAATACAAAGACACGCACTTATACTGTGCTGTGGCCCATAGGGGGCAACAGCAACCACTTACCATCAGGTGGACTGTGTGCTCGCTTGTCATTCTTATCCTATAAAAAAAACAGGTAGATATACCGTCATATAAAGAAATAGGAACCCATAACATTTTTATGGTAATTACCGTAGTCGCCTCTTACAACAACCATGGGGAAAAAATTGGGTGACGGATAATGGATATTCTTAGACACAGCCAGGATATGTATGTCTTTATTTCATAATTGCTCCGCCCTTTTATCAAGACAACACTATCGATATAATGAATATTAGGCATAGATACAGAATAAGCTAAATTTATATAGTTTGGAGCAATGTTCCCACGTTTGATCGATGGCTCGCTACAGCAATCGATACCATTTGGACTGCAACACCACTGCTAAGGCCACGAGTTCGATTCCTGCACCAACCAAGTATACATATGGTCTATGAAAATTGTGTTGGTGTTTATCCATATGTAATTAATAGAAGTAAAAGTAAATATAGCTTGTTCGGTTTTATCAGATTATTGATAAAAATTATCAATGAAACTAACAAACTTCTTAGGCTTCGCATGGGTAGTATTTAAGATAGTCCAAGACCATTAATTTTATTAATTCTTCGTCTTTTCAAATAAAAATGTTTCCTATTTTTAAATAAAATGCAGCCTAGATGCTTCTTGACATTGCTTTTAAAAAAATTGTCCGTAAAGGCTGATAGACAGACAGACAAAAAACGACGGGTTGCACTCCGGGAGTGCCGGCAGAAGTGAAAACTTGAATATTATCGTTGTGCATTTTTGATATTTTGGAATGGCGGAGATTATTTATTATTATCTTATTTCATTTATTTTCATTCGAAATTATTTGTTTAATAAACCTACACCGCACATGTGCTTATTGTGATGTTATGAAAATATAGGTTAATGCTATAAAGTATAAACATATTACAAATATTACATCTATAATGTGTAAGTACATATGTATCTATATTAATAATTTCGTCAAGCAGTACAGTAGACTCGATCGAAACCGAATCTTAATAATAAAA
This sequence comes from Parnassius glacialis, assembly GCA_033319125.1. Taxonomy (NCBI): domain Eukaryota; kingdom Metazoa; phylum Arthropoda; class Insecta; order Lepidoptera; family Papilionidae; genus Parnassius; species Parnassius glacialis. The sequence goes on along the minus strand of JAVANC010000010.1, from coordinate 22,493,600 downwards.
TTATATTAATTAATAAATGAAAATTAATTAAACCTAACTTACTTCCTCTGCTACGCTGCGCCGGCTATCTACTCTCCGTCCGTCTTACGAACTTTCGATCAGGACACGTGACCTGACGCGAGTTTAACATTTTTTACCTATTACAAAAAAAGTGCACAACGCCGCTAAAGAAGTTTTCACTTCAAAAATTCAAAAATAGTTATTTGTGATTCAATAGCATGCAAATGACCCCCTAAGCTTAATAGAAGCCAGTTGCTTCAATATTACACACAGAGGCGGATTAAATGTCGACAGCGCCCTAGGCTAGCATCTCATCGGCACCCTCAGCAGACGTATATTATATTACAAAGTATAATTACTCATTTTGCAAATAAACTATATTATATTTTATATAGTTCAATGGTTGCAGAATAATTAGGACGCGAGTACCATTAACAGAGAGTAATCAAATAGACGATTTTTTTTCGATTAAAAACTTTTTAAACTTTCACCCCTAAGCACGTGCGTAATTTGCCTTAAGAATAACCCGCCATCGATTAGTGACAGATACTTAAGTTTTATTTGCATTTATAGATTTTTTAAGTGGTAGAGCCACACTGCAGCTGTATTATGATTGCACGTAGGACATACACGTTCTCACAGAATACTAGCGTAAAATACGAGCTTAATCATATTTCGTATGGTGAGTGCAGATAACCGGAGATCCTTTGTACTGGAAACGGATCATTCCATCTTGGTCCTCAGAGGTGATAATGCATCTGCATTTTGATTCTTAATCCTTATTCTTATAATTTAAAAAAAACGTTACCCCCCACACTAGGATTTTCTCCTGTATCGTGGAGGCAGTTTACAAACATATATTGCACAAGGACAAACACCCAGACCCGGAACAATTATTTGTAGGCCGTACAAATACTTGTTCCGTGCGGGATTCGAACCCTCGGCCCCAAGCGTTGCAACTCATCGCTAAGCCACTACGCCACGGCGCCGTCGTCGTAATCGAGGATAGATCTAGACGTCAATGGGCCACAGCATCCACTTATGATCAGGTGGAATGTGTGCTCATTTGTCATCCTATTTTTTTATATATTCTAAATAAAAAAGCTATTAATAATACGACAATAACGCTTGTTTGGCCAATATATTAGATAGACGAGAGTTCTCGTCGACATGGTAACTTTATGACTCTAAGTAGATTTCCTTTGTAACGAAGTAGGTCATAACTTTGACAACAAAGTCATCACTACTTCAAACTACAATGTTGCAAATACAAAGACACTCACTTATCATATTATAAGCACTAACTGTTCCCCGCGACTCCGTCCGCGTGTAATTTATTACGGTTGGATTTAATGAGTTATGATTTCGTTGCGTGAAACCGTAATTGATTTTATAAAATAAAAGTAACTTAAGTTACTCCTTATAACATTAGCTATCTGCCAGTAAAAGTGCCGTCAAAATCGGTCCAGTCATATCGGAGATCAGCTGGAACAAACAGACTGACCGACAGGCAGGTAGACAGACAAAAAAATTAATAGTTTTTTTTTGTTATAAGTACTGTATATTCTTTAATATTATGTATTTAGCAAACCGACACTTATATTTTATTTAATTGTATAGATTTAATAAATAGATGAGTTTGTGAACACGCAGTAGGGCAATGCGATGAATTCTTAACAGTTCCAAAAATAAATTACATATAACCGTCTTAGAAATATGAAATTGCCTGTGCCCAGCTGTGAGACAAATAAAAGGTGTTAGGTTACTTTAATTTACTTTTTAATTGAAGAAGAATATCTTACGTTTTGACTACAAGGGCTTACATATTTACGTTACGTATACTTTTTATGTTTAATATATTTTAGAAAATACGTAATAAAGTTTACTTTGTATCTAAGTTATTCCACCTATGAGTAATATAAAGATCGGCACTTGGCAACAATTATGAAGAAACACCTACAGGAAAGAAAAACGCAACCTGCCTTTTTGTATTACATTTGCTCTACACAATATATCGATGACATTGGTTCACTATTGTGCTTTTTTAACTAAGATGTTAGAGTTTATATATTTTTTATAAATATTTATTAAGTTATTCCGTATTATTTTTCTATATATATATATATATATATATATATATATATATATATATATATATATATATATATATATATATATATATATATATATATATATATATATATATATATATTATATAACATTATTATACATAAATTTAATTACAATTTATGATATATAATATTAAAATTGCACTTGAGGACTCAACGCCCATTGAACAAATTCGTACCTATAGTTCTTACTCATACTTCAGAATATTGATCATAACTTTTGATAGAATTTACCGATTTTAATAAAACAAAGAGTAGTTTAGCACAAAGATAATATGCATTATGATTTTGTTTACGATTTTGTAAACAAAATCACGTTTTTTATACGTGATACGTTAACAAGCAAATAGACAGACGGACAGACAGAGATTGACAATTCTAAAAATGATAAAAATTACTTTAATTACTTATTTTTAGTTCCTCTTAATAACTTCTGTTACAAAAATATGAAATGTACAGACATCTGCAATTTACATTTTTATTATATATATAGATTACCCGCACTCAATATAATGTTTCGAAAAGGTCGGATACCTATATGTAGTGTTAGATCCGATATATTATACTGTATAAAATTTACACATATATACATTCACACATACATATAATATATTATCTTTGGCCTCTCAATACATTTTTCAAAATATAATGTACGTACATAAAAATAAAAGTAGTTTTACAAAAATAAGTGATATTGCATACCTTAAGCGAAAGCGCAAGGTGTGTTCTACTATAGTATGTGCCATATCGATTGAGAAAAACGGACAATGACCTCAGATATGAGCCGAGTGTCAAAAGGCGTAACTTACAAAATCTCAATTTAGATGTGATAACAATATTTAAATATTGATATTATTCCCACTTCTAGGTCAGCACATATGTTTTGTTTTTTTGTTTCTTAAATAATATTGTCTGTGGTTCCTATAAACATAGTAAAATCTTACGGTACATCGCGAAAAATGTGTTATATTTTATATTTCAATTTATGGTAAGTAACGCAGCAATTCATTTAATAACAGTTTCATATTAAAAAAATATTTGAAGCAATATAATCACCATATTGAGCTTTTGCAAATTCATCCCTTTAAAATAAACAAAACGCGCGTTACGTCAGTTCGTTCTAAAAGAAACGTGACAATGGCAGCCAGAGATGCGTCACCTTTTTTGGGCCGGTCCGCCATTTTGTTTTCATTCGTGTTCGGATAGCGCTTGCGTGTGTACGTCTCGGGTAATTCATAGCATTCATTGCATTGTTTTAGTTGAGTTTTTACTGTTAAATTTGTTATATCGTTAAGTTTTTGTTTTTTGAATCTGTTATATTAGTTTTACTGTGACGGTCGTTACTAAATCGACATGAGTTCAGGAGAATTTGGTGAAGGACCCAGTCCTTCAACATCAAGTGGAAAGAGACGTCGCCGACCCATAATAAACGTAGCAGGTACGTACAAATAGGTACAAATGCGACGACGTAGCCTTTCTATTTCTTAAAGCGCTCTTTTTATGTGACCATGTGGTATTTATTTTCTAAAACAATATGTATTTATGTGATGTAGTACTATGGTAGTATATTTTTGTCATTTATTTACAGGCCCATCTTCTGGAGCACCTTTAACGTCACCAGTAAAAAAGATAAAACCTACCACTTTGTCGGTCGGGGAACAAGAGATTATCATTAATGTATACAAATATGTCAAAAACACCTGGCCCGAAGACGTGTATCCTTCAAACGTTAATATGGTAGAAAAGGTTTCGGAGATCTCAGGAGTCAGCAAGAGCACTATATATCGCGTATTAAGCGTGTATAGAGATTCCCATAAAATACCAGAAAAGGGAATAATTAATAAAAGAAAAAAGTCTGTAATTGACAAGTTGGACGATTTTGATAAATCGGCTATAAGAGCGAAAGTGCATCAGTTCTTTCTTGCAGGAGAATTACCGACTTTAGACAAAATTTTGCTCAGTATAAATCAAGATGACCAGTTGCCAAACTTGAGCAAAACTTCCCTGCGACGTGTGTTGCCTAAAACGCCTAAAACTTAAGATTCCACCATTTTATCGAATAAAATCGTATCTAGCAATCATATTATACATATAAATGATATAAAAAGCACATTGTTAGAAAGATAAATGATTGTTGAACTTATTAATAATTTTTTAAAATCGATTAATTGCTATTTTTAAATAAAAAAAAGGGTTTTAGTGGCTTATGGTGTGGATTTATCATGTCCCTGTGGCTTGTAAACACAATAACTTTTGAAAATATTAATTGTTTAACTCAATCTATTTTTTAATCTCTTCATCTATCATGTGGGAAGCCACTGAATGTAAATGGCAGTGTAGTTTTGTTTTGTTTAGCTATAATTAATTTTTTTCGGCTCCAAAATGGCGAAATTTTCGTTGATTTGATAGCCTCGTATACAAATTAATTCTGTAAATGGGAAGCTACAGCCACAGAGTAGTATTGAGTAATGAGTAGTTTAGTTTGGCTCACAGAGTACATTATATATAGGGAATAATGTAAAATAAATAAATTATACTGAAAATTTAATTACAAATTTGTTTTGTAACAAAATAGTAAGTTAGCAAGGTTCGATTGTATTTTAAACTATTCATTAATTTGTTTGATTCTAAATTGGCCTAGCATGGCTAAATTTAAAAAAGCGACATCTACTGCAACATAGACAAACTGTCATGACATAATAATACCTCTAAGAAAAATTATAGTATGGACTGTTATGCCACTGGTTTGGTTTCAGTCTTGAGTAATTGTGTTCTGTGGTCTTGCTGCAGTCACCTTCCGCCTTACGCGCCTTAGGGTATAAGTGTTCTGTGGTCACCTTCGTGAGTGGACATTGTATCGGTTGTTTGCAGCGGCTCAAAAAGATCGCTGTACAAATACACAATATTCGAATAACCAAATTTCTTAAATACTTAATTATAATAATAATAAGACATTTTTTTATTACAATATTTAAAAGCACAGAATAAATAATAGTAGTACGTACTAAAAGCAAGTAGTATAATTTTTTTTTGTCATGGGTGACATTTTCATGGTTTTCGAGGGTGTTGAAACCGATAGGGTTGTCGAAATGTAAATCCAAGATGGCGGCCGCAATAGGTATCAATTTTTTCATCATGGGTGTCATTTTTATGGTTTTCGAGGGTGCTGAAGCCGATAGTGCTGTCAAAATGTAAATCCAAGGTGGTGGCTGCAATAGGTATAAATTTTTTCATCATGAGTGTCATTTTCATGGTTTTCGAGGGTGTTGAAGCTGATAGTGCTGTCGAAATGTAAATACAAGATGGCGGCTGAATTAGGTACCAATTTTTTCATCATGGGTGTCATTTTCATGGTTTTCGAGGGTGTTGAAGCCGATAGTGTTGTCGAAATGTAAATCCAAGATGGCGGCTGCAAAATATATCAATTTTTTCATCTTGGGTGTAATTTTCATGGTTTTCAAGGGTGTTGAAGCCGATAGTGCTGTCGAAATGTAAATCCAAGATGGCGGCTGCAACAGGTATCAATTTTTTCATCATGGGTGTCATTTTCATGGTTTTCGAGGGTGTTGAAGCCGATAGTGCTGTCGAAATGTAAATCCAAGATGGCGGCTGCAATAGATATAATTTTTTTCATCTTGGGTGTCATTTTCATGGTTTTCGAGAGAATTGAAGCCGATAGGGTTGTCGAAATGTATATCCAAGGTGGCGGCTGCAATGGGTATTAATTTTTTCATCATGGGTGTCATTTTCATTAGTTTCGAGGGTGTTGAAACCGATAGTGCTGTCGAAATGTAAATACAAGATGGCGGCTGAATTAGGTACCAATTTTTTCATCATGGGTGTCATTTTCATGGTTTTCGAGAGTGTTGAAGCCGATAGTGCTGTCGAAATGTAAATCCAAGATGGCGGCTGCAATAGGTATCAATTTTTTCATCATGGGTGTAATTTTCATGGTTTTCGAGAGAGTTGAAGCCGATAGGGTTGTCGAAATGTAAATCCAAGATGGCGGCTGCAATAGGTATCAATTTTTTCATCACGGGTGTCATTTTCATGGTTTTCGAGGACGTTGAAGCCGATAGTGCTGTCGAAATGTATTTAACCTACTTTAAAAATTCCGTATAATCATGTTATACGTAAATTTTTTTAATGCGCTTAAGGTATGCCCAATTGGATTTACCAATATATTTTTATTTATTCTGTAAATACTAGTAACAGACACAAGTTAGTAGTACCAGTTACTCGACTGTACCAAGTCAGTAATTCAGTCTTGGGGCAATGTATACACTTTTACAACAAAATCCCAGAAAACATACAACATTTAACCTGCTCAAAGTTGAAAAATTTTGTTAAACCAAGTTTGTATAAAATGGGTAATTATAATATCAAGGAAGTTATGGACGATAATAACCCCTGGGAATGTGGTGATTTGTTTTGTGTCGTTAATTGTGTAGCATACATGATTGTAAGCAGTTATTTAAAAAAAGTCCCGCTGTGTTTTTTGCTGGTTCTTCCCAGGACAGAGGATTTTTAAATAATAATTTTTAAGTAATAACACATAAGAGTGACATTCAATAAGTACTATTTACCTATAATATACATTGAATACAAAACTTTCTGTTTCTGTTTCACATATGTTGGCTCCAGCTGCGATCCCAAATTAGGGCTCACAGATTCCCAAAAGAACACCAATCCTAAGTACTTTATTTTTTAAATCTTTATTTATATTTTATTTAACATACCGTGACTGAAAGGGAAGAGTCATTCATGCAGCGGGCCCCCGATATAGAGCCCTCATTTGAAAGGGGATCAAACTGGGATTAGACTGTCATTGACGTTCTACCCAGAAACTCTTCGTCACGCCACGTTGGGTTCGAGCGCAACGAGGTGGATGTGAACTCCGTGAAGTAGTATCACAATGCGTCTGCGTCTGATACCCCCGTTTTTAAAAGAAATGTCAGACATATCACACTCAATAATCACACAATCAATATCAACAGTGGTAGAGCCACGCGGCAGCTTTTGCTGTCTCACGGATGGGCCGGCTCGAACCGGGGTGGTACCGCGACCTCACAGAAAACCAGCGTGAAGTGAGATTTACCTCTGCGTTTCGATTGGTGAGTGCAGGTGGCCGGAGACCCTTTTTACTGGAAATGAGGCATTCCATCTTAGTACTCACGGGTGACAACGCATCTACATTTTGATTTGTAATAGAGGATAGATGTAGATGTTATGGGCCGCAGCAACCACTTACCATCAGGTGGACTGTGTGCTCGTTTGTCACCCTTATCCTATAAAAAAGACGACTAAGAATACGGGTCCTCTTGAAGTGGTCCTGGTCCCGTCGTCCTTTTTGTGGACTGTATACAACGTGTCCCAAAATTCAACGACAAGCCAACACCGGAGGATAGACCTGCCCCGGACTAATCGGGAAAAAAAGAAAAAAAATATTTTAAGTTATATATAAAAAATTAAATTCTTCAGAAATTGAGACCGTTTATGATATTTTTCACTACCATGACCACAATTTTTTAAATATTATTTTTCTTTTTTTTATAGGCAACTTGAATAGTACTGCTATCTACCACAATTCTTAAAAACTCCAGAGTAACTCTTGTTTTATCACGAAAATTAATGAAACTTATTTTATTCCCAAAATTTTTTGAAGACTTTTACTTTTAACCAAATTTAACTTATCGTGGTGTAAAAAAAAGTATGAACACTAGTATGGCAAGTTTTTTTAAAAATTGACGCAACTAACCAACATTCCAAAATGGTATAATACTCTAGGAAAACGAGTTATAAAAAAATATGGGCCTATTATTTCCAAACAGGGGCCAAATTCCTTAAATTGTAATTGTCAGTAATTACTTTTACTACATGCCCAAAATGGGTTCCTGTTACAATTTCAAGGAATTCGAATGGGGCATTTATACCTTAAATGTTAGAAAGAGATAGATAGATAGAGATATTTACGTTAAAAAGAGACAACAACAGGGCAGGTAGAGAAGCTGTTATTATTCTCAGCAAGTCGGTTCAGTACGCTCTGCTCGTTTGTTTACTGCGCACCGTTCCCAATTCAACTTACGTGGCCCTCGTACATACTATCGACTTTTGGCTTGGCTTTTTGGACTGGAATCGACTTGCAAACTTAACTGACCTGGCATTATTTGGACTGGAAGTGATCTGCAAACTGAAATGACCTGGCATTATCTTGGACTACGATTGTGTGTTTTGTGATTTAGAGTTCTGGCGCATTTTGGACTGTTTGGCGTTTAACATGCCGCAACCGTACACACCACAGGAATACGCTAATATGCATTTAACCTATGGAGAATGCCGATGTAATGCTAACGCTGCTAGCAGACTGTATCGAGAACGATACCCAAATGCTCAAAATATCCTGATTATCGAGTGTTTATTAATGTGCATCAAGCGCTTTCGGAGGGTCGTATGTCATCCAATAGGAGAAGCGCTGGAAGACCTAGATTGGATCGTGATGAAGAAGTTCTCAATGAGATAGAAAATGACTCGACTACTTCGGTACGTGCCATAGAAGAAGCTACAGGAATCCCGAAAAGTTCTGCACATCGAATATTAAAACGTCACAAGCTTCATCCATATCACTACAGGCGTGTGCAGACGTTATTACTGCGGGACTATCCGCTACGGGTCACATTTGCCGTGTAATGCTGCAAAGGCACAGTGAAGATCCCCACTTCCTAGACAAAATTCTATGGTCGGATGAAACAACGTTCAAGAAAGATAGGTATTTAAATCTTCACAACCTACATAGTTGGAGTAATGAAAATCCACACTTGATGAGACAAGACAAATCCCAATATCAATTCAAGGTTAACCTATGGACCGGCATATTAAATGGAAAAGTAATTGGGCCCTTTGAGTTACAAGGAAACTTAGATGGCAATAGTTATTTAAACTTTTTACAAAATGACTTGCAAGAATTGTTAAACGACGTGCCCTTAAGTGATCTTCAAAACATGTGGTTCCAAAATGATGGTTGCCCAGCACATTATGCCCGTCCTGTGCGAGAATATTTAAATCAAGAGTATCCACGGCCTTTGGATCGGGCGACTTGGTCCTATCTTATGGCCACCCCGTTCACCCGATTTGAACCTCCTGGACTTCTTCTATTGGGGTTGTCTTAAAAACAGGGTCTACTCAAAACCTTAAAAACTTAAAATATAATTGGGATATTTTTTTTTCTTTTTTACCCCGATTAGTCCGGGGCAGGTCTATCCTCCGGTGTTGGCTTATCGTTGAATTTTGGGACACGTTGTATATAGTGCTGGTTGTATAATTAGAAACACTACCAACGGTCCTTGACATTATGTAAGATACTTCACCGTAATCGTTTTTATTTTGAAATTAAACGATAAATAGAACAACAATATGTTCAAGGATCATTTATTAGAAAAACATTATAAATCCCATTATACAAGTGCAGTTTCAATATTACATTACGGACGTACATTTAAATCAGTTTTAAGGTATGAACAATAATGGTCTACTAATTAGAAACTACAACAAAAAAGTATAAAAAAACAATATTTTTTTAAGTATTAGTAATTATTGTTGTTATTTACGAAATAGCTACTATCCACAGCCTACCAATAGTTAAAATTAATATTTAGTGGCGTATCCCTTATTCTCAATAACAGCACGGCAACGACGTGGTTTTCTAGGGGGATTGAATTCCATGCTTCAACAAATGCTTCATATAGTTCGTCTTGACTGATGTTACGTTTGTTTGAGACTTTCTTTTTAGCTATATACCAGAGATTTTTTAGGGGTTAAATCCGGACTATTTGCTGGCCAGTCTAAAACGGATATACGCTGTTCGCTAAGGAAACCTTTGACGCTATTGGCGTCTGTCATGCTGAAAGATCCAGGTTACAGGCAAATGATCGTCGGAGTAGGGAATCATTGTGTGCTCTAAGAAATTCTTGTATTGCTGTTAATCCATTGTACCTTCAATTTTCCGACCGGGTCCAACTCCACATCCGGAAAAACAACCCCAAACTTTAATGTTACCGCTACAGTGCTTGACTATACTCCTTGTGTATTTATAATTAAAATCATTGTTTACAGGACGTCTTACATAGCGCTTTCCATCGGAATTTACCATATTTATTTTTATTTCATCTGAAAATCACACTATTTTCCATTCTCGTACCGTCCAATTAACATATTTTTAGCGAATAATATATATTTGTACGTTTAAGTTATACTTTCTTTATTCACAAGAAGTGTTTCTAATTCTATAACCACCACTGTAGATGGTGGAAGATCGTTTAGGAATAAAACAGCAATTATCTTCAAAATTTCCCCGTAAGAGTGCAATTGATTACTTTCACTATTTCCTGACACTTCCCTATGCGCTTTTCTTTCTTGATTTAAATATAAACTGGTAGCTGGTCCCGAACTGTCCCGAACAAATTGCATAGATACCCGTTTACTGAGCTACCTGAAAGCTATACTCGAAAAAGAACCGCGCGACACAATATTTCACAATATTTTAATATCGATTTTTACTATTGCACTCTCATAGTTTTCATAATTTCTTTATTTATACAAACATATAGTCATATAATTTTTACATAATGATAGCACAAAAAAGTCTTAATATTATAACATACATCACATTATAATCACATAAAAACTTTTTTATTTATTCAAGTAAATATGCCTATTTTACAACACATTTTCAATGTTAGAAATCTTAAATATCTAATATAAGGTTAAAACAACAATCTTCATTAGAAAACATCGTATACCGACGCGATCTTTCGCGTCGGTATACGATCGGGAGTGGAATGCGCATTGCGCTGTGCTAAAACCACAGCCCAAATGTCGGACAGGCTTGACTAAAAAAGACGGCGGGTTTGTGCCTTTACTGAGAAGAGTTTATAGCAAAATATCCTATAAAGTCTTTTCAGTACAGGGGTCCTTTCTGACAGTTCTTAAGCTTATGTGAAGGGTGCTCCTTCAGATTAGGGATGTTACGGAAGTGGTTATATCGGAACCGAATTCGGAAGCGGAGTTTATAAATTCTGTTTATTGGAACCGGAACCGAAATCAGAACCGGAATCGGAAGTGGAGGCAGAAGAGATATGTTAAGGGCAGGTCTATTGCACTGTATTTTTCTTTTCACTTACAATTACTTTTCAATTCTTCGAATTCAGTGGCATGCACAGACTTTAAATGACTTTTTAGTGAAGTAGTCGTACCCCCTCACATAGTTTACACTTTGCTGTATTCCCAGAAACTTCATTGAAATAATTCCAAATGGCACTTGATTTTGTCTTCATTGTCCAATTCAAATAAATTTGTTACACGTCAAATAAAACACTACTAAAACTAATCAAAAACTTGGATAAGTATAAATGAAGCGCGAACGCAGAACATTGCAATTGCCAAATACGAAACAAAACATCAAGTTAAAGAGTAATCGACAGAAGGCACGAGGGGAGGGAAGTTCCCGGGGCGACAAGTATAAAATTGTTTGTACACGCTGATCTCGGCCGCCGCCACCACTTCGACCTCCGATATATAACTTCCGATTAAAATTTAACGGAACCGGAATCGAAATCGCAGGTGCAAAATCAATCGGAAGTTCCGAACTTTAGGAATCGAAATAGAACTTCTGTAACATCTCCACTTCAGATAAGCGCATATCATAATTTTAACCAAAATTTATTGTATGAACGATTATCATTAAATGTTTTTGCACGCGTCATAACGCACAGCATTAATAAATGGTGATTTACTAAGGACCAGAGGGGAAGCTTCTTAACAACGTCGAAAATGTATACCTATTCTGATAGGGTTGTCACATAATGCATGTGAAAATTTTCAGGAAAAAATAAAAATATTGTATGGCATAAGACAACATGTGTATTAATTATAACTTATATTACATAATGTAACAACATAATATCTGTTAATTGTTCGAAATCAAGAGCTGTTTCGTATCGATTAATTTTAAACAGTTAAAAGAAAAAATATATTACTTATACAGTGTATAAAATAACATGCGTAGTAACTATTACTTATATTATATAATCTAACAACGTAATATCTATTAATTGTTCGAAATCAAGAGCTGTTTCGTATCGGTTAATTTTAAACAATAAGAAAAAAATTAAAATATAACATAGTGTATATGTATAATACGTAGAACGGTACTTACTTCAGTTGTTCTCTCGGGTACAAAAAACAAGAAATATCCTTATTTTCTCTAGAGTTATGCATGCATACTGTACAAGTACAACTATTAGGCATTTTTGCTTATACAGAACATTTATTATTTACCTATATAAATTTATAATAACTTAATTCTTAATTATTTTAATTAAAGTACTTAACTATAACTATTTAATAATTGCAAAAAAAACTTAATAATTAACGAAGCCCTTTCATGGATACTCTGACTCACCCGGCGCAAACCGGTTTGTACCCCGACGGAGCGTCGCGTCGGTGAACCTGTCGGTGAGAGCTCACGCACACATCGCTACACTATGCGTGGGTGTATTTTTTTTTGCGCCCGGAGCAATTGGAAAAGGGCTACCCTTTACGTAGGGAGGCGAAAAATGGATTACGCATACCACGACAGCCGGTCTATCGTGGTTATGAGGGACTCACTGCCTAACCGGGGAACCTAAGTGATACCCTCTAAAAACCGCCTTTGGGGACTAGCAACCAGCTGTTCAAAGCTTCTTATGTGTATCGGAAGCGACCCTCTTTTGGGAAAAGAGGGCGCAGGTGTCTACGAGCCGCTGAGGGAGTGCCTACGAAGGCAAATTAATTATGAATAATTCAATTAGAGTTGGCCTGAGCCGCCAGGAGGCAGTTCAGGTCGTTTGACAATTTATTAGGCGGGTCCGAGAGAGAGTTCCTCGGCCTGCGGACGCGATAGCGAGAGGGGGGTGGGGCTGCATATTTAGCTGCCTCACGAATAAGTGTGTTTGAATGCGTCTCTGAGACTTTGAAGAAGTTTTCAGAGTGTTTTTTAAGAAATTGTTGTATGGTTGGGATTTCTAAGTCCCGATGGAGGGCGGCACTACGGACGTACCAAGGTGCGTTCGTAGCTCGACGACCGAAAAGGTGGGTGTATTGACAGCGAGACGTTTATATGTAGCTTCCCCACTAATTATTTTCTTTACTCATGTGGCTTTACTCTCGGTTAGGGTTGCCAGATCGGAAGGCCAAAATATCTGGACAAAATTTGAAAATGTCGGGATTTTGGGGTTGTTGTCGGGAGCAATAAATTATATGACAAATAAAAACGTAAAATTAAAAAAAATATTTTTTAAATTAATAGGCTATAAAAAGAATTAACATGGTTGACATGTAACCAATTTAATTACACTTAAATTTTAGGTTGTCATATGTATTTGGCATAATATTATGTCGTGAAAATATATAATACTCACTACGAAAGTTAGTTCTGCAGAGAAGAGTTAATTCAAAAAATTATTCAAATTTAGAATTTCGTCAAGATATTGACTGCATTTCGAATGCCTTAGTCAATAAAGCACGTTAGTATCATCAATCGACTCGGCTTTCTTTTAAAGTCAGACGAGACAAAAGGGATTTCGTAAAGGGCGAAGAGTAAAGGAAGAAATACGATGTCAATTTACGTTTAGAAAAGATTTATGAGAATTAGTTTATTTCTGTTTTAAATATTAACCGACTTCAAAAAGTAGGAGGTTACTATTTCGATTGTATTATCTAATTTAGTTACCTGATTATGCTGATTTTTTATCAAAAATAAAATTATCAATAAAAAAATATTGAAATTCTCATAAATTTGAATAATTTCTTAAATTCATTCTTCTCTGTAACTAACTTTCGTAGTAAGTATTACATATTAATTAATAATATGTACCAAAATAAATCGATTACACATAGTATAAAATCGATATAGGCTGTATAGTACATTTGTCCTTTGTCTATCAAGGACTAAAAAATATGAAAGCGCCTTTAGCAATAAAACTTTTTAAAGTTTAAAATCATTTTATTAACTAATAACGCGTACTAAGCTATTGATACGAAATAAGGAACCAGTTATGTAATTCTGAAGCTAATAAAAAAAACCCGGTCTCGATACGTCAATTTTTCGGGAGCTATCGAGACCACATATAAAATCAACATCCGGATGTACACATATTTTTTTTTCAAACCGTAATTAAGAACACAAAATTGCTTGACCTTGACGCATCGAGAGTAAAGCACCACTTGATAACGCTTTTCGTTATGAGGTGTGCAATAAACATTTAATGAAAGTCATTCATACAATTAATTTTAGTTAAAATTATGATCGTGATGTGTTCCTTCAGATAAGCTTTAGAAGTGTCAGAAAGGACCCATTTACTGAAAAGAGCTTATAGCATATTTTGAAATTAACGATCTTATGACGTGACAGTTAAAACAAGTGGTAAAATAAAAAAATTTGTACACCCGACTTCAATATAAATTATTCAATATAACTCAAAAACTACTAGTTAGACTTTGATGAAATGTATAAGGGACCACATGAGAAGTATCAGCTTTCAAATAAAAAAAGAATCATAAAATGTGGTTCACCTAGAAAAAAGTTATGAGGTAACACACATAAAAAAATTTTGTCAAATTGAGTACCTCCTCCTTTTTGAAGTCGCTTAAAAGAAAAACTAAATATGTACTACAAAGATGTTTTATAGGTCCAGATACCGTGTACGCGCGCATAAAACGCTTCCATTTCAAAGGCGCCAATATTGGCGTATTCGTTCGATCGTTCCACCATTACGCCAGCGACGTTCGCTGTGAACATACGTCACACACCGGTGTTTTTAATTTCGCAAAATGACTGTTTGTGCTGTGAAATCATTTAAAAATTACTCTAAGAAAAAAGATGTACTATTATTATTAATAAATACCATGCATAATTTTGTATGCTTACCATATAACTTTTTGACAACCAATCGAGGTTTTAAAATGAACCTAAAGTGAACAAAATACTTTACCTTTGAATTCATCACTAATTCAGTTTTTTATTTGTAGTCCACCTGATGGTAAGTGCCTACTGTTACTCATGGACACCTGGAGTCAACTTCAAACAAAGAAGGCCACAGATAAGCTGTCTTCTCGGATGACTAAGTTGCAATGCCTCACAGACTGGAATTATACTGCCTCTTTATACCCTTCATAGTGTTGGCACTACAATTTTGCGTCAGAAATTGGTACGAGGGTGGTACATATCAAAACGGAATCCTAAGCAGAAAATAATTCTAATAGAAAAAAACCACTGGTCAACATAAAACTCCTCTATAGATTGCCCCACAAGGCGCAGGACAAACGGCTTTACGTGATTTCCGAGGCACGGGGTTGAGATACCGCCAACAGCCTGACTCCGGGTAGCTACTAAGAATATTTGACCAAAAAACTCAATAACTGTTTTTTGGCCCGATCTGAGCATGTTTGCCACAGTTGCCATGTCTGACGGGCGAGTTAGCAACTGTATTACTTTAATAATTTTGAGTTGATATTAGGAAGATGCTGTTGCTCATCCTGCCCACACCCATGAGATGTGGCCACCGCCACTACACGGTATTCTTTGTTCTATGTTCGAGCTGTACGTTGCCATGTATTTACGTTTAATTTGTTCTCAAAACTTATATAGAAAATTTGTCGTTAGAATAAATATTTTAACGGCGGGTTATCCCATTAATGGCTCATGTAAAATTAACTTTAAATAGTGAAATTACTATATTTAAGTCCAGAAAAAAAATATATAATTTATACATCCTTTATTGAGTGATATTAAAGGTTCAAAACACTATACATCATACTTTGTTCGATCGAAAAAAAATTTGGAAAAATTAAAACCTTTTTTTCGTTTTAAATCGTAATTACAGCACGAAATTATATTAAAATTGCATGTACTTTAAGATAATTGTATTATAAAGTGATTTTAATGGATATTTTTTTGCAAATCAAGTTTTGTTGATAATTAAAAATTAAAATATTAAAACGGCTCGCGCGGAGTCACGCGCCTCACGCTTAGCCTCAGAAATAGGCATTCACGCGGTATGCCGATTAGACATCTTTTATTATAGGATAAAGAAAATGTGAAGCTTTGATCACTCTTGCAGCAAAAATTAAACCATGATACCCAACCGGGCCTTACCACACGTCCACTTAACTTTGTGAAATTTTGATTTGTTGGTTTGATACCCAATACCCATACTGTGTTGATGTCACATGGTTCCTCGGAGAACCAGGTGAAGTTTTTATTTATTTTTATTTTGCATATGTTACTTTTTGTTTAAATATATTATATATCACTTTTATTGTGAATGTTAAATTTTTTTCGTGTTTGAGTGCGTGCGTGCTTGCGTGCGTGCGTGCGTACGTGCGTGCGAGCGTGCGTGCGTGCGTGCGTGCGTGCGTTCGTGCGTGCGTGCGTGCTTGCGTGCGTGCGGGCGTGCGTGCGTGCGTGCGTGCGTGCGTGCGTGCGCGTGTGTGTGAGTGTTGAAATTTACAAATACATTTCTGTGAACAGCCTACCGGGCTATGTAGCGGCGGTATAAGAATAACCATTACCCTATATCATCCCGTGGGTGTCGTAAGAGGCGACAGAGTGAAAAAGTGAGGAGATGGGTAGTAACGCCTTCCTATCACGACTACAAATAAAAAAACTGCGGTTGCCAACCGGCTTGGCAAGCGTGGCAACTATGAGAAGCCTGAAGATGTCCAGCAGTAGAGTTTTATAGGCTGAAACGGTAACAGAATAATCTACCGTTGTTACATTAATAAAACTAGTTGATTATTAAAACTTCCATAAAGAAAGTGATATTATATGTACATTTTATGCAATTATAAAAGTAAACTACTAAATAATAAAATGTAAATCTGACGAAACAAATAAATCCAAACTAAGAAGAAAAGTATCAATTCAATTATTGTAGTATTAAATTCCGTTGATCTACTGCAAATATTTATACTGTGGCGTGTACATACCGCACGGAGTCCGCATAGTCCACTAATGGTTCGCGCCGTATCTATACATATAATAAAACTCTAAATAGCAGATGTCTGTACATTTTATATTTTTGTAATAAAAGTGATTGAGGGGTACTAAAAATAAGTAATTAAATACATTTCTACCATTTTTAGAATTTTCTGTCTGTCTGTCTGTCTGTCTGTTTGTTTGTTAACGTATCACGTTTAAAGTACTAATTTATATCATAAGAATTGTTAAGGAAATAATAAAGTGTATCTTCGGGTTACATTTAGTCTTTATTTCATTAAAATCGGTTCATTCCATCAAAAGTTATGATAAATATTCTGAAGTATGGGTAGGGAAGTATAGGTACGAATTTGCTCAACGGTGGCTTTGTTTGAGTCATCAAGTTGATGTTAGAAGCGCCATCTCTTTTTAAATATATACATATAATAAAAATGATGATATCATGTTGTGTTTCTTTCTGTACATTGTATATATATTTTGGTGACTAAAATCATTATGAGGAACTGAAAATAATTAAATAAGTACATTTTTATAATTTTTAGAATTGTCTGTCTGTCAGTTTGTCTGTTTTTATATGAACGCATCACGTCTAAAGTAAACATCTTTTTTTTTCAAAGAAATCGTTAAGAAAATCATAAAGCGTATCTTCGAGTTACATTTAATCTTTGTTTTACTAAAATTGGTTAATTCTATCGAAAGTAATGATTATTATTTTGAAATGTAGGTTCGAATTTGTTCAATGGCGCCATAAAATCTCAGAAATAGTAATAAAAAGATTTGTGTGTAAAAAAAAGTTCCATAATCTATACATATAATAAAAATGTAAAAAGCAAACGTCTCTACATTTTATATTTTTGTAATAAAAGTGAAATAGTTAACATCGATAGATGGCGGTATTGTGAAAATGTAATACAAAAAGGCGTTTTGCTTACTGTGCAGACACTGGTTTATAAGTTCTTTTATGTTTTATATATATAATAATGTACCAATCGCGTCAATTAATCTCTTTTATTTTTAGAATTGATTGCTGTAAGCAGCGCCATCTCTCTTTAAATATATACTTATAATAAAAATGGTGATAACATGTGTCTGTTTTTGTACATTGTATAGAATATTTGTCACTAAAATCATTATAGGGAAATGAAAATAATTAAATAAGCACATTTTTATAATTTTTAGAATTGTCTGTCTGTCTGTCTGTTTGTTTATAAACGCATCACATCTAAAGTAAACATTTTTTTTAAAGAAATCGTTAAGAAAATCATAAAGCGTATCTTCAAGTTACATTTAATTTTTGTTTTATAAAATTTGATTAATTCTATCGAAAGTTATGATTATTAGTTTAAAATGTAGGTTCGAATTTGTTCAATGGCGCCATAAAATCTCAGAAAAAGTAATAAAAAGATTTGTGTGTAAAAAAACGTTCTATAATAATAATATATTATTTATACTTAAAACACAGTAAAGTAATAGATGGCGTTGTACAAATTACATTATTTTCTGAATTGCGGCGTTAGTCACAAATAACCATAGTACATTACCCAGAACCAATGTAGATATTATATATTTTCAATTTCAACTTAATAAATTAAATTAAATTATATATATATTATGAGTTTATTATGAGTTATAAATATATATGTATATATAAGTAAAATAGTAAATTTATTTTGTGTCAGATTATAATGAACATACTAATATCCGAAATCACAACTTCCCACAATTCAATAGCGAACTCATATCCCAACTTCAAAGGATGCTACATGAAATAAATCCATACGTTCATAGTTTTAGGGTTCCATTGCAATCGATCCGTCAAGATTTAATAAACAATTATAAAATAGTTATTAACGCTGACAGGCGTCCTATTACTGAACACCACGGTAACAACGTTCCTGTCACTGATGAAGTGGCAGTGGTATTAGTTGACCAGGAGTGCGATAGACGTGACATCGTGTTGCATACACATGACGATCGACTGCCAGGGATTTATGAAAAGCATCGATATTATGTTTTTTTTTTATAGAATAGGAGGCAAACGAGTATGCGGCTCACCTAATGGTAAGTGACTACCGCCGCCCATGAACAACCGCAACACCAGGGGAATCGCAGATGCGTTGCCGACCTTTTAGAAAGGTGTAAGCTCTTTTCTTGAAGGTTCCTAAGTCGTATCGGTCCGGAAAATTCGCTGGTGGTAATTGATTCCACAAGGAAGTCGTGCGAGGGAGGAAACTTCTTCTAAATCGCACAGTGGTGGACCGCCAATCATCCAGATGGTATGGATGGTAACGCGAGTTTTGTCGCGATGTGCGATGGTGAAATTGAGCGGCTGGAATTAGTCCGAACAATTCCTCATAGCACTCCCCGTGATATATGCGATAAAATACGCAAAGAGATACAACATCTCTACGCAGTGCCAGTGTATCGAGCCGATCAGAAAGAGCTCGGGCGTCGACGATTCGAACCGCTCTGCGCTGGATGCGGTCAAGTGGAAGGAGCTGGCACTGGGGTGCCCCGGCCCAGAGATGAGAACAGTATTCCATGTGGGGCCGAACTTGCGCTTTGTAAAGTTGCAAGCGATGTGCCGGCATGAAATACTGTCTCGCTCTGCTGAGCACGCCAAGCTTTTTAGAGGCCAATTTGGCCTTCCCTTCCAAGTGACCACGAAACTGCACACTATTCGATATGTCGACGCCAAGGATTCCGATAATGATGCTCTACAATTTCCATTAATATATTGTCACGGTTAAAATGGGTACAATTTCGGAATTTATCAAGTTAATCTTAACACCAGAGAGACCAATTTTAATAAAAAAAAAATATTTGCTCTGCAATTTTATTCGCACCTGTTACATGTAAGGCATAATCGTCTTGCGTATCTGCAAAGATTTCGGGGGTTGTTTAACAAATCTATAGTGGACATGTATGCGAAAATAGAGACGGAACGCTTAGTGTATATACGCACTAACCAGAGACGTCTGTTACACTGACGTTATCACTTATTGATACAGTAATGATATAAATCGTTTAATATTCTCTTAACTGAATGTCAAATTCTCTAAGTAAAACCTATATACGCGAGCTACGCCGCGAGCACAGCTAGTCGTGAATAAATACGTCGTATGTCGCGCTAAATCGCGTGAGCTTGGAAAGCGTTATAATTACCTACAGGTCTGGGACAACCTCCCCTTAAGGGTGGTACGGCAAACAGTTGTGAAGAACTGCTTGCCATTGTCTTATTATGAAGGGTTTTATAATAAGATTTATTATAAAATCCTTTATAATAAATCTTATATCAATTATGATCTTCAATTACTAAGTAATTATTACAAAGTAAAGCTAAATAACAAAAATATTTATATATTTATTTTATAACATTTCATCTAAATAACGTCCCAGACTCTAATATTCATTATATACTGATCAAACTCTATGACATAAAAAAAACAATATATTTCATATTTTATATATCAATTTTAGAAAATAAATTGGGTAAATTACAAACCACCATATTGCTGGTTTCATCATCATCATTACAGCCCTTCACAAGTCCACTGCTGAACATAGGCCTCCCCCAAGGAATGCCACAAAGCACGGTCCTGAGCCACCTGCATCCATCGACTTCCTGCATGTCTTACCAGGTCGTCACTCCATCTTGTGGGGGGACGCCCTACACTTCGCCTACCGGTACGAGGCTGCCACTCGAGAACCTTTCTTCCCCATCGGTTGTCGGTTCTTCGAGCTATATGGCCGGCCCACTGCCACTTCAGCTTACTAATCCGTTGGGCTATGTCGGTTACTCTGGTTCTACTGCGGATATCCTTATTCCTAAGTTTATCACGCAGAGAAACTCCGAGCATAGCCCTCTCCATAGCTCGCTGAGTTAATAATAATCTCGCTGGTTTAATGTTTAACAAATACCCAGAAAATAAAAAAGTATATTTTTCTACTTATTCCGGATGACCAACCTTTTTTAACGGTCACCGCTTGGACTTCGACTTGGAATCGGTTGTTGATTATTTGAGGTTAGTGAATTACAAACTAAAAATAGCCAATAGGTTGTTACAGTAGTTTCAAATTATGCTTGTCCAATTATTATTACCTTGTTCACGGAACGTTGATGTGTCTGTGTTGCTTACTGTGGTAAACTTATATACCCAAAAGCTTGCCCATGTTATGAATATATTAGTATGTGAAAAATCAGAAATCAGTAACTGAATTAGTGAATTATTTTATTTACCACTCACACCACTTTATAGACTGCCTCATTTGTCGATAGCTGCCATGTTCAGTTTTATTTATTATTATTTTTTATAGGAAAAGGGTGACAAACGAGCACACAGTCCACCTGATGGTAAGTGGTTGCTGCGGCCCATAGACATCTACATCTATCCTCTATTACAAATCAAAATGTAGATGCATTGTCACCCGTGAGGACTAAGATGGAATGCCTCATTTCCAGTAAAAAGGGCCTCCGGCCACCTGCACTCACCAAGCGAAACGCAGAGGTAAATTTCTACTTCACGCTGGTTTTCTGTGAGGTCGTGGTACCACCCCGGTTCGAGCCGGCCCATCCGTGCGACAGCAAAAGCTGCCGCGTGGCTCTACCACTGTTAAAATTACTTACGCTGTTTTTGGTTACTTATGAGGCGGAGTGGCCATGCGTGGCGTTTATGGAAAATCCTCTCTAGAACGGAACTCTTTATCATCCATAAATTCCTTAATATTATAAATCAAAACTCTTTTTATACAAACTTAGTTTAATAAAATTTTTGAACTTTGAGCAGGTCAAATGTTCTATGTTTTCTGGGATTTTGTTGTGAAAGCGTATACATCGCCCCAAGAATCAATTACTGACTTGGTCGAGTCGAGTAAGTGGTACTACTAACTTGTTCCTGTTCCTAGTATTTACAGAATAAATATCACTTATTTTTGTAACACTACTTTTCTTTAAGTGTACGTACATTACATAATATATTCTATGTATGTTTAAATGTATATATGTGTAAATGTTATACAACATAATACATCGGATCTGACACTTATAATATGATATGTGAGTGTCTTGGTATTTGCAACATTGTAGTTTGAAGTAGTGGTGACTTTGTTGTCAAAGTTATGACCTACTTCGTTACAAAGGAAATCTACTCATAAAGTTACCTTGTCGACGAGAATTCTTGTCTATCTAATGTGTTGGCCAAACGAGTATTTTTTTTTTATTATTGTATCATTATTAGCTTTTTTTATGTAGAATATATAAAAAAATAGGACGACAAACGACCACACATTCCACCTGATGATAAGTGGATGCTGTGGCCTATTAACGTCTACATTTATCTTAAATTAAGAATCAAAATGCAGATGCGTTATCACACCTGAGGACCAAGATTGAATGCTTCGTATCCAGTACAAAGAGTCTACGGTTATCTGCACTCACCATACGAAACATGGCAGCATTAAGCTTGTATTTTACGCTAGAATTCTATGTTATATCTGCCGCGGTCAAGCCGACCCACTCGTTCTACAACCATAATAAAGCTGCAGTGTGGCTCTATCAATTAAAAAAAGCTTACTCGTAGTATTGAATTACGACCAAACTACAAACACAAATAAAATTGAAGTATCTGTGAATAATCAATGACTGGTTATCTTTAAGCCAAACTAGGCACGTGCTTAGGGGCGCAAGTTTAAATAAATATTGGTAAATCCAATTGGGCATACCTTAAGCGCATTAAAGAATTACGTATAACATGATTATACGGAATTATTAAAGTAGTTTAAATATATTTCGACAGCACTATCGGCTTCAACACCCTCGAAAACCATGAAAATGACACCCATGATGAAAAAATTGATACCTATTGCAGCCGCCATCTTAGATTTACATTTCGACAGCACTATCGGCTTCAACACTCTTGAAAACCATGAAAATGACACCCAAGATGAAAAACTTGATATCTATTGCAGCCGCCACCTTAGATTTACATTTCGACAGCACTATCGGCATCAGCACCCCCGAAAACCATGAAAATGACACCAACATGAAAAACTTGATATCTATTGCAGCCGCCATCTTGGATTTACATTTCGATAGCACTATCGGCTTCAACACCCTCGAAAACCATGAAAATGACACCCATGATGAAAAAATTGTTACCTACTTCAGCCGCCATTTTGGATTTACATTTCGAGAGCACTGTCGGCTTCAACACCCTCGAAACCCATAAAAATGACACCCATGATGAAAAAATTGATACCCATTGCAGCCGCCACCTTGGATTTACATTTCGACAACCCTATCGGCTTCAACTCTCTCAAAAACCAAGAAAATGACACCCACGATGAAAAAATTGATACCTATTGCAGCCGCCATCTTGGATTTACATTTCGACAGCAATATCGGTTTGAACACCCTCGAAAACCATGAAAATGACACCCAAGATGAAAAAATTGATATATTTTGCAGCCGCCATCTTGGATTTACATTTTGACAGCACTATCGGCTTCAACACTCTTGAAAACCATGAAAATGACACCCATGATGAATAAATTGGTACCTAATTCAGCCGCCATCTTGGATTTACATTTCGACAGCACTATCAGCTTCAACACCCTCGAAAACCATGAAAATGACACCTATGATGAAAAATTTTATACCTTTTGCAGCCTCCACCTTGGATTTACATTTCGACAGCACTAGCGGCTTCAGCACACTCGAAAACCATGAAAATGACACCCATGATGAAAAAATTGATACCTATTGCGGTCGCCATCTTGGATTTAGATTTCGACAACCCTATCGGTTTCGACACCCTCGAAAAGCATGAAAATGTCACCCATGACAAAAAAAATTATACTACTTTTAGTACGTACTACTATTATTTATTCTGTGCTTTTAAATATTGTAATAAAAAAATCTCTTATTATTATTATAATCAAGTATTTAAGAAATTTGGTTATTCGAATATTGTGTATTTGTACAGCGATCTTTTTGAGCCGCTGAAAACAACCGAAACAATGTCCACTCACGACGGCGACTGAAGCCGAACTAGCTTGCTACATATATATTTATCTATGAGCCGAACTAAACTTAATACAAAGGTACTCTGTGAACTAAACTACTCTGTGGCTGTAGATCCCCATTTACAGAAACAATTTATATACGAGGCAACCAAATCAACGAAAATTTCGCCATTTTGGAGCCGAAAAAAATTAATTATAGCTAAACAAAACAAAATTACACTGCCATTTACATTCAGTGGCTTCCCACATGATAGATGAAGAGATTAAAAAATAGATTGAGTTAAACAATTGATATTTTCAAAAGTTATAGTGTTTACAAGCCACAGGGACATGATAAATCCACACCATAAGCCACTAAAACCCTTTTTTTATTTAAAAATAGCAATTAATCGATTTAAAAAAATAATTAATAAGTTCAACAATCATTTATCTTTCTAACAATGTGCTTTTTATATCATTTATATGTATAATATGATTGCTAGATACGATTTTATTCGATAAAATGTTGGAATTTTAATATTTAGGCGATAGTAGAACATTACCTTGCGCTTTCGCTTAAGGTATGCAAAAGTTTTTAAACGTAAAAAATCGTCTATTTGATTACTCTCTGTTAATGATACTCGCGTCCTAATTATTTTGCAACCATTGAACTATATAAAATGTAATATAGTTAATTTGCAAATGAGTAGTTATAATTTATAGTATAATATACGATTGCTATAGGGGCCAAGATCTTATATAAGATGCTAGCCTGGGGCGCTGTCGACATTTAATCCACCTCGGTGTGCAATATTGAAGCAACTGGCTTCTATAAAACTTTAGGGGTTATGTGCATATTATTGAGTCATAAATAATTTATTTTTTATTTTGTGCCTCTCTGTCTACCAGCCTGTACGGGCTAATCTACGGAATGACTGAACCGATTGTGATGAAACATTATGAATTAGAGAGGAATGTCAGGAAGTATCTAGGCTATATTTCATCTAAAACTATTAAACATACACTTGGATAAACACCACAACAATTTTCATAGACTATATGGATATTTGGTTCGCGCAGTAATCGAACTCGTGGCATTAGCAGTGGTGTTGCAGTCAAAAATGTATCCATTGCTTTAGCGAGCCATCGATCAAACGTGGGAACAGTGGTAGAGCCACGCGGCAGCTTTTGCTGTCGCACGGATGGGCCGGCTCGAACCGGGGTGGTACCACGACCTCACAGAATACCAGCGTGAAGTACAGGTTTACCTCTGCGTTTCGCTTGGTGAGTGCAGGTGGCCGGAGGCCCTTTTTACTGGAAATGAGGCATTCCATCTTAGTCCTCACGGGTGACAACGCATCTGCATTTTGATTTGCAAACGAGGATAGATGTAGATGTCTATGGGCCGCAGCAACCACTTACCATCAGCTGGACTGTGTGCTCGTTTGTCACCCTTATCCTATAAAAAAAAACAGTATTGCTCCACACGTATACATTTAGCTTATTCTCTATCTATGGCTAATATTCATGATTCTGTTAGTGCTTTCTTGATAACGGGGTCAGATCAATTCTGAAGTAAAGACGATTGGTGGCTGTGTAAGAATATCCATTATCCGTTGCCCAATTTCGTCCCATATTTGTTGTAAGAGGCAACTATGCGAAATACCGTAAAAATTTTATGGGTTCCTACTCCTATATCTGGCGGTATAACTGTTTTTTTTTTATAGTATAAGGTGACAAGCGAGCACACAGTCCACCTGATGATAAGTTGTTGCTGTAGCCCATATACATCTACATCCATCATCGTTTGCGAATAAAAATGCAGATGCGTTGTCAGCCTTGAGGACTAAGATATAATGCCTCTTTTCCAGTAAAAAGTGTCTCCGGTTCTTTACACTCACCATAAAAATACATCAGCTTTAAGTTGCTATTTTCCGCTGGTATTGGTCGAGCTGACCCATTCATGCTACAACTATACAATTAATACAGCTGCAGCATGGCTCTACGACGTTATAACTACATTCTACACGTTTTATGCCAGGCGTAAAACACCCAACAGCAGCAGCATCAAAGGTGCGATATTTCTCGCATACGAAGCTTTATATAACGGATTCATACGCCCTTTTGTCTGCAACTGATAGCCATGGTGTTGTCATTTGTTTAGTCTTCCAATGTTCTTTGTCTTTTAATGTTTTCCTTATGACTGTTTGTTAAGTTGAATGTCACATCGCTGTTGGATTTCATGTTTTTATTACTAATATCTTCATCTTTATGTGTTATGTATACTTTATGACCCTTTGTCAATATTTCACCAGAACTTATATTTTCCTCATTTTTGTTATATCTATATGTATATGCGACGCGTAGATTTGCGAATATGTGTAGAGAACTGGCGAACCTTTCTACTGAAATCGAGGAATTCCATCTTAATCCTCAGGGGTTATTATTCCTTATTCTATAAAAAAACTCTACTTGTAGGATATTTATGAAGCGAAAAAAAAACTGGAAGGATCTTCAAATGTCTTGTAAATTATAAGTTTCTACATAATCTGTTTTCAGTTCTTAATGATTCTTCTTCACCTCTATCTAAAACAAAAATTCCTATTCCATTGTGACACTCATTGTCTTAAACTCCGTTCTTCACACAGCTTATTACTGTCTACTCCACCATTCTGGGTTTATGTCAAATTCTTTCACAGTCACTTCCATCTCCCTCTAAAATTATTTCTGCGTGCGTGCGTGCTTGCGTGACTGGCGTGCGTGCGTGAATGCGCGCGCGCGCGCGGGCGTGCATTTGTGTGTGTGTGTGTGTGCGTGTGCGTGTGTGTGTGTGTGTGTGTGTGTGTGTGTGTGTGTGTGTGTGTGTGTGTGTGTGTGTGTACTGCCCATAACTCACTCTATGTTCTACCCAAGGTTACCTGATAGAGCATGCCATATAGCATTAAGCTCGCATTTTATACAATATATTTGGTGCAATAAAGAATAAAATAAATAAATAAATAATAGAAGCTATCTGTCTGTGCTCAAGGCCAGTCGGTGCCTTAAACACAAGCACAATGTAACCAGCCTTTTGGTTTTTTAAAGGATATATTTCAAATGGTGTGTGCAGGAATTGCATGCGTTAATGCCTCCCTCTGCATTGTATCATCGGCTGGTCTCCACCACTTTATTGTTGACATATCTAGTATTTGAATGAAACAGATTTTCCCGTCGTTCAAAATGTGTACAGTAAAGGAGTAGAAAATCTGTCAGCATCTGTGTTTCTATCCCCTTATAATGTAGGTGTCTTCAAAGCAAGAGTGATAGGGTTTTTTTAATAATGCATCATCATTACCTTCAAGTGTGATAGTTTTCAAGCACTGGCTTGTAATAGTAGAAAATGAATATCCCTCATAAAAATAGTGATCAACTTCAACATCAGCAGATTGCGTCCATAATAATAATATGATACTTTTAGTAACTTATTAGGCTCTACTTTATTACGGTCAAAATGTTTTGCTCCTTTAAGTAATGTTCCATTTACTTTACCTTCGTTATTACTTTATGAGTAAGTGCGCACCTAAGATCTTTGTACTATAAAGGACGATGAAAGTAGCCTACAATAGCGCCATTAAGTGTTAGGATCGCAACACTTATACCAATTACCACTAAGAGTGGCGACGCCGCGTTCCCAAGAAGACATTTAATATAACAACATTTATTATTTATTACATTACATTTAGCTATATTTTGGCATATAATTTTAACGGCGTAAAATTTAAAGTAAAGGACAGGCTTTCTCTTATTTCTGAGAGGGTTTAAGGCTTCACACATCTTCGAAATATTTTTTTATTCTATCACCGACGCGCACTTAGTAAAACAACACTTAAAATTGCAATTAACAATTTCATTGGTACCGGCGGGATCGAACTGAAAATCGATTGCTCGCGTCCTGTGTAATTTACAGTGAGCGCTTAACCCCTAAGCTACTACAAATATAATTTTAAAGGTGTCTAAAACTTATTAAAAATACTATACCGATGGATTAAGGAACTAAATACTACGTAATAAGTAAAACCCATGCTTGGAGTCCTTCAGATTTTTTTTTATTTCCGTCCTCTATGGTAACACTATACCAGAGGCGTGGAGCAGAAGTGCGGTGGTCAAGACCACCTTTATACCTTTCGAGAAATTGTACACAAGACCGAAGAGTACGTTTTGCCACTATGTCTTGCGTATGTGAACTATGAGAAAGCCTTTTATACCGTCGAAATTAGGGCATTGTTTGTAGTGTTATGCTACTTACATATCATTTTACACTATTTTTCCATTCTGTTTTTGATTTTCTGCATTCATATTTTGCATCACTTTTCACGCTATCAGTTATGCTACTTACATATCATTTTACACTATTTTTCCATTCTATTTTTGATTTTCTGCATTTATATTTTGCATCACCTTTATTTCCATAGGATCCAGTAACGTTTTTACACAATAACAAATAATTTTTACTTCGTATTTTCACGCTATCAGCACTTTCTAAATCGCTGTCAATGGAGTCTTACCTTTTTCGATCTTTTATATAGTTCTCCGTAACTCTGCAATTTCGGGTTTTGTGCGCGCTGCTGCACTATTTTTTTTCCTATATCAATAATATCTCATTTCTTACTTAAATGTTACTGTTTTTCAATTATATGCCTAAAACCAAAAATTTATATTTTTGACAACCGTTATTTATTTCGTTGTCATGGCAATTTTTATTCATATTCGTTACCGGTATGATGTTTTATCTCGATATTTCCACATAAATACTCTTTTGCTCTAGGTCATTTACCAAAAATTTCCTTTTAATTTAAATAATTTCTCGTTCTCTCTAAAAAGGTATAAAAGCCGAACCATCGGAGAATACAGGGAGTCTCGCTTCAGTTTTCAAACGTGAAGCATCTACTAAAGGCCTTATCCCGGGGCCACACTGTCCCGGGATCCTGCAAGCCTCCATCTACATCTGAAGTCGTCAGCGTAGTCTACTTCAAGCGCGGGGCCACACTGCTCCGGGATCCTGCAGGCCTCTATCTACATCTGAAGCCGTCGGCGTAGCCTACTTCAAGCGCGGAGCCGCACTACTCCGGGATCCTACAAGCCTATACATTCATCTGGAGTCGTCGCCTGCGCCTTCACCTGCTAGTGCCCGCGCTACCTTTGGGCGCTGCGAATGCTTGCTCCAGGCGCTGAGTGCACCTACTCCAGGTGCTACGTGCGCCGGCTCCGGACGTTGCGTGTGCCCAGTCCAGGCGCTGCGTGCCGTCGCCGCCAAGAAACTACAAGCTCCGCGTGTGCCTACTTCTACAAGCGCAGCGTGTGTCACTTCGACCTTTAGGCTCCACTACAATATTGTCATATCTTTATTTTTTTTAACTAATTGTAATTTCACGTCATCCATCACCATCATCATATTTCATTTTTTTATATAAAATTGTAAATACCTTTTAAAAATTTAAATATATTATTTTCTTGTTCTACTTTTGTTGTTTTGTTGTTCTTAGGTTAGGTTCTCTTTTTCTTTATTGTCGCTTCACGACATGCTGCAGTCCCTTCAGCGGTGACAAGTTTACTGTCGGTATATCGGCGTAGGAAGTGCCAAAGTGTTTGTACAGTAGGGCTACGATGGCTATCCGAGTAGAAAATCAGAGTACGAAACCTATCCAACTGCAGTGAGGAGTAATACAGGCTGACGTTGTAACCCCGAAACTCTCCACCGCTGCATTGGAAGACTTTTCAAGCTACTGGACTGGAAAGGATGCGGTATTAACATCAATGGCGAGTACATCACTCACCTTTGATTTGTCGACGATATATATAGTCTTTATTGCAGAATCGCTGGAGGACCTAAACACTTTGCGCAATGACCTCAATAGATGAACATGTACAAAACAAAGACCATGTATAACGTCTATGTCGGTACCTATGCCGATAGTTGTTGGGAGCACTAAGCTCGAAGTTGTTGACGAGTATGTTTACCTTGGACAAATAGTCCGACTAGCTAAGTCCAACTTCGACCGATAGGTCAATCGATGGATTCAACTCAGCTGGGCAGCGTTGGGAAATTACGACACATCTTCTCGTCTGATATACCTCAAAACTTGAAAACGAAATTGTACCACCAGTTCGTGTTGCCAGTGATTACCTATGGAATTGAGACGTGATTCTTCACTGCTGGCGGTACGAGGAAGCTTAACGGGCTACTCCATGCGAACGACCTTGAGCATTTGGTGTGCCGTGCCGCGCCGACTCGCTACAATATAGGATCGCGTAAGAAATATGTAAGACGCCACCTACTGTACGGACGTAGCATTTTTTCAACATCAATAAACTATTTTATGGAAACACACAGCGTACAACGATAAATGTATTTTAATTTTTTTATTCGGTATATTAGTTGCATTATATTAGAATTATGTATTCTCATATATTATCTAAATATGAAATTTTATAATTAATTATATATTAAAAATGAAGCATTGAAAATTGTGAGTTTAAAAGATACCTACTCACTATAGGTAAATAGATAGATAGCTCGCCTTTTGTACAAATATTTGGTGCAATAAAGAATAGCGAATCATTTTTTCTCAATTTATACCCAAAGGCCTGATCAATATCCAATTTCTAACTTAAACCAAAACAGTAATACTCAACAGCTATCCAAATTTAAATTCCTAGAGGCAGATGTGTTAAAGAAAATTAAAATGTTCGACATTCAAAAGGAGCCAGGTCCAGATTAATATTTTTGTAAAACGTTGCGGTACAGGTCTTGCATTCCCTCTAACGCTGATCTTCAATCGTTCCCTTAATGAAGGTGTATTTCCTGAAGTGCGGAATAGAGCACGAATCATACTGATCTTCAAAAAGGGTGATCGAATGGATGTTAAAAATTACCGTCCAATATCAATTCTGTCATGTTTTTCAAAACTGTTTGAAAGTCTTATGCATCCCATCCTCACGAAACATTTGAAGAACTTTCTAACGACCGCTCAGCACGGTTTCCGAAGCGGCTTATCAGTTACAACTAACTTGTCAAACTTTACTTCAGATCCGTTAGCAGAGGTAGATAATGGACAACAGATCGATGCTATTTATACCGATTTTAGTAGCGCATTTGATAAGGTTGACCATCAGATTCTAATAAACAAGCTTTCGCAATACGGCATCGATGCCGCTTTAAATAAATGGTTAAATGGGTTTGAATCTGAGAGATACAACCACAGGGGTCTCACCTCGGGTCTTTGTTGTTTTTGACCTTTATAAATGACATTACCACAGAGGTAAAGCACTGCAACTGCTCAGTTTTTGCCGATGACTTAAAAATCTATAAAATTGCAAAGTCAGATAAAGACACAAAATTAATACAAGAAGATCTTGATAGAATCACAAATTGGTGTGGCGTCAATAGTATGACTCTTAATGTTAATAAATGTTTTCATGTAAAATATACCAGAAAGAAAAAGCCACTTGTCTCAAGTTATTCCAATGATAATATAGTATTAGAAGAGTTACCAGAAATCAATGACTTAGGAGTTACTATTGACAGGAAGTTAACTTTTACATCACATATAAACTACATTATTAAAAAAGCCACGTAGTTCCTCGGATTTATTAAAGGAAACACAAAAGGATTTACCCGCAGGACTAAAATTATTTTGTACAACGTGTTTGTGAGAAGTTGCCTCGAGTTTGCAAGTGTCATTTGGATTCCTTACTATATATATATATTTCCAACGCATTGAAAACATACAACGCGCTATTACAAGGCACCTTGCATTCCATGAAACTGGTATCTCACACAGACAGCCCTATAATCAAAAATTGGTTGAATTTAAAATGAAGTCTCTCCGAAACAGGCGGGAGATACTTGATCTGTGTTTCTTGCATAAAATGATTAATTCCAAAGTCAAGTGCAGTAAGCTGCTTGAACAGGTTTCTCTATCAGTACCAATTAGATATCCTCGCTGTTGCAATACTTCTCGAAAAACATTTCGTATACCTTTCACTAGAACGCATCTTGGTAAGCAAGCTCCCATGGTTCGCATATGTGCGAAATATAATGAAATATCTCGAGCTATACCTGGCATCGACATATTCAACAACTCTTATGCTGTCTTTAAAAAAAAACTCACTGATCATCGTACCTTCTCAATGTTTACATGTATTTTTTGGTAAATGTTATGTACCTACACTTGTTTTTTTTTTTATAGAGATAGTGTGACAAATGAGCACACAGTCCATCTGATGGTAAGGGGTTGCTAAGGCCCATAGACATCTACATCTATCCTCGTTTGCGAATCAAAATGCAGATGCGTTGTCAGCCTTGAGAACTAAGATGGAATGCCTCTTTTCCAGTAAAAAGGGTGTCCGGTTCTCTACACTCACCATACTAAACACAGCAGCATTAAGCTGCTATTTTACGCTGGTATCCTTTGAGAGCGTGGTCCTTCCCCGGTCGAACCAACCCATTCGTGCTACAACTGTACTATTAATATAGCTGCAGCTTGGCTCTACCACGTCATAAATATTGTTGATTGTTATTGATATACATATCAGTAAGCGTGTTACTTGTTATATAATCAAGTGTTAATGTTTAATATGTATATTGTAAGTGTGCTTATGAAATAAAATAAAATAACTTTCTCTTAAAAAAAAAGTTCGAATTTATGTATGATCCAATTTGAATAACATAAGAGAATCGCAATACAAATTTTCAAAGACAATTAAAAGATCGACTTCATTATCTTAAGTACTTATATTGTCACAAATGTACAATAACTTTTCATGGCGCATAATTGCAATTGTTGTGAAAACAAAAGAATGCAATTAAAGTAAATTTTTGTACTCAAACTTTAAGCCTTACAGCGAGGAATAAATAAAATAAATGAATTTAGTTTTGTTACGTCGAGCCGCTGGAACTAAGTGGCTGAGTCTGTGTTCCGTAGAATGTAAGAAAAAAGATTTCGAGAAAAGGCCCCAGCAGACTTTAATTAATCATAACTTTTTTAACCAAATATTTAACAGCACAAGCTCTCACAGTTTATTAAGTCGTGTTTTAACATAGCATTTGAATTAACTTTTAATGTAAAGTACAAACAAACCGATTTCAAAACTTAAAAAAATAATTGTAACGTAGCTTCTGGAATCGGTATTAAGACATAGTGTAGCGAAGATTTAAGACCTCGACTTCAGAAGCTATCATGTAGATTTTTTTAATTTTTAAATCATATTGCACTTTTTATTAAAACATTAATTATTTTACTCATAGAAGTGATCTTAGGAGTGTCACAAATTCAAGAGAACAACTAGAATGTCATCGAAATATACTTCAGAGGTGTTAATAGTTACATTAAAATGCTCATACAATATTGTTCCACCCTTAAGTATGTTTTTATTAATTTTTATAAGAGCACCTTATACTTTCGTATAACCTAATTAATAAAAAAAAGGATACTTAAAGCTGTTCAGCCGTTTCCAAGAAAACAGTGGACATACATAAAAAACATACGCGTTGAATATACAACCATCTTGTTTTTTTTTTTAAATTAGGTTAATAAAGTTATAATAAAATAATGTCCTCCACGCGGAATTTCGGTCACGGCGGCAAATTTCAACGGAGACTAGCCATCTGCGCACGAGAGAATTATAGTACCCGCGTGTATAGCAAGCGTAAGTGCATTTTTTATAGGATAGGGTGACAAACGAGCACACAGTCCATCTGATGGTAAGTGGTTGCTGTGGCCCATAGACATCTCATTCATCATTTTTCCACGTTTGTGAATCAAAATGCAGATGCGTTGTTACCAGTGAGAGCTAAGATGGAATGCCTCCTCTCCATTAAAAAGGATCTCCGGTTCTCTACACTCACCATACGAAACACAGCAGTGTTAAGCTGCTATTTGACGCTGGTATTTTGTGAGAGTGTGGTCCTTCCCCGGTCGAGCCGACCCATTCGTGCTACAACTATACTACTAATATAGCTGCAGCATGGCTCTATCACGTATGACGTATATTTTCTATTCCTTAACTCTCTCAGTCCAATAGTAAGGTAAGCCTACAGGACAAGATCAGTCGCAGAACAGGAGGCAAGCAAGTAAAACCGTTTTACGTGCTTTGGTGATGAAACACCGCCAACTTCCTGAATCCGGACTGATACTGAGAACTAAGAATTTAATTTACTTTTAGATTTTTGGGTTTTCTAGCAACAGCAATTTAACAAGATCTGCCCAAATTTGTTTGCATACCTATACAAGTCTTATCGGCCATAAGAATATTATTTTTACTGCACTATTGTTTGTATATAAAAAGGAGCTTTTTGTTCCAATTATTATTAAATTTTTTAACAATTACTTGTTAAGGATGTTTATATTGCTTATTTACAAAAATAACAGTGGGAAAAAAAGGAGTGCCTTATATAATTTACACACAAATTCTATCGAGGGCGGCCACCCGCGGTAATACAACCGTCTAGTTTTTATATCAAACATCGATATTATTATCGAGTAGAGGAAATGTCCGCTTGTTAATAGTGACAATTATGGCAAACCACTCCCCTTTATAGAAATGGCTTATGTTCAGCAGCAAACTGTGCAAACTGATTGTAAAATGTAAAATGGGATAAAATATATTTTACGAATTTTGCCACGTTTATGTTCCAAGGATGATAGGGACAGGGACTTTCGATACTAATGCATGTCTTTCGTGTGAATAATTCGCACTATACAATATTATATTTTATATATACAAGTTTTATATTACACAGTGGCTATAACATCTTCCTTGTACTTTATATAATCACTCCTCACGACGCACCTCATAGGCAAAATGAGAAAAGTATGAAATAGTTATAGTCAGGTCTTATTAACTCATCCTAATCTTATTACACCTGTTGCAAAAGAGTGACACGAATGGGTCGGCTCGATCGGGGTAGGACCACGCTCTCACATAATACCAGCGTAAAATAGCATTTCGTTTCGTATTCGTTTCGTATGATGAGTGTAGAGAACCTAAGACCCTATTTACTGGAAACGAGGCATTCCATCTTAGTTCTCAGGGGTGACAACGCGTCTGCATTTTGATTCTTAATTGAACATAAATGTAGATGTATATGGGTCGCAGCATCTACTTACTATCGGGTGAACTGTGTGCTCGTTTTTCAGATTTATTCTATAAATAAACGACACATCCATGCCTAAAAACCAATTATCTACGTTTTTCAACTCTGACCACCATACCTAATTTAATTTTTACGTGGTAGAACCATGCTGTAGCTCTATTGTGGTTGTAACACGAGTTGCGTAAAATATGTAAACGTTACTTTGGTTTAACTGAAATAAATATTTCAATGATTTAAGAGTCGGGAAGGGTCGCCCTAGGCGAAAGTTTATCGACCAAATTGGCGATATATTGAAAATGGGCCAAATCAAGTGTACTTTTAACCGACGAGCGTGTATGCGTAGGTATATGGATGTGGAGGAAGCGAGAGAGGTCTATCAGGATCGTGCCAAATGGAAGTCCATAGTCTCTGCCTACCCCTCTGGGTGACAGGCGTGAGTGTTTATGTATGTATGTATGTATTATGATTTAAAATGCTATTGCTTGGAATAGTGCTTGGAGTTATGCTCAGCTTATACTAAGTTCTGCGGAGTTTTGCGAATGTTCCCGTGCATACGACGCTTTTTATAGCCCTATTGGTCTTCAACTGATAGCCATGGCGTGGTCACTTATTTAGTCTTTCAATGCTCATTGTCTTTAATGTTTTCCTTATGACTCTTTGTTAAGTTGTTCGTCGCGTCGCTGTCCGATCTCATGTCTTCATTACTAATATCTTCATCTTTATGTTTTATGTATCCTTTATGGGTCAATATTTCACCAGAACTTATATCTTCCTCATTTTTGTTATATCTATATTTATATGCGACGCGTATATTTTCGAATGTGTGTAGAGAACTGGAGACCCTTTCTACTGAAAACGGGGCATTCCACCTTAATCCTGAGGGATGATTATTTCTTATTCTATAAAAAAAACCTTTACTTGTACAATACTTATGAAGCGAAGTGAAGCTGGAAGGAGCTTCAATTTTCTTGTCAATTATAAGTGTTTTACATAATCTGTTTTCAGTTCTTAATGATTCTTGCTCACCTCTTTATCTAAAATAAATTTTCCAATCCCGCCGTGACTCTCATTCTCTCAATCTCTGTTTTTCACACAGTTTATTACTGTCTACTCCTCTCCACCATTCTGGCTTTACATCAGATTCATTCACAGTTACTTATATCTCTCGCTGGAACAAATTGCATGTTGACCTGTATTAGTAGTATTAATATAATACCCGCGAAAAATGTATTTAAAAGAAAATTATACTGACCTGAGCGTGACGGTTCACGTACGTTCACTGTTCAGAAAGAACGCGGCTTAAGAAGTTCTCACTTTAAAAAGTAAAGTTACAACTTACATACGTCTCACTAACTGGGCACGTGCTTGCCTCATTTCAGAGAGGATTATATAGTGGAGCAACTAGTCTGCCGCACTGTTCCAATGTGTGTTCCAGACTTCACATGTCCCTATTTCATGTGTTCGGGTATCCTACTATATTCCTCAGACATGCTAGTTTCCTCATGATTCTTTCCTTCTTCTCTGACCACATAGTATGGTAGACAGCTCATATTAAATGATTAAACGAACAAACACTTATAAAGGACATCTGTAAAATTCTTCTAGCTTTGGATGCGTGGGTGCGTGTGTACGTAACGTAGGATTGTGCTTCAAAAGGTCAATATTTTTGACTGAATTGCGGTTCATAACGCATATTTAACGAGTATGGCTTATATTTATATAGCTCATCATCATCACATCGTTGCAGCCTATTATAAGTTCATTACTGATCCTATGTTCATGTATGTATGTGGCCTATGCCTCCCATCCACTACTGAACAAGGCACGCCACAAAGTCACGGTCTCGCACCCATCTCTTACCAGATCGTCATTTCATCTAGGTCCAAACATTTATGTCGTTATTTCGATATAAATATTAAAAATATTTTTGTTGAGAATAATTATACAGTTACGTTTAGTTAAAGATTGCCTCTTTCCATGTTTATTCATGAAATCGTATTATTTAGCTAACAGAACGCAAAAGTTAATTGTTTGACTTTTGCTACTTTGGCAACAATAAACTTCCACAATATCAAAAGCGCATACTTAATTTTACTTTTATTGTTCTTAGCACTTTCCTTTGGCTTTCTGTTATTGTATTTTCCTACTGCTAGAAATATTGCTAACGATAACAGTTCTATTTATTTGTAAGTACTTATACTTCAGAATAAGTATTTTAAAAACTAAATATTTGACTAAATGGAGACGCCCTTTGTGTTAGGCATAAAAGAGGGAATTATTCTTTCCCAAAGACAGGCCATCTACTGTGTGAACAGCTCTGATGACCGGCACAAGACAATTTTTCTATTCGAAAACACAGAACCCCCTCGCACCAGTCAAGTATGTTAAGTATAATGAGTATAATATGTAAACTTTTCAAATTATGTGCCAGTTATCGTATTCTTTAAAATGTTATTTAGCAATGGATTAAGAAAGGCGTATAAACCTAAGCTTCAAGTCTAATGTTCATTGGAAAATCTATTTTCCTATTAAAGATCATTTCATTCTAGCACTCTTTCTCTCCCCCATATAAATTATCATTGCAATTTTTTATTATGTTTAATGAAACCGAGAAGTTTTATTTACATATTAGATGGAATACCTCTTTTCCAGTTCTCCGGTTCTCTACACTCGTCATACGAAACACAGCAGCATTAAGCTGCTATTTTACGCTATCATTCTGTGAAAGCGTGGTCCTTCTTCGGTCTAGTCGACCCATTCGGGCTACAACTATACTACTAATATAACTGCAGCATGGCTCTACCACGTAGAAAATGTTAACATAAAAAACCAAAAATAAACTGGATACCTGCGGAATTTCTTTCACTATTTCTTCTCCGGTCAGAGGCACCTCATTTCGAAACGGTAGGAAATTTAGTAGGTTTAAAATAAAACATTAAAATACATATAAATTAAAAAAATATAGTAAACTTCATAAGTGTTATACGTGGTAGAGCGACGCTGCATCTATATTATAGTTGTATAAATGAATCAGCTCGACCAAGGTAGGACCACGCTTAAAGTTACAGCGTATTAAAGTCCACTGCTGATCACAGGCCTCCCCCATAGATTATATAACTATGGCAAATATCCCCCATAGAGGGGATATTTGCCATAGTTGCCACACTTGGCAAGCGGGTTGGCAACCGCAGATTTATATTTTAGTCGTTATTAGGCAAACGTTGCTGCCTATTTCCTGATTTGTATCCCTCTGTTGTTTTTTACGACAACCACGGGATGGTATGGCGTAGTGGATATTCTTACACCGCCACTACACGGCAACCAGCCGGTATCAGCTTAAAATACCAGCTTAATGCTGCTGTGTTTCGAATGGTAAGTGAAGGGAACCGGAGACCCTTTTTACTGGAAACGAAGCATTCCATCTAAGTCCCCAGGGGTGACAACGCAACTGCATTTTGATTCATATATGAGGATAACTGTAGATGTCTTTGGACTACAGCATCTACTTACCATCAGGTAGACTGTGTGTTAGATTAGAGACCTTATTCCATAAAAAACTAAGTTTTCATGTTAGGTAACTAAATAAATAATAAATGTTTTCAAGTGGTGATTAAAACTTTCATAACACTGAGATTTAAAACTTTATACTTAGTAGTATTGCTACTAAGTTTACTACTAGTGTCGTTGGTATTACTACTTTTATAAATGCAAGCGAATTTAATCGAAGTAAAAAAGAAAAAATACTTCTGTACAAATGGTTCATTTCACGGAAACAGGCTAATTTGTTTACATTTCCTGGATTCTTTGCTATTGTAGAAAATATTGACGTACGCGAAAATCATATCAATAGAATAATGATTTTTTGTACATCCCTAACAAGTTCATTGTGTCCAATAATAGTACACAATAGTTTCAAATTTAGGAATATAAATAGATATATGATATCCTATATTAAGTGTATATAATATGGGATAAAATACCAGCGTAAAATAGCAGCTTGCAGCATTAAGCTGTGTTTCGTATGATGAGTATAGAAAACCGGAGACCCTTTTTACTGGAAAAGAGGTATTCCATCTTAGTCATCACGGGTTACAACGCATCTGCATTTTGTTTCTTTATTGAAGAAAGATATAGATATTATACGTGGTCGAGCCATGCTGCAGCTATATTAATAGTATAGTTGTAGCACGAATGGGTCGGCTCGACCGGGGAAGGACCACGCTCTCACAGAATACCAGCGTAAAATAGCAGCATAACGCAGCTGTGTTTCGTATGGTGAGTGTAGAGAACCGGAGACCCTTTTTACTGGAAAAGAGGCATTCTATCTTAGTCCTCACGGGTGACAACGCATCTGCAGTTTGATTTGTAATAGAGGATAGATGTAGATGCCTATGGGCCACAGCAACTACTTACCATCAGATGGACTGTGTGCTCGTTTGTCACCCTTATTCTATAAAAAAAAGATTTCAGTGGTTCAGAACTAGGGTTACCAACTCATGAAAGAACCAATACGGGAGAATTTTATGAAATCGAGCCCTATCGAAACCCTAACTCACAACAACGACTTACCGACTGTGTGCTCGTTTGTCACCCTATCCTATAAAAAAGTGGGGATTTATTAGAACAGGTAAAAAGTAGGAATTTATTAGAATATGTAACTCGATGATTATTTTAAAACAAATAATTATCGGGTTCATAAACCACTTTAAAAATGAAGCTAAGTTTATGAAATATTAAGCTTTAAACCTAACTATGTACTGCCACCAGTATAAGAATATCCACTACCCCATATGATCTCGTGGGTGTTGTAAGAGGCGACAGAGGAAAACTTAAACAGGAGATGGTTAGCAGCATCATCCTAATAACAACTCAAAATTATAAAAAACTACGGTTGCCAACCGCCTGCCAAGCGTGACAACTATGACAAAATCCCCTCTATGAGGCATTCTATGGGGGAGGCTTATGTTCAGCAGTGGACATAAATAGACTGTAATGGATGGAAATCTTTAAACTCCCTTGCACTTTTTATAAACTTTCGATTAAAATTATTTTAAACATATGTTGCAGAATATGTAGAGATACAAGAACAAAGAACACGACAAGGCTCCTTTGTGATTAGGTGTCATAGTCTAGATTGGTATCATCCCCTTCTTATTTACTTACCTACTACTTTTGCTACCAAGTACATTCACTAATTACAACAGATTATAAACAGATTGTATACAACAGATTATAAAGATTTTATATTACTACGCAGGAGTGGCATCGTATATAAAAATTTCTTTGTTTTTGAAAGAAGTTTTTTGGATACGATATCAGATTTCCATAGACTGCAGAAGCCATTTACCATCAGGTGGACTCATTTATCTTCAGTACTTGCTTATCACGCTAAAGTTATTAAAATTAAAGTTATTAAAAAAGAATAAGGAAATAATAAAGGTTAACTGCATAACAAAACCCTATGTGTTGTAATGTTTGAACAATGCAATAAATTAAACTCAGTGATGCAGTTTAATAACTCTCTCCTTATTGCTTTGGTGGAGACTTATATATAGTGGTTGTGACGTAGGTACATAAATAGGGAGCAGGGTTTGTGTTACGTGGTTCCAGGTAGAGCCACATGAATGGTATCTTCTTCTATAAATATAATATGATATTACTGAACTAAATAGATGTTATTTCTACTCCTTATATGGAGTCCACGTTGAGTGATGATATCATTTAATATTCCTGTTATATTGCTTTATCATAGTACCGACACCACATCTCCTTCCTTATTTAAAAAAATTTAAAATTCAGTTAGATTTTGTAAATTTTTAAACATATGACACTATATAATACTAAATACTTTCTTAAAACTACTCGTCATTTTTATAATGTAATTATTATTACGACTTACATATGTCTTACACTTAATTTATGTAATGATAACTTTATTATAAGTTTTATATTAAGTTTTAGTACTCTATTCTTAACTTAACTCTATATACTTATTAAAAAGTCGTGGGTTATAACTATACCACACCTCCCACCGACAAAGAAATAAAATAAATAAAACAATTTTTTTTATTCTGTAAAAAGTTAATCCCTAAAAGTTTATAAATAAAATTATTAAGTATAGTATGTAAAAATCGTCTTGGCTTGGGTAGGACGGCTGGCCAAACCTCCTAAACACATAATAATTCGTCAGTCACATTAAAATTAGTATGATGCATATATACAACATACGTATTTGACATAATTAGGTGAACATTCGTGAAGGTATATTATTTTGGTCGACACATTATTGTAACGTACTTAGATATTGAGTTAGTTAGTAATTTATTAAGCTACTTATCCGGATACTCGCATTAAGTACTATCTACTCTTCCTTATATATTTTTTCACATTTTATATTATTAGTATACAATTATAATACTTTATACTTCATTTATTTATACCTTTATATTTGATTAATCGTTACATTTATGATCCACAGAAATAGGTTATATGTTAATACTTAACAATTTTTCCAGAGAACGATGACTTATAAAAATTAAAAGCATATGATTTATCACCGAAAATATTACATTTCATTTTAAGATGAACAGAACAAAGAACATAATGTAATGCAACCTAATCATGATCATAACAACAGAGATCAAAATACATCTTGCAATCACAGCACAGCCGCGTAAGCGGTTTGTGACACACCTTTGTTATAAAGTCCAAAGCACGTATAAGGAAAGGTTTGCAATTACATCGTATGACACATACATAATATCTTCTCTATTCAAAATAACTTACAAATTGTTTTATTATGAGTACACTTAAAAGTTTTTGAAAGTTACAGTATCAAACACTTTTTAATGTAGGTACGTAGTTAAGATCGTTACATGGCATTGTTAATACATTTACATACATTATCCAATATTTATTATTTAAGTTATTTATAAAAGTCGAATACTCATTATTACTTTTTTTTAATTTTAGATTTCAAGATTCTTGATCTTAATTGAATACCGAGTTTAAAATATAAAGTTAAGTTTAATAAAAATAATTTAGAAGTTATAACAAAATGTTTGTTTAACGTTTGAAGACAATTTTTTTTTAAGTAAATATGTATTAACGTAAATTTAGGTTTGACTGTCTATATAGAGAAAAAAATATTATTACATTATCAACTTATAATAATAGAGTATCGATACGCTTTGGATTTGATTTTAGTAAGCAATTTACCAAATTTAGTTTAAAATTGTAGAAATTATTCATAAACAAAAATATATATATAACACGAGAAGTTTAAGGTAGAGTTATTGTAACTATGAGTCAATGTGCATAAATAAAAAAAAATCGTAAATTAATGTAAATCTACGCAAAAATGTATTTATCAAATTTAATTGTTTTTTTTTTTGTGTGGTTGTGTGGATCGTTCCTATAGTCACTAGATGTGTAGCTTGTAAGTAGCCCTTTGAGTAGGATTGTAGGTAGCACCCTGATATAGAAATGCAAAATAACTAGATACATAATATCTAACGTTTTAGATTTTTCGAGGGATCCCTTTATTATCTCATTTTAATTGTTCTCATGTCTTTGCATGTTATATATTTTCACAAATACTAACACTACTCTCATATCCTTTGTTTTCGATTGCCAGGCCTTTTTTTTCATAATTCTTGTACGTACTTTCTTTTATCTCTTAATATTTTTTTGACCTTTAGCTAGCTTTATATATTTATTTATTTATTAGATACCGAGAATCGGAGTATTAATTCACCTCTTTGGGCGTTATTGGCCATTTTTATTATAATTATTTCATGATATTTATCATGCGGGTACTTTATACGTATGGGTCCCCCATTTATTTGGGTATTATATTACATTTTCACTGCATTTATTTCATTTTATTGGTACATAAACATTTTTATCATACTATATCAAGGTAATAGTGTACCTTGGGTTGTGTACCTTGAGGTCAACGTTTAAGTCATTTTAAAGGACTCCAACAATTGTCACTGAGGAAACTAAGTTCACACTATGATCCAATGAAGGATGTGACCTCTATGTACCATTATTAAGGGTAACAAATTTAAGACTTCTCTGGTCCCCAACAGTACTAATATGAGTAAACTCGTGCACATCTCACTTGTACTGAAGGTATTGTTCCCTAGTACCCGTTACTCCCGATTTTATCATCCAATCATGGAAACATACCCTGCTCGAGGACTATATGCTTTACCAGTGATGGACGTTCCCGTATCTCTGCATTACTTATTTTATGCAGGTCAACTTTCGTTTTATTTCTATTTATTTCTTTACATTTGTAGTATTTATTAATCATTATTTAATTGTAGCATAACTTCATGTACACGACTCGCGTAC
Source organism: Parnassius glacialis (assembly GCA_033319125.1). Classification (NCBI taxonomy): domain Eukaryota; kingdom Metazoa; phylum Arthropoda; class Insecta; order Lepidoptera; family Papilionidae; genus Parnassius; species Parnassius glacialis. The sequence goes on along the minus strand of JAVANC010000010.1, from coordinate 22,449,943 downwards.
ATATATGATCAGGATAATGGACGATATTTCTATACAATTCATAATAAATTATCATTTCCCTCATTGATAATACATTAAAAGTTATTCTACATTTAATCTTTTCCGAACAACCTTAAAAATTAATCGGTTATTAGTTTTCCCCAAACTCTCAGCTGATCAGGCTGATTGTATGTGGATATGCTAACCACCGAAAATTTTCTTTACCTATGCCACACTTTATACTTATTTTTCTATCAATATTTTTCACTCATAATGATAAACTCCGTAACTTATCCATAAATTTACTTACGTCTTTTAATAATTTATATCATATAGTCCCGTATAATATTTAGTTACATCATTGTCAGTTAGGGGTTGAGGCTCACAATATGGGCACAACAAATTTTAAATTAATTAGGTACTTAATTGTCTACATAATATAATGAGTTTCAAAATCATATAAAGCGAAGAAAATATTTTCATAATACACGGAAGTAAGTACTATTTTCCGAGAAAATATTAAATTATAATAATTAAAAGTTTATGATTTAAAAGTTCAATAAATGTAAAATCGAAATGAATAAACTACATTTCATGTTATGATACAGAACAAAGAAATACTAACGGGAACACAAGCCATCATGATACAGTGATTACAACAGGCAGATCAAAAAATAATTGGTAAATCCAATTGGGCATACCTTAAGCGCATAAAAAAATCGTATAACATGATTATACGGAATTTAAGTAGTTTAAATACATTTCGACAGCACTATCGGCTTCAACACCCTCGAAACCCATGAAAATGACACCCATCATGAAAAAATTGATAACCATTGCAGCTGCCACCTTGGATTTACATTTCGACAGCACTATCGGCTTCAACACCCGCGAAAACCATGAGAATGACACCCATGATGAATAAATTGATATCTATTGCAGCCGCCATCTTGGATTTACATTTCGACAACCCTATCGGCTTCAACTCTCTCGAAAACCATGAAAATGACACCCATGATGAAAAAATTGATACCTATTGCAGCCACCATCTTGGGTTTACATTTCGACAGCACTATCCGCTTCAACACCCTCGAAAACCATGAAAATGACACCCAAGATGAAAAAATTGATACCTATTGCAGCCGCCATCTTGGATTTACATTTCGACAGCACTATCGGCTTCAACACCCTCGAAAACCATGAAAATGACATCCATGATGAAAAAATTAATATCTATTGCAACCGACATCTTGGATTTACATTTCGACAGCACTATCGGCTTCAACACCCTCGAAAACCATGAAAATGACACCCATGATAAAAAAATTGGTACCTGCTTCAGCCGTCATCTTGGATTTACATTTCGACAGCACTATTGGCTTCAACACCCTCGAAACCCATTAAAATGACACCCATGATAAAAAAATTGATACCCATTGCAGCCGCCACCTTGGATTTACATTTCGACAGCACTATCGGCTTCAACACCCGCGAAAACCATGAAAATGACACCCATGATGAAAATATTGATACCTATTGCAGCCGCCATCTTGGATTTACATTTCGACAACCCTATCGGCTTCAACTCTCTCGAAAACCATGAAAATGACACCCATGATGAAAAATTGATACCTATTGCAACCGCCATCTTGGATTTACATTTCGACAGCACTATCGGCTTCAACACCCTCGAAAACCATGAAAATGACATCCATGATGAAAAATTGAATATCTATTGCAACCGCCATCTTGGATTTACATTTCGACAGCACTATCGGCTTCAACACCCTCAAAAAATCTATTGCAGCCACCATCTTGGATTTACATTTCGAAAACCCTATCGGCTTCAACTCTCTCGAAAACCATGAAAATGACACCCATGATGAAAAATTGATACCTATTGCAGCCGCCATCTTGGATTTACTTTTCGACAGCACTATCGGCTTCAACACCCTCGAAAACCATGAAAATAACACCCATGATGAAAAAATTTATACCTATTGCGGCCGCCATCTTGGATTTACATTTCGACAACCCTATCGGTTTCAACACTCGAAAACCATGAAAATGTCACCCATGACAAAAAAATTGATACTACTTACTTTTAGTACGTACTACTATTATTTATTCTGTGCTTTTAAAATATTGTAATAAAAAATCTCTTATTATTACTATAATCAGGTATTTAAGAAATTTGGATATTCGAATATTGTGTATTTGTACAGCGATCTTTTTGAGCCGCTGAAAACAACCGAAACAATGTCCACTAACGACGGCGACTGAAGCCGAACTAGCTTGCTACATATATATTTATCTATAAGCCGAACTAAACTTAATACAAAGGTACTCTGTGAACTAAACTACTCTGTGGCTGTAGATCCCCATTTACAGAAACAATTTATATATGAGGCAACCAAATCAACGAAAATTTCGCCATTTTGGAGCCGAAAAAATTAATTATAGCTAAACAAAACAAAATTACACTGCCATTTACATTCAGTGGCTTCCCACATGATAGATGAAGAGATTAAAAAATAGATTGAGTTAAACAATTGATATTTTCAAAAGTTATAGTGTTTACAAGCCACAGGGACATGATAAATCCACACCATAAGCCGCTAAAACCCTTTTTTTATTTAAAAATAGCAATTAATCGATTTAAAAAATTTATTAATAAGTTCAACAATCATTTATCTTTCTAACAATGTGCTTTTTATATCATTTATATGTATAATATGATTGCTAGATACGATTTTATTCGATAAAATGTTGGAATTTTAATATTTAGGCGATAGTAGAACATTACCTTGCGCTTTCGCTTAAGGTATGCAAAAGTTTTTAAACGTAAAAAATCGTCTATTTGATTACTCTCTGTTAATGATACTCGCGTCCTAATTATTTTGCAACCATTGAACTATATAAAATGTAATATAGTTAATTTGCAAATGAGTAGTTATAATTTATAGTATAATATACGATTGCTATAGGGGCCAAGATCTTATATAAGATGCTAGCCTGGGGCGCTGTCGACATTTAATCCACCTCGGTGTGCAATATTGAAGCAACTGGCTTCTATAAAACTTTAGGGGTTATGTGCATATTATTGAGTCATAAATAATTTATTTTTTATTTTGTGCCTCTCTGTCTACCAGCCTGTACGGGCTAATCTACGGAATGACTGAACCGATTGTGATGAAACATTATGAATTAGAGAGGAATGTCAGGAAGTATCTAGGCTATATTTCATCTAAAACTATTAAACATACACTTGGATAAACACCACAACAATTTTCATAGACTATATGGATATTTGATTCGCGCAGTAATTGAACTCGTGGCATTAGCAGTGGTGTTGCAGTCAAAAATGTATCCATTGCTTTAGCGAGCCATCGATCAAACGTGGGAACAGTGGTAGAGCCACGCGGCAGCTTTTGCTGTCGCACGGATGGGCCGGCTCGAACCGGCGTGGTACCACGACCTCACAGAATACCAGCGTGAAGTACTGGTTTACCTCTGCGTTTCGCTTGGTGAGTGCAGGTGGCCGGAGGCCCTTTTTACTGGAAATGAGGCATTCCATCTTAGTCCTCACGGGTGACAACGCATCTGCATTTTGATTCGCAAACGAGGATAGATGTAGATGTCTATGGGCCGCAGCAACCACTTACCATCAGCTGGACTGTGTGCTCGTTTGTCACCCTTATCCTATAAAAAAAAACAGTATTGCTCCACACGTATACATTTAGCTTATTCTCTATCTATGGCTAATATTCATGATTCTGTTAGTGCTTTCTTGATAACGGGGTCAGATCAATTCTGAAGTAAAGACGATTGGTGGCTGTGTAAGAATATCCATTATCCGTTGCCCAATTTCGTCCCATATTTGTTGTAAGAGGCAACTATGCGAAATACCGTAAAAATTTTATGGGTTCCTACTCCTATATCTGGCGGTATAACTGTTTTTTTTTATAGTATAAGGTGACAAGCGAGCACACAGTCCACCTGATGATAAGTTGTTGCTGTAGCCCATATACATCTACATCCATCATCGTTTGCGAATAAAAATGCAGATGCATTGTCAGCCTTGAGGACTAAGATATAATGCCTCTTTTCCAGTAAAAAGTGTCTCCGGTTCTCTACACTCACCATACAAAATACATCAGCTTTAAGTTGCTATTTTCCGCTAGTATTGGTCGAGCTGACCCATTCATGCTACAACTATACAATTAATACAGCTGCAGCATGGCTTTACTACGTTATAACTACATTCTACACGTTTTATGCCAGGCGTAAAACACCCAACAGCAGCAGCATCAAAGGTGCGATATTTCTCGCATACGAAGCTTTATATAACGGATTCATACGCCCTTTTGTCTGCAACTGATAGCCATGGTGTTGTCATTTGTTTAGTCTTCCAATGTTCTTTGTCTTTTAATGTTTTCCTTATGACTGTTTGTTAAGTTGAATGTCACGTCGCTGTTGGATTTCATGTTTTTATTACTAATATCTTCATCTTTATGTATTATGTATACTTTTAGACCCTTTGTCAATATTTCACCAGAACTTATATTTTCCTCATTTTTGTTATATCTATATGTATATGCGACGCGTAGACTTGCGAATATGTGTAGAGAACTGGCGAAACTTTTTACTGAAATCGAGGAATTCCATCTTAATCCTCAGGGGTTATTATTCCTTATTCTATAATAAAAAAAACTCTACTTGTAGGATATTTATGAAGCGAAAAAAAAGCTGGAAGGATCTTCAAATGTCTTGTAAATTATAAGTGTTTTACATAATCTATTTTCAGTTCTTAATGATTCTGCCTCACCTCTATCTAAAACAAAGATTCCAATTCCATTGTGACACTCATTGTCTTAAACTTCGTTCTTCACACAGCTTATTACTGTCTACTCCACCATTATAGGTTTATGTCAAATTCTTTCACAGTCACTTCCATCTCTCTCTAAAATTATTTCTGCGTGCGTGCGTGCTTGCGTGACTGGCGTGCGTGCGTGCATTCGCGCGCGCGCGTGTGTGTGTGTGTGTGTGTGTGTGTGTGTGTACTGCCCATAACTCACACTATATTCTACTCAAGGTTAGCTGATAGAGCATGCCATATAGCATTAAGTTCGCATTTTATACAATATATTTGGTACAATGAAGAATAAAATAAATAAATAATAGAAACCATCTGTCTGTGCTCAAGGCCAGTCGGTGCCTTAAACATAGGCACAATGTAACCAGCCTTTTGGTTTTTTAAAGGATATATTTCAAAGGGTGTGTGCAGGAATTGCATGCGTTAATGCCTCCCTCTGCATTGTATCATCGGCTGGTCTCCACCCCTTTATTGTTGACATATCTAGTATATGAATGAAACAGTTTTCCCCGTCGTTCAAAATGCGTACAGCAAAGGAGTAGAAAATCTGCCAGCATCTGTGTTTCTATCCCCTTATAATGTAGGTGTCTTCAAGGCAAGAGTGATAGGGTTTTTTTTAATAATGCATCATCATTACCTTCAAGTGTGATAGTTTTCAAGCACTGGCTTATAATAGTAAAAAATGAATATCCCTCATAAAAATAGTGATCAACTTCAACATCAGCAGATTGCGTCCATAATAATAATATGATACTTTTAGTAACTTATTAGGCTCTACTTTATTACGGTCAAAATGTTTTGCTCCTTTAAGTAATGTTCCATTTACTTTACCTTCGTTATTACTTTATGAGTAAGTGCGCACCTAAGATCTTTGTACTATAAAGGACGATGAAAGTAGCCTACAATAGCGCCATTAAGTGTTAGGATCGCAACACTTATACCAATTACCACTAAGAGTGGCGACGCCGCGTTCCCCAGAAGACATTTAATATAACATATTTAGCTATATTTTGGCATATAATTTTAACGGCGTAAAATTTAAAGTAAAGGACAGGCTTTCTCTTATTTCTGAGAGGGTTTAAGGCTTCACACATCTTCGAAATATTTTTTTATTCTATCACCGACGCGCACTTAGTAAAACAACACTTAAAATTGCAATTAACAATTTCATTGAAACCGGCGGGGATCGAACCCGGGTTGCTCACGTCCTGTGTAATTTACAGCGAGCGCTTAACCCCTAAGCTACTACAAATATAATTTTAAAGGTGTCTAAAACTTATTAAAAATACTATACCGATGGATTAAGGAACTAAATACTACGTAATAAGTAAAACCCATGCTTGGAGTCCTTCAGATTTTTTTTTATTTCCGTTCTCTATGGTAACACTATACCAGAGGCGTGGAGCAGAAGTGCGGTGGTCAAGACCACCTTTATACATTTCGAGAAATTGTACACAAGACCGAAGAGTACGTTTTGCCACTATGTCTTGCGTATATGAACTATGAGAAAGCCTTTTATACCGTCGAAATTAGGGCATTGCTTGTAGTGTTATGCTACTTACATATCATTTTACACTATTTTTCCATTCTGTTTTTGATTTTCTGCATTCATATTTTGCATCACTTTTCACGCTATCAGTTATGCTACTTACATATCATTTTACACTATTTTTCCATTCTATTTTTGATTTTCTGCATTTATATTTTGCATCACCTTTATTTCCATAGGATCCAGTAACGTTTTTACACAATAACAAATCATTTTTACTTCGTATTTTCACGCTATCAGCACTTTCTAAATCGCTGTCAATGGAGTCTTACCTTTTTCGATCTTTTATATAGTTCTCCGTAACTCTGCAATTTCGGGTTTTGTGCGCGCTGCTGCACTATTTTTTTCCCTATATCAATAATATCTCATTTCTTACTTAAATGTTACTGTTTTTCAATTATATGCCTAAAACCAAAAATTTATATTTTTGACAACCGTTATTTATTTCGTTGTCATGGCAATTTTTATTCATATTCGTTACCGGTATGATGTTTTATCTCGATATTTCCACATAAATACTCTTTTGCTCTAGGTCATTTACCAAAAATTTCCTTTTAATTTAAATAATTTCTCGTTCTCTCTAAAAAGGTATAAAAGCCGAACCATCGGAGAATACAGGGAGTCTCGCTTCAGTTTTCAAACGTGAAGCATCTACTAAAGGCCTTATCCCGGGGCCACACTGTCCCGGGATCCTGCAAGCCTCCATCTACATCTGAAGTCGTCAGCGTAGTCTACTTCAAGCGCGGGGCCACACTGCTCCGGGATCCTGCAGGCCTCTATCTACATCTGAAGCCGTCGGCGTAGCCTACTTCAAGCGCGGAGCCGCACTACTCCGGGATCCTACAAGCCTATACATTCATCTGGAGTCGTCGCCTGTGCCTTCACCTGCTAGTGCCCGCGCTACCTTTGGGCGCTGCGAATGCTTGCTCCAGGCGCTGAGTGCACCTACTCCAGGTGCTACGTGCGCCGGCTCCGGACGTTGCGTGTGCTCAGTCCAGGCGCTGCGTGCCGTCACCGCCAAGAAACTACAAGCTCCGCGTGTGCCTACTTCTACAAGCGCAGCGTGTGTCACTTCGACCTTTGGGCTCCACTACAATATTGTCATATCTTTATTTTTTTTAACTAATTGTAATTTCACGTCATCCATTACCATCATCATATTTCATTTTTTATATAAAATTGTAAATACCTTTTAAAAATTTAAATATATTATTTTCTTGTTCTACTTTTGTTGTTTTGTTGTTCTCAGGTTAGGTTCTCTTTTTTTTTATTGTCGCTTCACGACATTTTGGCGCCCAACGTGGGGCAGCGCCCGTGGCCGCGGTCGCCGCTGCTGCAGCGCCGGCAGCTGAGGAGAAGGAAGAGAAAGAGACCAAGAAGCAAGAATCTAGTCTGACGATGAAGATATGGGCTTTGGTCTCTTCGACTAAAGCTTGCTTAAATTAATTTTTTTTTCTCTTTTCTTCACCTTTACTGCGCCTTGTCCATTCCCTTTTGATTTAATTGCTTTCTCTTTCGTTCTTAACTCATTCATCATTCATTTTTTTTATATAAAATTGTTTTTGAAAGCTGAAACGAGACGAATCATAAATTTTCTAAACATTTATTAACTTTTAAATTGTATATATGTATAAATATCACCATTTTTACCTTATTATTTTTAATTTCTTCTAATTTGTTTGTTTGTCTAGTGATCCAGTGTTCTTCAACACATCTTGTTTTAAGACCTCGAATTTTGGGAGCGGCTGACTACTCTCTTAATTTTCTTTATCTTTATCTTCACTTGGGAGCGGCTGAGTACGCCCTTAATTTTCTTTATCTTCACTCGGGAGCGGCTGACTACTCCCTTAATCTTTATCTTCACTTGGGAGCGGCTGACTACTCCCTTAATTTTTTTCTCCACGCAGGAGCGAATGACAACTCCTTAAATAAGCCTGAATGTCCTTTCAAAAACACACTTTTAGAGTGGTGTCTCTTCGACTAATTTTTTTTTCTTTTTCAGGAGCGGATGACAACTCCTTAAATAAGCCTGAATGTCCTTTCGAAAACACACTTTTAGAGTGGTGTCTCTTCGACTAATTTTTTTTTCCACGCAGGAGCGGATGACTACTCCTTAAATAAGCCTGAATGTCGTTTCGAAAACACACTTTTAGAGTGGTAGTCATTGAATGTGAACTCCACCCTTACCTGAATGCAGATGATGAATGTAAGAGATAGTATATCTGATTTTGCCTGTTGATGTCTGTTTCTGCAAAGCTGTGATTTTATGGTTTATTTTAGAATGTACATGTCACAATTTTTGCTGAGGCAAAAATTTTCCAGGGTCGGGGGGAAAATGTAGTGTTATGCTACTTACATATCATTTTACACTATTTTTCCATTCTGTTTTTGATTTTCTGCATTCATATTTTGCATCACTTTTCACGCTATCAGTTATGCTACTTACATATCATTTTACACTATTGTTCCATTCTATTTTTGATTTTCTGCATTTATATTTTGCATCACCTTTATTTCCATAGGATCCTGTAACGTTATTACACAATAACAAATCATTTTTACTTCGTATTTTCACGCTATCAGCACTTTCTAAATCGCTGTCAATGGAGTCTTACCTTTTTCGATCTTTTATATAGTCTCCGTATCTCTGCAATTCCGGGTTTTGTGCGCGCTGCTGCACTATTTTTTTTCCTATATCAATAATATCTCATTTCTTACTTAAATGTTACTGTTTTTCAATTATATGCCTAAAACCAAAAATTTATATTTTTGACAACCGTTATTTATTTCGTTGTAATGGCAATTTTTATTCATATTCGATACCGGTATGATGTTTTATCTCGATATTTCCACATAAATACTCTTTTGCTCTAGGTCATTTACCAAAAATTTCCTTTTAATTTAAATAATTTCTCGTTCTCTCTAAAAAGGTATAAAAGCCGAACCATCGGAGAATACAGGGAGTCTCGCTTCAGTTTTCAAACGTGAAGCATCTACTAAAGGCCTTATCCCGGGGCCACACTGTCCCGGGATCCTGCAAGCCTCCATCTACATCTGAAGTCGTCGGCGTAGTCTACTTCAAGCGCGGGGCCACACTGCCCCGGGATCCTGCAAGCCTCCATCTACATCTGAAGTCGTCGGCGTAGTCTACTTCAAGCGCGGGGCCACACTGCTCCGGGATCCTGCAGGCCTCTATCTACATCTGAAGCCGTCGGCGTAGCCTACTTCAAGCGCGGAGCCGCACTACTCCGGGATCCTACAAGCCTATACATTCATCTGGAGTCGTCGCCTGCGCCTTCACCTGCTAGTGCCCGCGCTACCTTTGGGCGCTGCGACTGCTTGCTCCAGGCGCTGAGTGCACCTACTCCAGGCGCTACGTGCGCCGGCTCCGGACGTTGCGTGTGCCCAGTCCAGGCGCTGCGTGCCGTCGCCGCCAAGAAACTACAAGCTCCGCGTGTGCCTACTTCTACAAGCGCAGCGTGTGTCACTTCGACCTTTAGGCTCCACTACAATATTGTCATATCTTTATTATTTTTAACTAATTGTAATTTCACGTCATCCATTACAATCATCATATTTCATTTTTTATATAAAATTGTAAATACCTTTTAAAAATTTAAATATATTATTTTCTTGTTCTACTTTTGTTGTTTTGTTGTTCTTAGGTTAGGTTCTCTTTTTCTTTATTGTCGCTTCACGACATGCTGCAGTCCCTTCAGCGGTGACAAGTTTACTTTTTTTTTTTTTTTTTTTTATAGTAGAGGGGGCAAACGAGCATGCGGCTCACCTGATGGTAAGTGACTACCGCCACCCATGAACAACTGCAACACCAGGGAGGGAATTGCAGATGCGTTGCCGGCCTTTTAAAAAGGAGTACGCTCTTTTCTTGAAGGTCCCTAAGTCATATCGGTCCGGAAAAATCGCTGATGGTAATCGATTCCACAAGGAAGTCGTGCGAGGAAGAAAACATCTTCTAAATCGCACAGTGGTGGACCGCCAATCATCCAGATGGTGTGGATGGTATCGGGAGTTCTGCCGCGATGTGCGTTCGTGAAATTTGGCGGCTGGGATTAATCCGAACAATTCCTCAGAGCACTCCCCATGGTAGATGCGAAAGAAAATGCAAAGAGATGCAACATCTCTTCGCAGCGCCAATGAGTCGAGCCGATCGGAAAGAACTCGGTCGTCGACTTGTAAAGTTGCAGGCGGTGTGCCGGCATGAAATACTGTCCCGCTCTGCTGAGCACGCCAAGCTTTTTAGAGGCCAATTTGGCCTTCTCTTCCAAATGACCACGAAACTGCACGTCACTCGATATGTCGACGCCGAGGATTCCGATACTGGCTGAGGCAACCAGGGGAGTGCCTTGAAACTGAGGAGATACGACAAAGGGGTTCTTTTTAGCGGTAAACGCGCAAACTTGTGTCTTCTGAGGATTAAACTGGACTAGATTTAGTCGCCCCCAGTTCGAGACTTTGTCCAGCAAAGACTCGACTTCAGACACAAGTTTGTTCCGGTACTCGGAGACGTTTTCCCGAGAAATATTAGCACGGCCGGTGTATAGAGCATCACCAGTGCTGTCATCCGCATAGCAATGAATGTTACCAGTTAGCAACATATCATTGATATGCAGAAGAAACAGCGTTGGTGATAGCACACAGCCTTGTGGAACACCAGCGTTAATAGGCTTGTAGTCAGAACATGCACCGTCTACAACAACCTTGATGCTCCGATCTGCAAGGAAGCTGGTGATCCAATTGCACAATTTCTCGGGAAGCCCATAGGAAGGGAGCTTCGAGAGAAGCGCTTTGTGCCAAACCCGATCGAAGGCCTTCGCAATGTCCAGACTAACGGCCAACGCCTCCCCCTTGGACTCTACTGCCTCCGCCCATCTATGGGTCAGGTAGACCAGAAGATCACCAGCTGATCGACCCCCACGAAAACCGTATTGGCGGTCACTAATCAGCTGGTGATCCTCAAGGTACCGGATGAGCTGGCAGTTGATAATGGATTCCATTATTTTGGAGAACAAGGAGGTGATCGCGATAGGCCTATAGTTGGACGGGTCTGAGCGGTCGCCTTTTTTAGGGATCGGGTGGACAAAAGCTGTCTTCCATGAATTCGGGACTACGCCTTGGGAGTAGGAGTACCGAAAAAGACGCGTTAGGACCGGTGCCAACTCCGGAGCACACGTCCTCAGCACAATTGGGGGGATTCCGTCAGGCCCACTCGACTTCTGGATGTCCAGGGAGAGAAGTGCTTTGCGAACCGAGCGCTGTGAGAACAGCACATCCGGCATAGAGCACTCACACCGCGGGATGGTCGGCGGTGTTTTCCCCCCGTCATCAAGAGTCGAGTTGGACGCAAAAAGGGAGCCTAAAAGGTCGGCTTTGTCTTTTGCGTCATGGGCCAGTGAGTCGTCCTCCCTGTGCAGAGATGGTAGTGATGGCTTACAGAAATTCCCTTGGACAGCCTTGGCGAGAGACCAGAATGCACGGGTTCCCGAAGGAAGGCGAACTAGTTTCTCGCCAATTCTGCCTATGTGCTCTGACTTTGCCTTGGCAATAACCCTTTTGAAGGACCTGGAGGCGAAGTTATACTTCTTTTTAAGTGTGCTGGTGTTTACATCCCGAGTCGCCGAAGCCGCAGCCCAGGCTTGATAACACTCCTGCTTACTGCGTAATGCAGTTTTACAGGAGCGACCAAACCAAGGCTGAGATCTGCCTCCGATGGGTACCACAGATGATGGAATAAATAGTTCCATTCCCTGTAGCACCACATCAGTGACAGAGTCAGCAACAGCGCTGGGATCATCCGGCGAGAAGCAAACCCGCCCCCATGGGTAGGATGCAAAGAAAGACCGCATTCCGTCCCAATCCGCCGACCTGTAATGCCAAACACGGCGGCAACCTGCAGAACGCAACCGCGAAGGAAGCGTGAGTGGCACCATACTCCGGATCAAACAGTGGTCCGAAGAGCCGAGAGGGGCATCGACGGAAACCTGATATCCGTCCGGATGAGAGGTCAGCAGAAGGTCCAACAGGGAAGGTGTATGATCCTCCACATCTGGAATCCGCGTAGGCGAAGTAACCAGTTGTGTCAGACCATATGCCAAGGCAAAGTCATAAACAGATCTCCCCGCATGATCGGTTAAACGTGAACCGAGCCATTCGGCATGGTGGGCGTTAAAATCGCCAAGGATCACGATCTCTGCGGATGGGACCTGTTGTAGCAAGGAATCTGTAGCCATTTGGACGTGGTCGATGAGTCGGTCTGTTTCGGCATTACCGCTATGGGACCTATAGAGGCACCCGTAGACGCGCGGATGGTCGTCGCTGTCTACGCGTAGCCAAAGGATGGACAGGTCCGAACCTTCAAGACTGCCGAGGCGTCGAGAACAGATGTCCTCTCTGACATACACGCAAACTCCAGCCCGAGGCACAAAGGAGTGCTCCAATTTGTACCCAGGGTAGGAGAGATACGAAATATCAGCCGGAGAGGAAACCTGCGTCTCGGTCAGGAAGAGCAAGGCCGGCTTCGCCGTCTCGAGATGGTAGTGGACGGCGTTTAGGTTAGAGTTAAGTCCCCTGATGTTGCAGAAATTCACGGATAGCGTGGCAGGGGTCGCCTTGGTATTGTTGCTCTGTTTACCCCGAGCAGTTATGTTTTTGAGCGGAATTTTGCCCCCCCCAGAATACGCGGGGCAGCCTGAGCACCCACGCTCAGGATTGGAATAACATGGTCGTGGATGCTCAGCGAGGGATTCTCCAGGGGTACTGGTACCCTCCTGGGGTAGTCTATTGTGTAATTCCGCTACCATGTTGATGGGGGGGGGGGATTGGGCCTCCGGCCACCTGCACTCACCAGACGAAACGCAGAAGCAGAGCTTCTACTTCACGCCGGTATTCTGTGAGGTCGTGGTACTAACCCGGCTCGCGCCGGCCCATACGTGCAACAGCAAAAACTGCTGCATGGCTCTACCACCGTTAAAACTGTCGGTATATCGGCGTAGGAAGTGCCAAAGTGTTTGTACAGTAGGGCTACGATGGCTATCCGAGTAGAAAATCAGAGTACGAAACCTATTCAACTGCAGTGAGGAGTAATACAGGCTGACGTTGTAACCCCGAAACTCTCCACCGCTGCATTGGAAGACGTTTTCAAGCTACTGGACTGGAAAGGATGCGGTATTAACATCAATGGCGAGTACATCACTCACCTTTGATTTGTCGACGATATACATAGTCTTTATTGCAGAATCGCTGGAGGACCTAAACACTTTGCGCAATGACCTCAATAGATGAACATGTACAAAACAAAGACCATGTATAACATCTATGTCGGTACCTATGCCGATAGTTGTTGGGAGCACTAAGCTCGAAGTTGTTGACGAGTATGTTTACCTTGGACAAATAGTCCGACTAGCTAAGTCCAACTTCGACCGATAGGTCAATCGATGGATTCAACTCAGCTGGTCAGCGTTGGGAAATTACGACACATCTTCTCGTCTGATATACCTCAAAACTTGAAAACGAAATTGTACCACCAGTTCGTGTTGCCAGTGATTACCTATGGAATTGAGACGTGATTCTTCACTGCTGGCGGTACGAGGAAGCTTAACGGGCTACTCCATGCGAACGACCTTGAGCATTTGGTGTGCCGTGCTGCGCCGACTCGCTACAATATAGGATCGCGTAAGAAATATGTAAGACGCCACCTACTGTACGGACGTAGCATTTTTTCAACATCAATAAACTATTTTATGGAAACACACAGCGTACAACGATAAATGTATTTTAATTTTTTTTATTCGGTATATTAGTTGCATTATATTAGAATTATGTATTCTCATATATTATCTAAATATGAAATTTTATAATTAATTATATATTAAAAATGAAGCATTGAAAATTGTGAGTTTAAAAGATACCTACTCACTACAGGTAAATAGATAGATAGCTTGCCTTTTGTACAAATATTTGGTGCAATAAAGAATAGCGAATCATTTTTCCTCAATTTATACCCAAAGGCCTGATCAATATCCAATTTCTAACTTAAACCAAAACAGTAATACTCAACAGCTATCCAAATTTAAATTCCTAGGGGCAGATGTGTTAAAGAAAATTAAAATGTTCGACATTCAAAAGGGGCCAGGTCCAGATTAATATTTTTGTAAAACGTTGCGGTACAGGTCTTGCATTCCCTCTAACGCTGATCTTCAATCGTTCCCTTAATGAAGGTGTATTTCCTGAAGTGCGGAATAGAGCACGAATCATACTGATCTTCAAAAAGGGTGATCGAATGGATGTTAAAAATTACCGTCCAATATCAATTCTGTCATGTTTTTCAAAACTGTTTGAAAGTCTTATGCATCCCATCCTCACGAAACATTTGAAGAACTTTCTAACGACCGCTCAGCACGGTTTCCGAAGCGGCTTATCAGTTACAACTAACTTGTCAAACTTTACTTCAGATCTGTTAGCAGAGGTAGATAATGGACAACAGATCGATGCTATTTATACCGATTTTAGTAGCGCATTTGATAAGGTTGACCATCAGATTCTAATAAACAAGCTTTCGCAATACGGCATCGATGCCGCTTTAAATAAATGGTTAAATGGGTTTGAATCTGAGAGATACAACCACAGGGGTCTCACCTCGGGTCTTTGTTGTTTTTGACCTTTATAAATGACATTACCACAGACGTAAAGCACTGCAACTGCTCAGTTTTTGCCGGTGACTTAAAAATCTATAAAATTGCAAAGTCAGATAAAGACACAAAATTAATACAAGAAGATCTTGATAGAATCACAAATTGGTGTGGCGTCAATAGTATGACTCTTAATGTTAATAAATGTTTTCATGTAAAATATACCAGAAAGAAAAAGCCACTTATCTCAAGTTATTCCAATGATAATATAGTATTAGAAGAGTTACCAGAAATCAATGACTTAGGAGTTACTATTGACAGGAAGTTAACTTTTACATCACATATAAACTACATTATTAAAAAAGCCACGTAGTTCCTCGGATTTATTAAACGAAACACAAAAGGATTTACCCGCAGGACTAAAATTATTTTGTACAACGTGTTTGTGAGAAGTTGCCTCGAGTTTGCAAGTGTCATTTGGATTCCTTACTATCACATATATTTCCAACGCATTGAAAACATACAACGCGCTATTACAAGGCACCTTGCATTCCATGAAACTGGTATCTCACACAGACAGCCCTATAATCAAAAATTGGTTGAATTTAAAATGATGTCTCTCCGAAACAGGCGGGAGATACTTGATCTGTGTTTCTTGCATAAAATTATTAATTCCAAAGTCAAGTGCAGTAAGCTGCTTGAACAGGTTTCTCTATCAGTACCAATTAGATATCCTCGCTGTTGCAATACTTCTCGAAAAACATTTCGTATACCTTTCACTAGAACGCATCTTGGTAAGCAAGCTCCCATGGTTCGCATATGTGCGAAATATAATGAAATATCTCGAGCTATACCTGGCATCGACATATTCAACAACTCTTATGCTGTCTTTAAAAAAAACTCACTGATCATCGTACCTTCTCAATGTTTACATGTATTTTTTGGTAAATGTTATGTACCTACACTTGTTTTTTTTTAATAGAGATAGTGTGACAAATGAGCACACAGTCCATCTGATGGTAAGGGGTTGCTAAGGCCCATAGACATCTACATCTATCCTCGTTTGCGAATCAAAATGCAGATGCGTTGTCAGCCTTGAGAACTAAGATGGAATGCCGCTTTTCCAGTAAAAAGGGTGTCCGGTTCTCTACACTCACCATACTAAACACAGCAGCATTAAGCTGCTATTTTACGCTGGTATCCTTTGAGAGCGTGGTCCTTCCCCGGTCGAACCAACCCATTCGTGCTACAACTGTACTATTAATATACCTGCAGCTTGGCTCTACCACGTCATAAATATTGTTGATTGTTATTGATATACATATCAGTAAGCGTGTTACTTGTTATATAATCAAGTGTTAATGTTTAATATGTATATTGTAAGTGTGCTTATGAAATAAAATAAAATAACTTTCTCTTAAAAAAAAAGTTCGAATTTATGTATGATCCAATTTGAATAACATAAGAGAATCGCAATACAAATTTTCAAAGACAATTAAAAGATCGACTACATTATCTTAAGTACTTATATTGTCACAAATGTACAATAACTTTTCATGGCGCATAATTGCAATTGTTGTGAAAACAAAAGAATGCAATTAAAGTAAATTTTTGTACTCCAACTTTAAGCCTTACAGCGAGGAATAAATAAAATAAATGAATTTAGTTTTGTTACGTTGAGCCGCTGGAACTAAGTAGCTGAGTCTGTGTTCCGTAGAAAGTAAGAAAAAAGATTTCGAGAAAAGGCCCCAGCAGACTTTAATTAATCATAACTTTTTTAACCAAATATTAAACAGCACAAGCTCTCACAGTTTATCTCGTGTTTTAACATAGCATTTGAATTAACTTTTAATATAAAGTACAAACAAACCGATTTCAAAACTTAAAAAAATAATTGTAACGTAGCTTCTGGAATCGGTATTAAGACATAGTGTAGCGAAGATTTAAGGCCTCGACTTCAGAAGCTATCATGTAGATTTTTTTAATTTTTAAATCATATTGTACTTTTTATTAAAACATTAATTATTTTACTCATACAAGTGATCTTAGGAGTGTCACAAATTCAAGAGAACAACTAGAATGTCATCGAAATATACTTCAGAGGTATTAATAGTTACATTTAAATCCTCATACAATATTGTTCCACCCTTAGATATGTTTTTTATTAATTTTTATAAGACCACCTTATACTTTCGTATAACTTAATTAATAAAAAATGGATACTTAAAGCTGTTCAGCCGTTTCCAAGAAAACAGTGGACATACATAAAATACATACGCGTTGAATATACAACCATCTTGTTTTTTTTTTAATTAGGTTAATAAAGTTATAATAAAATAATGTCCTCCACACGGAATTTCGGTCACGGCGGCAAATTTCAACGGAGACTAGCCATCTGCGCACGAGAGAATTATAGTACCCGAGTGTATATACGCAAGCGTAAATGCATTTTTTTATAGAATAGGGTGACAAACGAGCACACAGTCCATCTGATGGTAAGTGGTTGCTGTGGCCCATAGACATCTACATTTTTCCACGTTTGCGAATCAAAATGCAGATGCGTTGTTACCAGTGAGGACTAAGATGGAATGCCTCCTCTCCATTAAAAAGGATCTCCGGTTCTCTACACTCACCATACGAAACACAGCAGTGTTAAGCTGCTATTTGACGCTGGTATTTTGTGAGAGTGTGGTCCTTCCCCGGTCGAGCCGACCCATTCGTGCTACAACTATACTACTAATATAGCTGCAGCATGGCTCTATCACGTATGACGTATATTTTCTATTCCTTCACTCTCTCAGTCCAATAGTAAGGTAAGCCGACAGGACAAGATCAGTCGCAGAACAGGAGGCAAGCAAGTAAAACCGTTTTACGTGCTTTGGTGATGAAACACCGCCAACTTCCTGAATCCGGACTGATACTGAGAACTAAGAATTTAATTTACTTTTAGATTTTTGGCTTTTCTAACAACAGCAATTTAACAAGATCAGCCCAAATTTGTTTGCATACCTATACAAGTCTTATCGGCCATAAGAATATTATTTTTACTGCACTATTGTTTGTATATAAAAAGGAGCTTTTTTGTTCCAATTATTATTAAATTTTTTAACAATTACTTGTTAAGGATGTTTATATTGCTTATTTAAATAATAACAAAAAAAAATAAAAAAAGGAGTGCCTTATATAATTTACACACAAATTCTATCGAGGGCGGCCACCCGCGGTAATACAATAGTCTAGTTTTTATATCAAACATCGATATTATTATCGAGTAGAGGAAATGTCCGCTTGTAAATAGTGACAATTATGGCAAACCACTCCCCTTTATGGAAATGGCTTATGTTCAGCAGCAAACTGTGCAAACTGATTGTAAAATGTAAAATGGGATAAAATATATTTTACGAATTTTGCCACGTTTGTGTTCCAAGGATGACAGGGACAGGGACTTTCGATACTAATGCATGTCGCTCGTGTGAATAATTCGCACTTTACAATATTATATTTTATATATACAAGTTTTATATTACACAGTGGCTATAACATCTTCCTTGTACTTTATATAATCACTCCTCACGACGCACCTCATAGGCAAAATGAGAAAAGTATGAAATAGTTATAGTCAGGTCTTATTAACTCATCCTAATCTTATTACACCTGTTGCAAAAGAGTGACACGAATGGATCGGCTCGATCGTGGTAGGACCACACTCTCACATAATACCAGCGTAAAATAGCTGTTTAATGCTGCTATGTTTCGTATGGTGAGTGTAGAGAACCTAAGACCCCTATTTACTGGAAACGAGGCATTCCATCTTAGTTCTCAGGGGTGACAACGCGTCTGCATTTTGATTCTTAATTGAACAAAAATGTAGATGTATATGGGTCGCAGCATCTACTTACTATCGGGTGAACTGTGTGCTCGTTTTTCAGATTTATTCTATAAATAAACAACACATCCATGCCTAAAAACCAATTATCTACGTTTTTCAACTCTGACCACCATACCTAATTTATTTTTTACGTGGTAGAACCATGCTGTAGCTCTATTGTGGTTGTAACACGAGTTGCGTAAAACATGTAAACGTTACTTTGGTTTAACTAAAATAAATATTTAAATGATTTAAAATGCTAATGCTTGGAATAGTGCTTGGAGTTATGCTCAGCTTATACTAAGTTCTGAGGCGTTTTGCGAATGTTCCCATGCATACGACGCTTTTTATAGCCCTATTGGTCTTCCACTGATAGCCATGTTGTGGTCACTTATTTAGTCTTCCAATGCTCATTGTCTTTAATGTTTTCCTTATGACTCTTTGTTAAGTTGTTCGTCGCGTCGCTGTCCGATCTCATGTCTTCATTACTAATATCTTCATCTTTATGTTTTGTGTATCCTTTATGACCCTTTGTCAATATTTCGCCAGAACTTATATCTTCCTCATTTTTGTTATATCTATATGTATATGCGACGCGTATATTTTGAATGTGTGTAGAGAACTGGAGACCCTTTCTACTGAAAACGGGGCATTCCACCTTAATCCTGAGGGATGATTATTTCTTATTCTATAAAAAAAAACCTTTACTTGTACAATACTTATGAAGCGAAGTGAAGCTGGAAGGAGCTTCAATTTTCTTGTCAATTATAAGTGTTTTACATAATCTGTTTTCAGTTCTTAATGATTCTTGCTCACCTCTTTATCTAAAATAAATTTTCCAATTCCGCCGTGACTCTCATTCTCTCAATCTCTGTTTTTCACACAGTTTATTACTGTCTACTCCTCTGCACCATTCTGGCTTTACGTCAGATTCATTCACAGTTACTTATATCTCTCGCTGGAACAAATTGCATGTTGACCTGTATTAGTAGTATTAATATAATACCCGCGAAAAATGTATTTAAAAGAAAATTATACTGACCCGAGCGTGACGGTTCACGTACGTTCACTGTTCAGAAAGAACGCGGCTTAAGAAGTTCTCACTTTAAAAAGTAAAGTTACAACATACATACGTCTCACTAACTGGGCACGTGCTTGCCTCATTTCAGAGAGGATTATATAGTGGAGCAACTAGTCTGCCGCACTGTTCCAATGCGTGTTCCAGACTTCACATGTCCTTATTTCATATGTTCGGGTATCCTACTATATTCCTCAAACATGCTAGTTTCCTCATGATTCTTTCCTTCTTCTCTGACCACGTAGTATGGTAGACAGCTCATATTAATTGATTAAACGAACAAACACTTATAAAGGACATCTGTAAAATTCGTCTAGCTTTGGATGCGTGGGTGCGTGTGTACGTAACGTAGGATTGTGCTTCAAAAGATCAATATTTTTGACTGAATTGCGGTTCATAACGCACATTTAACGAGTATGGCTTATATTTATATAGCTCATCATCATCACATCGTTGCAGCCTATTATAAGTTCATTACTGAACCTATGTTCATGTATGTATGTGCCCTATGCCTCCCATCCACTACTGAACAAGGCACGCCACAAAGTCACGGTCCATCTCTTACCAGATCGTCATTTCATCTAGGTCCAAACATTTATGTCGTTATTTCGATATAACTATTAAAAATATTTTTGTTGAGAACAATTATACAGTTTCGTTTAGTTAAAGATTGCCTCTTTCCATGTTTATTCATGAAATCGTATTATTTAGCTAACAGAACGCAAAAGTTAATTGTTTGACTTTTGCTACTTTGGCAACAATAAACTTCCACAATATCAAAAGCGCATACTTAATTTTACTTTTATTGTTCTTAGCACTTTCCTTTGGCTTTCTGTTATTGTATTTTCCTACTGCTAGAAATATTGCTAACGATAACAGTTCTATTTATTTGTAAGTACTTATACTTCAGAATAAGTATTTAAAAAATTAAATGTTTGACTAAATGAAGACGCCCTTTGTGTTAGGCATAGAAGAGGGAATTGTTATTTCCCAAAGACACGCCGCCTACTGTGTAAACGGCTCTGATGACCGACACAAGACAATTTATCCATTCGAAAATACAGAACCCACTCGCACCAGTTAAGTATGTATAATGAGTATATGTAAACTTTTCAAATTATGTGTCAGTTATCGTATTCTTTAAAATGTTATTTAGCAATGGATTAAGAAAGACATATAAACCTAAGCTTTAAGTCTAATGTTCATTGGAAAATCTATTTTCCTATTAAAGATCATTTCATTATAGCACACTCTTTCTCTCCCCCATATAAATGATCATTGCAATTTTTTATTATGTTTAATGAAACCGAGAAGTTTTATTTACATATTAGATGGAATACCTCTTTTCCAGTTCTCCGGTTCTCTACACTCGTCATACGAAACACAGCAGCATTAAGCTGCTATTTTACGCTGTTATTCTGTGAAAGCGTGGTCCTTCTTCGGTCTAGTCGACCCATTCGGGCTACAACTATACTACTAATATAGCTGCAGCATGGCTCTACCACGTAGAAAATGTTAACATAAAAAACCAAAAATAAACTGGATACCTGCGGAATTTCTTTCACTATTTCTTCTCCGGTCAGAGGCACCTCATTTCAAAACGGTAGGAGATTTAGTAGGTTTAAAATAAAACATTAAAATACATATAAATTAAAAAATATAGTAAACTTCATAAGTGTTATACGTGGTAGAGCGACGCTTCATCTATATTATAGTTGTATGAATGGGTCGGCTCGACCAAGGTAGGAGCACGCTTAAAGTTACAGCCTATTAAAGTCCACTGCTGATCACAGACCTCCCCCATATATTACCTTATAGAGGGGATATTTGCCATAGTTGCCACACTTGGCAAGCGGGTTGGCAACCGCAGTTTTATATTTTAGTCGTTATTAGGCAGACGTTGCTGCCTATTTCCTGATTTGTTTCCCTCTGTTGTCTTTTACGACAACCACGGGATGGTATGGCATAGTGGATATTCTTACACCGCCACTACACGGCAGCCAGCCGTTATCAGTGTAAAATACCAGCTTAATGCAATTAAAATTTTATTAACAGTGGTAGAGCCACGCGGTAGCTTTTGCTGTCGCACGGATGGGCCGGCTCGAACCGGGGTGGTACCACGACCTCACAGAATACCAGCGTGAAGTAGAGGTTTACCTCTGCGTTTCGCTTGGTGAGTGCAGGTGGCCGGAGGCCCTTTTTACTGGAAATGAGGCATTCCAACTTAGTCCTCACGGGTGACAACGCATCTGCATTTTGATTCGCAAACGAGGATAGATGTAGATGTCTATGGGCCGCAGCAAGCACTTACCATCAGGTGGACTGTGTGCTCGTTTGTCACCCTTATCCTATAAAAAAAAAAATTCTGCTGTGTTTCGAATGGTAAGTGAAGAGAACCGGAGATCCTTTTTACTGGAAACGAGGCATTCCATCTAAGTCCCCAGGGGTGACAACGCAATTGCATTTTGATTCATATATGAGGATAACTGTAGATGTCTTTGGACTACAGCATCTACTTATCATCAGGTAGACTGTGTGCTCGATTATCAACCTTATTCTATAAAAAACTAAGGTTTCATGTTAGGTAACTAAATAAAAAATAAACGTTTTCAAGAGGTGATTAAAACTTTCATAACACTGAGATTTAAAACTTTATAGTTAGTAGTATTGCTACTAAGTTTACTACTAGTGTCTTTAGTATTACTACTATTATAAATGCAAGCGAATTTAATCGCAGTAAAAACGAAAAAATACTTCTATACAAATGGTTCATTTCACGGAAACAAGCTAATTTGTTTACATTTCCTGGATTCTTTCCTATTGTAGAAAATATTGACGTACGCGAAAATCATATCAATAGAATAATGATTTTTTTTTGTACATCCCTAACAAGTTCATTGTGTTCAATAATAGTACACAATAGTTTCAAATTTAGGAATATAAATAGATATCTGATATCCTATATTAAGTGTATATAATATGGGATAAAATACCAGCGTAAAATAGCAGCTTGCAGCATTAAGCTGTGTTTCGTATGATGAGTATAGAAAACCGGAGACCCTTTTTACTGGAAAAGAGGTATTCCATCTTAGTCATCACGGGTTACAACGCATCTGCATTTTGTTTCTTTATTGAAGAAAGATATAGATATTATACGTGGTAGAGCCATGCTGCAGCTATATTAATAGTATAGTTGTAGCAAGAATGGGTCGGCTCGACCGGGGAAGGACCACGCTCTCACAGAATACCAGCGTAAAATAGCAGCATAACGCAGCTGTGTTTCGTATGGTGAGTGTAGAGAACCGGAGACCCTTTTTACTGGAAAAGAGGCATTCTATCTTAGTCCTCACGGCTGACAACGCATCTGCGTTTTAATTCGCAAACGAAGATAGATGTAGATGTCTATGGGCCACAGCAACTACTTACCATCAGATGGACTGTGTGCTCGTTTGTCACCCTTATTCTATAAAAAAAAAAGATTTCAGTGGTTTAGAACTAGGGTTACCAACTCATGAAAGAACCAATACGGGAGAATTTTATGAAATCGAGCCCTATCGAAACCCTAACTCACAACAACCACTTATCGACTGTGTGCTCGTTTGTCACCCTATCCTATAAAAAAGTGAGGATTTATTAGAACAGGTAAAAAGTAGGAATTTATTAGAATATGTAACTCGATGATTATTTTAAAACAAATAATTATCGGGTTCATAAACCACTTTAAAAATGAAGCTAAGTTTATGAAATATTAAGCTTTAAACCTAACTATGTACTGCCACCAGTATAAGAATATCCACTACCCCATATTGTCCCGTGGGTGTCGTAAGAGGCGACAGAGGGAAACTTAAACAGGAGATGGTTAGCAGCATCATCCTAATAACAACTAACTAACTAAAAAAAACTACGGTTGCCAACCGCCTGCCAAGCGTGGCAACTATGACAAAATTCCCTCTATGAGGCACTATATGGGGGAGGCTTATGTGCAGCAGTGGACGTAAATAGACTGTAATGGATGGAAATCTTTAAACTCCCTTGCACTTTTTATAAACTTTCGATTAAAATTATTTTAAACATATGTTGCAGAATATGTAGAGATACAAGAACAAAGAACACGACAAGGCTCCTTTGTGATTAGGTGTCATAGTCTAGATTGGTACCATCCCCTTCTTATTTACTTACCTACTACTTTTGCTACCAAGTACATTCACTAATTACAACAGATTATAAACAGATTGTATACAACAGATTATAAAGATTTTATATTACTACGCAGGAGTGGCATCTTATATAAAAACTTTTTTGTTTTTGAAAGAAGTTTTTGGTTACGATATCAGATTTCCATGGACTGCAGAAGCCATTTACCATCAGGTGGACTCGTTTATCTTCAATACTTGCTTATCACGCTAAAGTTATTAAAAATTAAAGGTATTAAAAAATAATAAAGGTATAATAAAATAACTGCATAACAAAACCCTATGTGTTTTGCCTGCTTTTAAGTTCATTGTCTAATACCGAACTATAATTTTTAATTAATTAGGAAAATTCAACTACAATAACAAAATATTAATAACTTTAATTTATTATTTTAAAAAACACTCAAACAAAAGATTTTCTCTGGAATCGTCGAGATAACTATTACATACATAATATTATATTGCCTATGGACAATACCCAGACACGATACAATTGAACAATTATTTGTACTCCATGCAAGCACTTTCCGTGCGGGTTTCTAACCGTATGTAGGTGTCGTAAGCGGCAACTAGGCGAAATGCCAAAAATATCTCATGCCAAAAAAACTTTTTAGTGTGCGGCCGCTCCACACGATCTTTTCATTACATTTATTATTTTAATTTATTCATTTATGTACATGTACAGCCTATCAAAAGTCCACACATACACCTCCCCCACAGGTTGTGCCATAGGTAGAAATATGCCATAGTTGGTAGGCGGCTTGGCAACCGCAGTAATTTGCTTATCTGTTCTAAATATAATAATTATTATTTAATACATTTCGCTTATGTTCGTCGTCATTTCAACCTGGCAGATGGTGTTCAGTTTACAAATAGGTGTTGGGGAATGACTAATGGTTCTGTACATTGAGTTCACCGAGATAAATGAATGGCTGGACAATAGGTAATAAATAACCGCGGACCGCTGGGTGCCATGGTCTAAAATGGCAAAATGCATTGTCATTTGTAATCATCATAATAATATAGTATCGTACTCTAGTTCTGCTTAAATAAGATGAAATTAAATTTAATCTAGTATTGTAGTGGTGACGTAAAATAATCCATCTCTCTGTTTCTTCCCATGTTTATTGTAAGAGGTGACTATGAATGATTAAAAGGCCTGGGGACAGATAGTGGTATAACCATCATGTTTACACCAGGCGTAAACTACCAACCAAATACCAAGCCGCATAAAAAGTGCGAAATATCTGCCAGGCGTAATGATTTCTTATATTTAGGCGAATACACATGGAATTAAACTAATTTTAGGAGTTTAATTTTTACCTTTTTTATTTCCCGACGTTTTGGGCACTTTACAGCACCCATATTCACGGGAGAGACTGAAGTGTAATAGTTAACGAAGGCTATCTTCAAATTTTAATTATAATTTTTTTAGAACGAACTTACTGTATCTTGAAGTCTTGCAGTAGTATGCTTGGGCTTAGATTTAATTTTACCCAGCCATCTTCACTAAATTGGGATGTTTTTTTTTTAATTTCAATAGCCTCGTAATTCATCTTCGGTGGGAGCCGGTGTACCTTAGCGAGGATTTGTGGTGTATCAAATCTGATATAATGGTTGGGATGATCCTGAACATGTTCACGTGGATATAGGTCAAACAAAAAGATCCACAAAAACCCGCGTGAAAGAACATATCGCTGATGTGAAGTACTAACGTTCCGGCGAGTCTGCAGTATGTCGACATGTTCTTCAATTACTTACTTTTCAATTACTTACTAACTTCCTCTTTTATCATCATTTTTTAAAACATTTTATGTTCGCAACATAACATAATTAAAAGAATAATTTTACATAATATAAAAATATAAACATTGTGTGGTCTTTAATTAGAATGACACGAAGTCACCTCTTGAAATAGCGGAAGAACTTAATTAATTTCGATACAATCAGCGACTGACGGCGCGAAATTGATTAAATTCGTAGAGAGGCTTAGCTTTAGAAAATTTTGTAATGCTTTATTTCGAATTCATTATAACAAAGCACTGCAATTTCAATTTACGTTTATGATACTGTCCAAGCCCAAGGTTTATAGTCAAGAAAATGGCACTTTTTGGGTTTCGCATTCCTACAAGGAAACTTGATAATTTTATTTACAATATTTTTTATATTGGATATTCGATATTAGATTATACACGTGGTAGAGCCACGCTGCTGACCGGGGAAGGACAACGCTCACACAGAATACTGGAAACTTTTTACTGGAAACGAGGCAATCCACTTACCATCAGGTGGACTGTGTGTTCGTTTGTCACCCCATTCTATAAAAACGAAATTGTGTTTCGGGCGAGACGATAGATAAGATACTCAAGGGCGCGAAGAGTTCGTACTAGGTGGTAGAACCCATTTTCTATGGTGAAGTCCGTAGTTACAGCCCTCTTTCCTATTACTGTCGCTAAATAGCGACGCTTGCACTGTTGTGTTCCTTTCTTAAGAGTTTAGAGAGTCAGTATGATTACAGGCAGTGAGGCTTACCGTCTAAATCCTCAAAGGTGCCAAGGCATGTGAAGCTCTCTTTGCTGGTTGCAGATGTCCATAGGCTGATGTAGCCTCCTACCATCAGATTTTTATATAAAATAAAGTGTTACACTGACTACTGGCAAACTACTTCATAAACTCGAACGCAATAATACCCTCGAAAGTATTAGTATAAGAAGAAAATAGATGATAAGACTCCCTTTCTTGCTAGGAGCCCGCCTGAGTAAGTACCATCCTCTTACTGATTTCTGTCACCAAATAGCAGTGCTTGCACTGCTTTTTTCCCTTCTGAAGGGTATAAGGACCCAGTAAAATACTTAAAATATATCTTATACAATTAAATATATGCAAAAAAACTTTAATGCATTGGTTGTATACCCTGAGTTATGACGAGGTTAAAAATCTTTTAAATTGTATTATTGTCTGAAATCTATCTCACCAACATCTTATACGTTTACAGGTAACAGTCTAACAGTATGCCGTCTTTCGTATTTGATCAGTAAAACTTTATTTTGCAAGACAACTAGTCTCCTTACTTATACTTTCTTCATCCGCCAACACATACACACACACACGCACATCATACAACAACAACACTCCTACACTCACTTTCACACACTCCTTAATATACACATACTAATTGCAAATTTTTTGAGAGGTTAAACATTTTGTAATCTTACTTTTTTGTAATCCTTAATGGAAGTAGTGGGTCATTCCCAACACGAGTATCCTCTGATTACTCACTGGGAAGTCTCAGTATTATCTTGTTAACAAGATTACCGAAATAAACGTATTATTATATTATTTACTAGCTGTTCCCCGCGACTTCGCCCGCGTGTTTTTTGGGGTTTTAATATTTTTTGCGGAACCCTAACTCTTTTTCTAAAATAAAAGTAGCCTAAGTTACTTCTTGTGACATCAGCTATCTGCCAGTGAAAATCCCGTCAAAATCGGTCCAGCCGTTTCGGAGATTAGCCGGAGCAAACAGATGGACAGACAGAGAGACAGACAGACAAAAACGTTAAAAATTGTATTTTTGTTATCAGTACCGTATATACTTTCATATGTATTTAGTAAAAAGCTGTAATTTTAAAATTATAAACAAACACTTCAATTTTATTTATTTGTATAGATAGATTATTTATAGTATACTAGGTTGTGGGACATTCCACCTTAGTCTTCAGGGGTGATAACGCAACTGTAACATTCTTTGTTTGAAATTGTCCTCAGGTATACTGCAGTACCCGCTTACCATCAGGTGAACTGAACGTTCATTTGTCACTTCAGTTTTATATACATTAAATTAATTTTCCTATTTTTTATTTTCATATCATTTGTTCATACCAAGAAATGCAGATGTTATTAGAAAAAATAGGAAATAAGAAATTATATCCGTTGTAATCCCCTTTTGAAGTATTATTTTACCGCAAGTTTTACAAAATAACGATCTATTACAGACATTTCGATGCATTGATACAATATTTTCTGCCTTGATACAGTTGGTTCTTTCATAAAATATTCGAAAGTTGTCACCGCGGTACAAATTTGACCAATCAAATTGAAATTTAAAGTAAGACATTAAAAATTTCCAAACACAAAGAAAACATAATTTGACTTTTTACCACGTAAATCCTCTTCTTCCAACAAACTTTAAGCAATTTGTTCCAGCTGATGCTCTTTTTACCGTCACTTTAATATTCAGTTACGAAACCTATGAAATCCTATTTTACCTTAACCTTACCCTATTTTATTTATATTTTAGTTATTACCCTACAAGTACATAGTACGTAGCTACAATGTCAATAAAGCCATTACAAATCATTCCACCAACGTCGGCGCAGAAAAGTTTGCGAGAAAAAATATATTTTTTTTGTATGAAAGACTAGCCAGTTATAATTTATTTTGAAAATACAATGATTTAAATTAAAAAATTACGAATGTCCCAATATCAAACTTACCCCCACAATCTTAACGAACTAAACTGAAATATCGTCATTTGATTGAAATAATTAAAAATTTTGTACAACCCACTTTAATATAAATTATTAAAAATAACTCAAAAACTATTGGTCAAAGCTTGATTAATTTAGGACCACATGTGAAACATCAGCTTTCAAATAAAAAAAGAATCATCGAAATCGGTTCACTCAGTAAAAAGTTATGAGGTAACCACACACAAAAAAACATACAGTCGAATTGAGTACCGTCTCCTTTTTGAAGTCGGTAGAAAATGATCGTCGTCAGGAAAATGTTTTATAAAATCGGATGAACGTTTAAGAATCTTCAAATGGCATTTATTGATAAAGGCCCTTCTAAGCTAGTATACCAAATTTCAGCAAAATCGACTAATTTGGAGGGATAGAATGAGTGGTCGCCCTTTTGACGGCTGTTGGGAAGGAAATGTACTAGCAATAAAAAAAATACCTGTAGAGAATAAGCATATTATTATTAGAAATTTATCTCATATTGCAGATTGTATTGGGAAGCGTTCACGATATTTTACACTAACACCTCTACGTTACGAGGATAGTTTCGCGTTGGACGCCACACAACTTCAGAAGCAGTCCCGTGTGGAATGGTGCCGTGACATAGTTACTATTTTTAAAAACAGGTTCGTATCGGCGTGTTGCGATTGTAGTGATGAATCTTGAATCTATGGCTAACTGTTTTAAAAATTGACCAACGCCTACCAAAATAAAGCGATTGAGAAAAGCGTAGGAAAGATTTTGATTGCTAGTTTTTTCACTTTGACAGCATAACTGATGTCAAAGTCTTTTCTTCTTTTTTTTTGTCTTCGAAATCGAAATAGCTGCAATACGAAATGGTATCCTACAAATTGCTTCACAGAAGTGTTCAATGCTGTGAACAATAAGCGACCAAATACGGTGCTACGCGAACTACTTACTACCTCACCAAGACAACGTGACCACGCACTCCAAGCTTACGAGTAAAACAGGGGACTTCCCTAACAGCACACCAGTTAAGATTTTGAGTCACCCTCTGTGATTTGATCACCAGCTGTGATTTAACACTGTGTGGCTACTTTTTATAACATAAAACAAAAAATATGCTAAAAGGAATAAATACACTTTTCATCGTCGAAAGAAACGCTAGCAGCGATCGAACTTGCCGTAAAAGAGGTGTCTGAGGCGGATTGGAAAAAGTGTAACGAAATTGGTTCAGGCACATGAAACTTTGTATAGATGCTGGTGGAGAGTTCTTTGAAAAGATTTAATAATAAAAACTTTAACCACATAACTTTTTTTAGTTGCGCAAAACTTTCTGAAAGGTCTATTTAAATAATAATTAAATGTTATAAGTAGCATTCTATAAAAACAAAAGTCATATCAATTAAAAATAATAAGCTCGGATAGGAATGAGAGAAGACATATGAAGATAACCTAAAAAGGCCTGAATAGTATAATATCAAGTTATAAATTATCTTCATCATCGTCCTCATTATCATTACAGCCCTTCACATGTCCACCGATGAATATAGGCTTCATAATTAAATAAATTATGTAAAAAAAATATAAAAAAATGATTGTATCATCTCATAATAGACACATTAAAGTTATAAAAATAACACATGATTCCGTATATTATGTTCTTCCCATCGATTATTGAATATGGCTAAAACTCCTCGGTAATTGTCCCTTTGTCCTAACCTACATTAGCAATGGGTGTACCTCAGAACTCAATTCTCAGGCCATTGCTATTTCTAGTCTATATTAATGACTTACCTTCCTTTGTAGTAAATAATCGTATCAAAGTAATATTTGCTGATGATAATTCGTTTCTTAACCTTCCTTTTTAAACTATGCTATATCAAATTTAGTGCATTGGTTCAACGTTAATAACCTACATTTAAACTACAATAAACCTAAATGTAGAAAATATACAACATCGAATGTTAAAAATCTGAATATCAATGTGTTTTAAATGAAGTTCAGTGGCACAAGACGTGTGCAACGTGGGCGACACCTCGCACCCCAAAATTTCAAAGTATTTTCATTCTTGAAAAATATTAAGCGAAACGAGATTAAGTGAAGAGAAGTCAAAACATCTATAATACACTCTTATCTATGCTCTCTGCAATTAACACGCATCGGCAATACACTCTAAGTTTACTTTAAAATTTGATGTATTAACATTTGCCAGCATTGAAGTATCTACCATCTAGCATTAAACAGCTCTGGTTATTCAGGGTGAGCACGGTCCATTGGTTGCTTAAAAACTATAAATAAATTGGAAGTGATTGTCGATTGCCTAAGTTGAAGACCAACAGCTTGAGCTGCTGTGTTGTGTTGTGAGCTGTTAACGACAAGATACTTTGAATAAGATAAAATGCACTTCTCATTCGACATTATTCTGATGAATTCCACGACATTTATCTGTATTAGATTAAAATGGCTCCTCAGCATGTCAAAAACAACAAGATAACTGGTGAGGATAGAATTACAACAAAGCTTTTGCAAGTGTTGTTGGGAAACTAGGCTCACAATAATTGTAAACCTATATTTGAAACAAATATTGAAGGAAACGGACCGAGGTAAGAACACGCTCTCACAGAATACTAGCGTAAAATAGCAACTTAATGCTGCTATGTTTCGTATGGTGAGTGTAGAGAACCAGGGACCCTTTTTACTGCAAACGAGGTATTATATCTTAGTCCTTATTATGTGTGACAGCGCCTCTGCATTTTGATTATCTTCATAAGTCTTTTATCATTCCTATGCGAGATTAATGACAATGAACCATGGACAATGTACCCTGCACTGCCTAAATTTAGTTAGCAAACTTTATACGTCATCATCATTCAAATATTTTTCAATTTCTTGTATACAGGTTAACCCATTACCACACCATCTACTTGCTTGTAGAACTCTTCCTTGCGCAATAGGTAGCCAGATGTAAGGCAGTGTCAGAGTAATACTGCATATTCTATGGAATTGCTGTTTTCTTCCAGCGTTCTATTGACAATTGAGATGCAGTCTTCAACAGGTAAACATGTGAACAGTGACTGCACATCAAACCTGACCATAGTTTTATTGTCTGCCAAACATAGGTCTTCAATCTTGTTACGTAATGGTAGGAATCCTTTGTATGTGCTGTTGTATGTCCCCTGAGTGGCGAGAGTATTTTCGCTAAGTGTTGATCCAATCTTTAAGTTGGTGAATCGATTTGGCTCAATATGGGACGTAGTGAAGCATTGGGCTTGTGTATTTTTGGTAACCTATACAACTTAACACGTAGGTATGAATACCAGTGCCAAACCACCGAATTATTTATTGAATTATCGATTTGACGTCCAGATTTAATTATCCGGAGTGTTTCTTTATGAGGTCACTAGTTGTTTTAAGTGTGTTATTTGTTGAATTATTTTTAACATTTGTTTAAGTGCTTAGACCCGACAAAAGTTCTTGTATGACTTTCCTTATCGGCGCGGAGAATCGTGAGTTCTGGTTCTGGTTTATTGCGTAAAATTAAATCCCAACCCAAGTACACAAATTTTAATTTCGTAATAGTATATATCATCAAAAATAATTAGAATATTGTTGTAATTTGGTAATAATTACAATATTATTGTAATTTGGTAATAATTACAATATTACTGTATTTATTTTTGAATGGATAAATGCTGAATACTCCACATTCATAAAGTCAAAATATTCTACATTGTGAGAGGAACCTAACAGATTTAAACAAATGGAACCACTAGACATTTATAAATACCTAAGATATCATTAATTTTTTTTTATAGTTCAACTTCAAAATGAAAAAAGATCCAGATTAGAATATACAACAAGATTAAAAGCCTCTTCTCATTCCTATGAGAGTTTTAAGGGCAATAAACAATAACATCCATTCTGGCCGACCTTTCATCTCGAACCAGCCACGTGGGTTTCTCTTTGTTCACCGTGGGTGAGCAAGCAACGGCTACTAAGCACCTACGCTATGAGTCAAGGCTGAAACTTTTTTTTTGGTGGGGAAATCCTCACGGATACCTTCTGCTGTGGGGGCAATGAAAAGGTTATGCTGGATTGCTACCGGCTAAAACTCCACGGTGGTCACTATCAGCATATACGAGGGGTCCCGGGATCTCCGTTCAGAACGCAACCGGGGCCCTTCCATCGCTTTGCTACACTAATAGCACGTCCCGGGAGCAATACTTGCTGCCCCCAGCACCCTCACAATGCTACCACGATGTCTCGAGACCACTTCATCGTCCTCCTCGGGGGTTACATCACTAGACGTTCGGGCCCCCCCTGGAATCACATTCATGTGCTTACGGACCCCTGATTCATTAATCGGAGATCCAGCCCAGCCGCCCCTACCGGCTCTGTCTCTCCCTTGGGATCATCTCTGGAGTTGCCCCAAGCCCTTGTGTGGGCGTTGAAATCTCCCAGAGCGATCAACGGAGAAGGTTGACGTTCGCAAACACAATTCGCCACCTCGTCTAGGTACGCCTCGTACTGCGCAAGGACCTATTAGGAGAGACATAGAAGTCCACTATGGCCAGGGGGTCCCATTGCACTGTGGCGGGTGGAAGGAAAAGGGGAGATCTCCCGCCGGGCAAGGTGTTCTGCCCGGGGAGCGGCCAACGCTCCGAGTGGTAGTTCGGAGCTATTCTATATATACTGCTTTAACTTCGCGATTTAGGCTTCGACATGTTTCGCTTGTGGCGTGACGACAGCGCCGCCACATCAACCCCCTGCTCAGACCGGAGGTCGATAGTCCAGTCCGATTGCCGGTGCGTCCTTAATGCCGGTGGGGAATGCATGCTGTGTGCGTAAGGGCAAGTGACGCCGGTGCGAACGATATGCCGGTGTGTAGTGCATGCCGTACTACGCACTTGCAAGTGACGCCGGTAAGAACGATGAGCCGGAGCAAGTGCCGGGGATTACCTTGTAGTCTGCGGTGAGTCGAGAAGAAGGCAAGTAATCTGCGAGAGTGCCGTGAAGCAGAGGCGATCAGTAAGGCTCAGAACCGTTCCGAACACTGTAGCTCAGAGAGTAGCTTGAAGGAACAGGAAGCATTATTTTTCCAGTGCTGAGATGAACCTTTGTAAAGCTAGATGGCTTGCAGAATGTGAAGACTACAGACAATATCTGCTCGGGAGCGAATGAATGGGGTACTTGAGGATGATGACGAAGGTTTCGAAGTTGTAGTTTCCGAAGGTTGTTGGTTGCGTGTTCATATCACATCGGGGGTCACCAATGTGGCCGGTGGAAGGAAAAGGGGAGATCTCCCGCCGGGCAAGGTGTTCTGCCCGGGAAGCGGCCAACGCTCCGAATGGTAGTTCGGAGCTATTCTATATATACTGCTTTAACTTCGGAACTTTGCTAGCGCGATTTAGGCTTCGACATGTTTCGCTTGTGGCGCGACGACACCGCCACCACAGCACAGCAACAAAGCCCTGCCCTCTTCTTAATAGAGTGCAGGGTGGGACACCCTCTCTACCGCCCCAGTAGATGGCGACGTAGCCCGATTCGTCACCGAATCATTGAGGATGGTCAGGGACGGCATAGGGCTCCGCTACTATTGCAAGGGCAACCCGCCATTCCGCAATGGTTTGCATAAGCAGATGCTTCGCGTTGTGGCAG
The DNA here is from genome assembly GCA_033319125.1 of Parnassius glacialis. NCBI lineage: Eukaryota > Metazoa > Arthropoda > Insecta > Lepidoptera > Papilionidae > Parnassius > Parnassius glacialis. The sequence goes on along the minus strand of JAVANC010000010.1, from coordinate 22,415,613 downwards.
TGGTTCAGATTGCTCTGGAGGATTTTAAGAAGCGCGTATTAATTTTTTATATATTAATTTCAGCCACCTCCATATCCGAGCTAATACTAGGTGCAGCGTCAGAAGTCGTTGTGGCCGCCTTGCTGGTGGGTGCAGATGTCTGACTATTCTTCCTTCCCTTTTTTTGGGAGGTGAGATGCACTTCTTCCGTGGCCAGCAGAATTCCCGAGATCAGAACACAGAGGACATTTTAGTGCCGACACAGTGCACTATTTCGCCCTGTGTCCATGCTCTCCACAAGCATAACAACGTGCGCCTCTGTTTGTTTCACTAAAGCACCTGCTGGAAACGTACCCCCTTTCTAGGCACCGAAAACAATGCATGGGCCTGGGCTACAGTAATTCAACTCGAGCCGACCCCCAACCGCGCCCAACAGACGCAATCTTGCGGACTACCGTGACTGGGTACCGAACCCAGTGTCGCCGTGATTTCCGAAATATTGACGGCGTAGTCGAGATCTCTCAGTCGAACGTCGCTCGTTTTAACTGGGCGATTGATTCGCACGTTCAGGTCTTAGAGAACCTCATTTGGGCCGCCAGCTTGTCAGCTTTCGCGCTGCAACCCGGAACCTTAACTACCAGCAGGAATCCTCCGGTTACCACCCGCTTCTGGCGGACTGTTTCGATGTCAAAATCTGCCAAGTGTATTTTGGCCTTTGCCTCCTCCATTACTTTGGCATAAGTAACAGAGGAGCCTTTACATTTTGACACCATTACTGTTACGGCTGCCGATGTTGGAGCACGCAATACTTTTTTATGTTTTCGCCTCTCTTTCGGGGTACCGGAAGGTGATGCCATCTTAGCGATCCACTTTTCAGTGGTCCTTGATTTTTTGGGCTTTTTAGCCACTTCTACCCACAAACTGGCATTGGGAGATACTGGGATATTCGATACCGTCGCAGCCACAGGGGGAAGATCGACAAGCGGCGGGTAGGCAGGCTTCTTTTTCTTCTTCAACATTTGCCTTTTCGTCTTCTGTAGCTGCTTCGGTAGCGATAACAGCGACTGTGGCGAACGAGTCCACGGCTGACTCACACCTACCAGTGGAGGTCGGATCACCCTATCGGTAAATATCTTGGCCTCAAATATAGCCAGCTTTTCTTCGATTAGGGATCCAATGCGCTCCATGAGGTCCCTCTTTCCATGCTTGGCCTTGTGGTGTGCTAGCGCTGGTCGATTGGATGTGGGTGCTGTGTTCGGTAGATGATCCTTTTATGTTCTCCTCCGTTAGTTTTCCGTTTTAGCCACAAGGCTGGCCAGCTGTGATCGCAATTACTCGTACTCGTTCTCCTTTTCAAGCTTTGTGATGTTTTTCCTTGTCGTGGTCCTTCACGCAAGTTCTTCGGCCGCCGCCTTTATATTACGAACAGCTAGCCTTATACACCTCACGAAATTGCCTTTAAGTTGCGAGAACGATCTGCTATCTTTTCAACGTCCTGGAGATTTATTTTGGTTTGTTGGTCAAGCTCACTGTCACTATGCATCGACATTTCGCGGGCCAACTCCTCTAGGTAGGGCAGGCTTTTCTCGCCCTGTTGTTTGTGGGTATTACGGAGGGATCGAAAAAATCCTCCTCTGTTTCCATGCCTGTGGCGGCCTCTTCTTCAGAGGCTGTGACTGACACTGCCGCAAATTTGGCGGTCACAACCGCAGCACTTGAGGGCTTGGCCATACACTTTCTTCCTCCTTCCAATGAGGCGAATGTGAGTGATATGGACGAACCATCGAACTCTCCTCCATTGCTCTCAATCGCCTGATTTCCGGCGTATTGCGGCGCTTAAAGCGCCCAGGTACGATGCCCCCCCCCCCCCCCAGATACGATGGGGCTACCACAGAGCCTATTAAGGCTTCTAGCGGTGAACTCCCCGCTTTCGTCGGGATCACCCTGGGGAATAGATTTTTTGTCGCACTGCATTTTTGTTATCCTTTTTTTATACAGGTTGTGCTTTTTGAACCCCTAACCCCAAAAATGCTTGGGACTGGGCTCCCACCCAGCCATTCATCCCCTCGGCATCTTAGACTTTAGGATTAGGATTATTTTCGGAGAGGATTTCTGCCTCGTGGCCCTGCGGAGGCTCCCGGGCCCTAATGAGCTTACGGGTTGTCCGGCATAGATGCACTTGGCACATCGTCACACAAAGGTCGTCCGGAATCGGTGCGTTTAGCACATTACCACGCCAGGTCAACCAGCATTGGTGTGCTTGGCGCAACGCCACGTGTGTTTCATTCAGTGTCCGCTCTAATCAAAGAGCGATACCGGGAGCAACGACAAGCCAGTGAAGGCCCGTCTCTTAGGGTATTAAGCCCGATTTGAATATTTACTTAACTATTTACTTGCAGTTTTTTTATTTTCCTTGCTTAGTAGCATAGTTTTTTATTTTACTTGCTTATTTCTTTGACTATGTACTTCATCATTTACCATTTACTTGACTTTTTACTTGTTTATTTACTTTCTCATTTACTTTCTCATTTACTTTCTCATTTACTTTCTCATTTACTTGACTATAATTTATTTAAATAGTTACTTGAGTAATTAGTTGCATATTTACTTAACCATTTACTTGCCTCTGTACATGATTATGTATTTATTTGCTTATTTACTTGATTATTTATTGTCTTTTTATTTTCTAATTAACTTAATTATTAACTTATTTATTTGCATAATTATTTACTATTTAATTGTGCATTTACTTCCTTACTTTCTTTTAATAATTTATTTATTTTAGTTAAACAATAAATAAATTACACTTTTTACTAAATAAATTACACTATAATAGAAAAGCGTGTGTTTGTTATACACGCGTAATGCCCGCCCTACCGAACGCTCTCTACAAAGGCCTTACCTTTACTCTCAGTAACATATTAACAGTGTACGTCGTTATATCTTCACTCCGTTATTGCCATACCGTTTGCTTAATTAAGCTATGTCGTCTGCATGATTCAATATGTAACCACATTGTTGGGGTTTGTTATGCAATGAAGCGACGAAAATAGAACAAGAGTTAGGAAATGAGTTGACAGTGGAGACAAGAGAAATTGTAACTTAACAGGAACCAGGTGATATGATATCATTCATTTATTACATCCTATCAAAAGTCCACTGCTGAACATTGGCCTCGACCGTAGATCGTCTCACAAAGATATTTGTTATAGTGGCCACACTATGCAGGCACAGTTTATAGGGATCCGTACCTCAAAAGGAAAAAACGGAACCCATATAGGATCACATTGTTGTCCGTATGTCTGTCTGTCAAGACCCTTTTTCTTAGGAACGCGTGGAGGTAGCAAGCTGAAGTTCATATCAAATACTTAAGTCCACTGTCCCTTGGTGCTGTGAAAAAATCAAACTTCTAAGTCAACGCAATCAAAAGATACAGCCGTTTATGCCGCAAATTTTCGACATTCGCAAGGGAATCAAAACCTATAGAGTACTTCCCGTGAACTCAGAATCTTAAAATTTGATACGAAGCAACGTATTAGAGCACAGATAAAGGAAAAATTGCGAAAAGCATAAATTTTTAGTTACATCATATAATAAAAATATTTTTAATAATTTTAAACTTATATACCTACGTATTGGTTCGGAACCCTCGGTGCGCGAGTCCGACTTGCACTTGGCCGGTTTTTTATTTTATTTTAAATTTTTATCCGGAAGATACTGCTGCCCATCTCCGATTCCATTTCCCTCTATCACATCTGATCATGACACCACTAATACATTGCTAAACATCGACCTTTCCTATAGACTGTCTCATGGGTTGGATATTTGCCATAGTTGCTCGGCAGGCGGGTTGGCAAACACAGTATATTTTTATTAGTAGTTATTATTTGGAAGACGCAGGTCCTTATCTCCTGGTACGTTTACCTCAGTCACATCTTATAATACCCGTGGGGTGATATGGGGTAGCGAGTTACTTAAACCGTTACTAAATGGCACTATGTGATGTGAAGTGGGCTGTAAACTACTACCATATCCATTTTCCTAATGGCATTTAATTTGAGCATATATTTATTGTAATATTATCCACCGACAACCACTATAGCACTAGCTTTGAAGTAAAAAAAGTTCTAGAGCGGCAATGTCGTACCAACATACACATAAAATTAGTATTTACTCGCTTACGCCCGCGGCATAAGATAAGCGTTTGTATCCATTTTCGCGCAGTAAAATTATAATTTTTCGTGATAATAAAATCTTAACATTAATCCTGGACATAATCCAGTACGCCAACTTTCATCAAAGATATCTATATATATATTTACAAATATTTATATTTGTTGCCGTTAATGCGTAATGGAATAAGTAACAAGCATCTAAATATTTTCGCAAACTTTCACTTAATAGCAGGTACAACACCTTTACAAGATCAAGGGATCGAGTTTTTTTCTTGTTTATGTAGGTATGTAATTTTATTTTTTAGATGATACAAAATACTGCAATAAAGAGAATAGGTACCTAATAAAAAATATCGAATTTAGTAACCTTGTACAATAAAGTAAATTATGCTTAGTTTAAAGAAAATTCCAATGCGATCGGGTGAGTAATAAGCAACAGTAGGATGTAGGTTACGACCTAGTTCCCGCTTTCTCGTGGCGGGGGGGGGGGGGGGGGGGGGCTTAGTAGCCGTGGCTTGGTCACCCACGGTGAATAAAGAGGAACCCGTTGGCTGGCCCGTGCTGTAGGGCCGGCCCGAGGTGGCCACTCCGAGTGGGCTTGGGGAGCCCACTTCGGATGTGTGTCGGTGGACTGCGGTGAGAGGGGTGTCCGCTCCCTCTACCGCTGCAGCCGAGGTGGAGTCGCGGAGAAAGAGGAGTGTTGGTATGGCGATGCGCTACTCGCCCTATCCTCCACGGCTCTGACCGGGCCGCACCGTCAATTGATGCAGTGGTGGTGGGGCTGCGGGGGGAGAGGAGTGTCGGTATTGCGAGGCGCCGCTTTCCCTACCCTCCGTAGCCGAATCTTGGTTGGCGGCGGAGTCATTGACCAGATCCGCCACTGGGGTCAAGAAGGCTGGTGCTTCTGAGTGCTAGTTTTTCCTGGCCCCATGGCCTTCACGCATCGGACACGGGGGCGTCCGTTGCATATGTGAAATTGGAGGCCGAGGAGGAGGGCGCGCCATGTGTTCTGGTGCCCCTTACCTGAGAAGGAGATGGGGGACGAGTATTTCTCTCCCGAGGAGAGGCTGCTATGAGGCGGCCAGCGCAGGTGGGGCTGCGGATGTGTGCGAAAGCGTTCCCGTGGCCCTTCCAATATGCGACGAAGATGGAACACCATGGGGTTTTAGTCGGTGCGAGTCCGACATAACCCGTCCTTGCCCCCACGAGGCGGGTATGCGTAGACATTTCCCCATGTAAAAAAAGGTGCAGACCACGAATGCGTTTTGGGATCGAATCCATCGTTTGAACGCTATCGTGTTCGTGAATCACTCCTTACACAAGCATTTTAAGTTTACCTGGGCTGGTTAACAGGTATATTATATGAATTAATTATACGGGTTAACTAGTGAAAACTATGAGTAATTAATTTAAATAATTGCAGGTTCTGTGTATTATTCATGATAGGTGCCTTATGTGTCTTGGGGCAACGCATGTTTATCAGTAAAGTTGTTATTTTACTTAAAATTGCAGCCACGCAATGATGATGTTGATGACTATATCATGAAAACATAAGGTATTTTACGATTTTAGTTCTGCTTTTTATATAAGATGTTTGAACTTTGTATTCCGATTGCATTTTCAATATAACATGTTGTGTTTCGTATGGTGAGTGTAGAGATCCAGAGACCCTTTTTACTGGAAAAGAGGCATTCCATCTTAGTCCTCACGGGTGACAACGTATCTGCGTTTTGATTCGCAAACGAAGATAGATGTAGATGTCTATGGGCCACAGCAACCACTTACCATCAGGTGGACTGTGTGCTCGTTTGTCACCCTATCCTATAAAAAATAACAAAATTTAGTTCAAAACTACGAATCCACTCTAAATTAAGTCTATAAAGATACACTACACCTTCTTCTTGCTAGATATAGGCCTCTCCTATTGAAGGATCACTTGCATTAATCATCACTCTGGACAGGGTTTTCGAATTGATGATTGCAATACCAGAGGTCTCGCTAAACTTTGACGGTTCTCCTGTAGTCGGTTTAGTTTATATTACGACTAGCGTAAACAGGTGGTTATATCACCACTTTTCGCAAGGTATGAGATCTTGCACATTTCTTATATTCGCCTGTTGACACTTAAATGAAGCTATGTACATCTTACACCGCCATTATACGGCCTTATTTTCATATTAAAAGATACTGTCATACCTAAATCCGTAATATAAACGGCAAAGAGAAACAGACCAACGGCAGTAACTGAACCCGTGCTACATTGTGGCCCAGCAATCCTCCCCCCGCTTTCACGACGTATCTACATGCATAGATATCGTTCGCAGTTCTCTGTGAATAGCCATTATATAATGTGCTGTCCACAATTCACTAATTTTAAGTTTACTTGAGTACCCATGCACTTTTGAACTCCAACTTTTACGCCTACCTTTATCATAGAACAGCTAGCATGCTTTATTGTTATTTTTATGGAATATGGATGACAAACGAGCACAGAGTCCACATGATGCTTAGTAGATGCTGTAGCCCATAGACATATACATCTATCTGCGATCAAGGAACAAAATGCAGATGCATTGTCACCTCTGAGGGCTAAAATACTTCGTTTCCAGTAAAAAAGAGTATCTGATTCTCTACACTGACCTCAAGAAACATCAGCATTAAGCTCGGATGTTCAGTTACTAAAGAGTCTACAATTTTCCTTTAAATGTAAATATCTGTTATTGTATTTGATGTTATAAACTAAATAAAAGGGGTTGTCTGCAAAAATTTCTTTCGTCACTTCTGTGGTTAGAGAAACATCATTTTTAAAATATAGTAGTCTAAAATAGTAGACTCTGCAACATAATCTTCTGTGTTAAACAAATTACCCTGCCTGATGAAAATAATAATGAATTACATAAGAATGTTGTGAAACCATACTTGGTGTATAAATCAAATCATTTAAAAAAACAACTGTCGTTGTTAAACGACGACAATCAAGTAAAGGATTGATGATATGTATGTACCATAATTGTTCTTTGAAAGAGGTTAATTGTTCTATTTCGTGCCTTTTGAAAAATTAGGCGGAAATAACATTTTCGCGAAAGTCAATTGAAAACTTTACAAAAATGACCTTTGCGAACTCGTCGCTTAATACTCGTATGACATATTAAAATAAAATAGTTCTTGATAAAACTATATGATTCTATAAGCGGTAGAGCCACGCTGCAGCTAATTTTGACTGCAGTATGAATGGAGACTAGATGGAGAAAGAAAGACTACTCTTTCACCGAATATATAAACGTGATGGGGCCACGCCGTAGTTATATTATGGTTGAAGCTCCAATGGGTCGGCTCGACCGGGGAAGGACAACGCTCACACAGAATACCAGCATAAAACAGCAGCTAAATGCTCCCGTGTTTCGTATGGTAATTGTAGAGAACTGGAGACCCTTTTTACTCGAAACGAGGAATTCCATGTTATTCCTCACGGCATCATTTATAACACTATTACAACGCATCTGCATTTTGGTTCTTAAACGAGGGTAGATGTAGATGTTTATGGGCCACAGCATTCACTTCCAACTAGGTACACTGTGTGCTCGTTTGTCACCCTTATTCCATAAAATAAAAAATAATTATTTTAACAATTATACAGTTACAAATATCTACCAATAAGTGGTAGAATCCTTTTTGTCTAGGAGTCCGTCTGCATAGGCACTTTGACCTTTTTCTGTCGTATCAAGTAAACTTACTGTCAAAGACATAAAAAGAATAAAACCATAAAAGGAATAATTTTTTTTAATGTTTTCTTATTAACACGACGTTCTATTTATTAATTATTCCATTATTGTACTTAAATGTAATAAAACGTGCTATCCATTAAATAATATATTTATCCATTTTATATTATTTTAATTTTTAAATAAATGTAAAACAAACACTTATGTACTTCATTTTATGAAAATGATATCATATTAACAAAGGCCGTGTTGAAAAGTTTCGAATGTAGGAAATTTCCAGTCTTGTGTTTTCTTTTTCCAGTAATTATGATTCCTTAAAAATGTTTTAAATTATTACTGTAAATTTCACCTGAAACACTTAATAACCTCTATTCGAACCAAACATTATGTCGCTGTTGTAAAATATCAAATAAATCAAACGAAATGATTTCACATTCAGAACTCATGAACGTGCCGGCCGCAATGGCGAAATCAATTATTTCATACCTTCCGGGTCATTGGGCTGAGAAATATACGGTATTCAAAGGGTGTCTAAAGCACGCAGATGCCCCTCCAGAGCCCCATTTAATTCCTGTTTAAAATTCGATGCTCAGAATATTAATTGGATGCTTTAGAAATATCATTCAGTCATCTTACGGTTACGAAAACGATAGAGAAAGGTATAAAAATGAAAGAGGATAAAGAGGTAGAGTTCTATTCATATTTATCAGTAAATATCCATTCTTTACGTACTAACTATCCTTATAGTGTCAAAGTGTTAAACAAATATGTATAAAGAGTATTTAACTTCTTTTGACATGTCTCTTATACTTCTTTTGACATGTCTCTTGTGAATTAATGCCATATTCAATACACAATAACACAAAAATAAAAATATTTTTATTAAAATTAGTGATGTTTTGTAAATACTATGAATAAACACAAGCTAGTTGTACCAGTTACTCCATTCCAAAGACTCAGTAATTCTTCCATAGGGCAAATTCCCAAAAAATATGCGAGGCACATCTATCAACAAGTTAAAATTTTAATGCATATATAATTTGATGCAAATTATGTTTGTTATATTTATTAAAAAGGGTTACTATTAAAGAGTACCTGATTGATAAAAATTTCTTGAAATGAGGTGATCGCTAGAATTTTGTTCCTATTTTTTTAATAATATTAAATTATAAATTAAAAGAATATCGGCCACGGCCCATACATGCTGTGACCTAGCTATAAAATATCGCAAACATGACTACTGTATGGATTAATCCGTTCCCCCTGGGCACAATTTAAATCCTAAATTGAAAATATATCATTTAAAAACCGAGGATCATTGAACGTTACACTTATGTATTTCGTCACTTTTGAGGTTACGATGTAGTCATGACTGCAGCCATGACTACAACCTCAGCTAAAACAACTGATATGAAAATTATGCAGTAATATATACTTAACTAAATAGGTCAAGTCAATGGTTAAAACCACAAAAATGAATCAATAACCTTTCTAATCTATTCACTGCTAAAAATCTAAGACACAGTGCATTTACTTTTCACGCTTTGACAGCTCTCCTATCATAATACCACAGACAGCATAGAGACACTCATAATACGTTCCGTTCTAAGTATTAGTGCATTCTATATTTACTGTCAACCTACCATTTGCAACCTATTTCTGAATATTTTCCATCTAAAAATGATATTATATAAAAATAAATAGAAAATCTACAATAAAATCCAGTATTTAAAAAAAATTAAACGCATAATGGTAGTGTTACTTTGGTGTAATGATGAAACGTGTACCACAGATAAAAACGGAACGGGTTTAGATGTGTTCAAAACCAAAAAAAAAAAGGTTTTTCATTACAAAGGTAAATAATTTTACCGACTGCAATAAAATAAGTTGAACCCCGTAATTTAATATACACCTACTTTTTGACTTATCAATCATTGATGGTCGTTTCATATTTTGGTCAGGTCATATTTGACCGATGTTCTTTCTTTAAAAGATGTCCCTCTGTGTTACTGGTTCTTCCCGGAACAGAGATTTTTCCGAACCAGTAGTAAAACCTTAAATGACTTTCAAAAAGTATTTTTGTAACCTATATAAAATAAAATTATCCTATTCTTTTCTATTGCTGCCATGTAGTGGGAATGATAATGATGGGGAAGTCATTAACCTTCCTAGCATCTATTGCTATGGCCGCTTGAATGATACCCATACATTCCGCCTGAAAGACCGTGTTATAGGTACCCAGCGGTGTGCATATGTGAATATTGAGGTCTTCAGAGAAAGCTCCAGAACCTACATCTTCATTTGTTTTAGAACCATCGGTGAAAACTCTAAGCTCTTTTGGGCTTAATCCTTCCGGCTGGCTGTTTTAATTTAATTGTATCTTGTATTTCTTAACGAAAACAAATTGTTTAGGAATCTTATCCTATTTGGCTTGTAGGATAGGAATTTTTGAGTGAATTCTATCAATTATGCCTGTATGAGGGACACTATTCTTACTCCAAAGATTTAGGGTCTTGAGTCTGATGGCAGCTAAAGTCGCTTCTTGTTGTATATGTAAATGAAGCGGAGTTAGCTCCAGCATTGCTTCTAAGGCTGCTGTTGGCGTAGTTCTTATGCAGCCTGTGGCAGCCATACATGCCAGTCTCTGGTAGCGCTGAAGCTTCTTAAATGCCTTAGCGCCGTATGTGTTCATGGGCCGAAATACAGTTTTTTAAAGCACAGTATGATTTTTGGCGTCAGTCCCAATCTTTTGCCAATCATGTTTCTGCATTGCCAGAAAGTTATACTAGCTTTGTTGATTTTGTTTACTATGTGTTTATTCCAGTTAAGTTTGCTGTGCAAGGTAAGACCTAAATATTTTACTTCAGAGGATAGCTGGAGTTTTGTGCTGAAAAGACTTGGAAGATGATAGTTATTCAGCTTTCGTTTTTGTGTGAACATTACTAAAACCGTTTTATTTGGATTGACGGTTAATTCGTATTCCCTGCACCATCTCTCCACTATACGGAGAGCCGCTTGGGTCAGGTCGCACACTATGCTTGCTGTCTTTCCAGAGACCAGTATTGTCAGGTCATCAGCATAACCTACTGTATAGAAGTGATTGGTATTTAATTTGCTGATGAGTTCACTGTATCCCACTATACCCATGCTGGGTAAGATAGTTAAAATGCACAGAGCCGATACCCTCGTATTGCTTTGTTGCTGTTTGCCTGTCTGTCACTGCACTATTGCCACATCAACACTTTGTGGGATTTGGATTCGGCTTTTTTGAATGGATAGATACACTAACATTTGGCGGTTGATCATTTATAAGAACCCGGTACAAGTGCACTGCTAGTACGAGAATTTAATATAATGCGTGGCCTACTGGTTAGCCTTCCTCAGTCGCGGGTATAAATTCAAGCGAAGCCAACATTAGACGAGTACAAAGGCACAAAAATTTCGATTCTACGACACCCCAAACAAACCACATCTGTTACCGTTACAGCCTACTAAAGTCCACTGCTGAACAAAGGCTTCACTTATAGATTGCCCCACAGGGTGTAAATTTGCCATAGTTGCAACACTTAGCAAACCGCAGTTTTTAGGGTTCCGTAGCCAAGTGGTAAAAAACGGAACCCTTAGACAAATCCGTCTGTCTGTCTGTCCGTCCGTATATCACAGCCACTTTTTTCCGAAACTATAAGAACTATGCTGTTGAAACTTGATAAGTAGATGTATTCTGTGAACCGCATTCAGATTTTCACAAATTTCAAAAATAGAAAAAAACAATAAATTTTGGGAGTTCCCCATAGTTAGAACTGAAACTCAATATATTTTTTTTCATCAAACCCATACATGTGGGGTATTTATGGATAGGTCTTCAAAAATGATATTGAGGTTTCTTATATCATTTTTTCTAAACTGAATAGTTTGCGCGAGAGACACTTCCAAAGTGGTAAAATGTGTGTGTCCCCCCCCCCCCCCCCTAACTTCTTAAATAAGAGAATGGTAAAACTAAAAAAAATATATGATGTACATTACCATGTAAACTTCCACCGAAAATTGGTTTGAACGAGATCTAGTAAGTAGTTTTTTAAACATCATAAATCGTAAATTATGTTACTTGCTGCTACGGAACCCTTCATGGGCGAGTCCGACTCGCTCTTGGCCGCTTATTTATTTTAGTCTTTATTCGGAAGTTGCTACTGGCCATCGCCTCTTACGACACCCACGGGATGATATGGAGGAGTGGATATTCTTACACCGCCACTACACGGTGTACACCACATCCAATATAATGGTACTTATTTATTATTATTTTTATTGCAACGTTAGTCTATGTACTTGCACACACGGAACTACAATATACCTACCAATGGAGTCAATTGTTTTCAATATCTGATTAGTAAAATTAAGATATTGTTCACCATAGGGACTTCTTAATTCATCCATCCAATACGGCCACTAAAAATCCACTGCTGGCACATAGGCCTCCCCATAGTTTGTTTCATAACGAAGAATTTCCTAATATTATAATTTAATAATTGTGTAAATGATTTACGAAACGGAAGACAAATAAAAATACGTAAAGGTTAGCCTAACAAGACATCTCTTTTCATTCATTTCATCTTGTGTAGATATCGTCTTCTTGAGCAATAGTCCCCTGTATAACTCTGTAAAATAACCCTATCTAATCTGAAAGGTGACAAAAAGTCAGTTATAAAAATGGCAAAGTATCAAGCCCTTAAGATATAGTTATTATATTAATTTAAAACAAGTAAAGCTCAGATTTAAGTAAAAACACCTAACAATAAGTTGAAATCAAAAATTTAGTACAACCGACTTTAATATAAATTATTAAGAATAATTCAAAAACTATTGGTCAGACCTTGGTCAAATATATATGAGATCACATGAGAAGCACTAGTTTTCAAATAAAAAAGAATCATCGAAATCGGTTCACGTAGAACAAAGTTATGAAATAACACGCATAAAAAAAAGAAAAAAAAAGAACATACAGTCGAATTGAGTATGGTCTCCTTTTTGAAGTCGGTAGAAAAAGTGGTTTCACATAGAGACCCACATCACCATTCGTCTGTAAACTGTAAATACACTGCAATCACAACGTCTTAGCAGTGTGTAGTTCATAAGATCTACGATTAGGAAACGTTTTCGAACGCTAAACGAATAGACTGATTTCTCTAAGCTCAATCGGTCAACGGACTATTAGTTAATTTAGTTCAGAGCGGGTGTACGCACCGATGACCTATAACTAAAGTAAGTAACTCTAATTTGGCATGTCGTAGAGTTTCACTCCATAGCATTTGATGAGCACGTTAACGTAGTTTCATATAGTAGAAGTGTTTCGTTTACTTGGCGATTAACGATATCATCAAATTCCTTATATAATCAGGTTCATTTATGATTAAATATTGTTATCTTTCATAAATCTATATAACTATATAAAAATATATAAAAATCATAAAACTATATTACTCTCATTAAATAACTCATTCGTACCTTTTGTTACAAGTCAAACCTAACACAAAGATCGAATTAATTTGAGATTATTTAATCAATAGTTATTATAATCAAAACTAGTACAAACGTTCAGAATACTTTGAAAAAACTACAGACCGAGTAGAACGACTAGCGTTACTATGGGAACCATTAAACTGAGCTAGTACACTGACTACAGGCACAAGTCTGTTTAGCAGACGGATTAGCGATCGCAGTATCTGTCATTATGCACTTTTAATACTCATAAATCTATCTAATCTATCTACACGAAAAACTCCTTGACGCAGTGGCTTAGCATTGAGTTTTTAACAGTGGTAGAGCTACGCGGCAGCTTTTGCTGTCGCACGGATGGGCCGGCTCGAACCGGGGTGGTACCACGACCTCACAGAATACCAGCGTGAAGTAGAGGTTTACCTCTGCGTTTCGCTTGGTGAGTGCAGGTGTCCGGAGGCCCTCTTTACTGGAAATGAGGCATTCCATCTTAGTCCTCACGGGTGACAACGCATCTACATTTTGAATTGTAATAGAGGATAGATGTAGATGTATATGGGCCGCAGCAACCACTTACCATCAGGTGGACTGTGTGTTCGTTTGTCACCCTTATCCTATAAAAAAAATCAACAATTTGTATGGCCTACAAAATTTTGATTCAGGTCTGGATCTCTGTCCTTGTGCAATTTATATCTGTAAACTTCCTCCACGATATAGAAGTTAATTTAAGTGTGGAGGATAACGTCTTTATTAAAAATAACGAAAACAAAAATATATAGAAAGAATAGAAAACTGCGATGGTAGTTCAAGGTAAAGCGTTCGCCGTAAATTTCATAGTACGCGAGTAACCCGGGTTGGATCCCCGCCGACAGAAGTGATATTCTTGGTATTTAAATTACCGCGTTTAAAGAAAACATCGTCAGGAAAAAAATCGTTTTACATATCTGAAAAATAGGTATTTTCAAGTAAATGCTAAGTCCGCCAACACACACTCCAAAAAAGGAGGAGGTTCTCAATTCTACTGTATTTTTTATGTGTGTTTTTACCTCAGAACTTTTTTCGAGGTGAACCAATTTTGAAGATTCTTTTTTTATTTGAAAGCTGGTGCTTCTCATGTAATCCTACTATATAAATTTGATCAAGATGTGACTGGTAACTTTGAGTACTACATTGATGATGTTCTCATTTTATTTATAGTGGTGTCGGTTGTACAATATTTATAATTTTACCACTTGTATTCTAAAAAATTCCGCTCAAAAGAATAACTGCTCTGGGCAAACTGAGCAACAAGACCAAGTGGACCCCTGCCACGCTATCCGTTTATTTCTGTAAAATCAGGGGACTTAAGTCGAACCTAAACGCCGTCCACTATTATCTCGAGACGGCGAAGCCTTTCTGAGCCTTTCTGACCGAGACGAAGTTGTCCCATCCGGCTGATACTTCGTATCTCTCCTACCCGGGGTACAAATTGGAACATTCCTTTGTGCCTCGGGCTGGAGTTTGGGTATACGTCAGAGAGGACATCTGTTCTCAACGCCTCGACAGTTGTTCCTCACACGATAATGTACTTCTCGACTGCGCTGCTTCGCGGCAAGGTTCCTTCCCTCTAGTGGGGAGAGTCCGAAGGACTGTTACTGATATTGCTGTCACTATGGTAACCAAAGTAAACAACTTATCCAGTGGTACATACATTTATTTCAAAGTCTCAACGCTATGTCATTTCTAGTACAGCAAGTCAATAATGCGTGTTTTATTAGGTGAGCGGCATCTAGCGTGCAATGGCGGAACAACAATACTGTCTATTTTCTACGGATACATAATATTATACTCAACATACCGCCCACCTAGAACAACATTGTTCTACACCATGTACAAGTTTCAAAATACAAAATAAACTAATGCTAATTAACCAATCGATAAAACTTACATTAAAACATTATTTAGTTACTGGTAATATACAAATTTTGTTTGTCGGTCGCTTAACAACAGTATTTTTTGTCTTTATGGAGACTACGCGAGTAATTTTGTCCGGACCCGGATGTTTCGCGACTACTCTGCCATACATCCACCGACAAGGTGGTAGATGGTCTTCCTTAACGATGACAACATCGCCTAAATTAGGTTCCGTCGTTTGGGAGAAACGTTTATCGCTTTGGAAAAAACGTCGTAAATATTCAGACGACCACCTTCGCCAAAAGTCCTGAACCATTTTTTGCGTATATTGCCATCTACGCAATGAACTAATATTTGAGGATTCAAAATTCAGATCCGGAGCTACTAGCGGAAGTTCACCTATTAAAAAGTGTCCCGGTGTTAATATGTTCCCGTGTTCATTATCGTCACCCAATCTAGACAATGGCCTGGAGTTTAGACATGCCTCGATTTGCGCCAAGACTGTCGCCATCTCCTCAAAGGTCAGCGTCGAATTTCCAATAACACGTCTTAAGTGATACTTCACCGATTTCACACCGGCTTCCCATAACCCTCCGAAGGTTGGGGCATGAGATGGAATGAAATGCCACGTGGTGCCGTTGTTAGCCAATGATTCGGCTACTTCTGCCACCATATTGCATTTTTCCGTACGAAACAAATGGGCAAGTTCCTTAGATGCGCCCACAAAATTCGTCCCGTTGTCGCTCCATATCTCTTGACAATGACCTCTGCGAGCTACGAATCGTTTGAAGGCCTGTAAGAAACCTTCACTGGTAAGGTCGGATACTACTTCCAGGTGTATTGCTCTAGTTGCCATGCACACGAACAGGCATATATACCCTTTATAAGAGCGGTGTCCCCTTCCTTTGGAGACCCTTAGCTGAATAGGTCCAGCATAGTCTACTCCGCTGCACTTAAATGGTCGTGTTGGAGTAACACGAACAGCAGGTAATTGGCCCATTAATTGATTTTTTGTAGCTGCCTTGGATTTAACGCAGGTTACACATCTATGGACACAAGCCTTAACTAGTTGTTTTACGCCAAATATCCAATAGGTAGCATTCAGAACGGTAAGCATTAGTTGTGGACCACCATGCAGAGTTTTCACGTGAGTATCTGAGACAATTAGCTTCGTGAGATTACAAACCTTGGGCAATATGATCGGATGTTTCTGGTTATTTGATAGCTGGGATTCGCCTAACCGACCGCCCACCCTGAGGATATGTCGATTATCCAAGTACGGCGTGAGTACCCATAGCTTACTTCTTTTGTTTACGCTGCCTTCTCTTTGTAGCTTCTCTATCTCTTCCTGAAAGTGTTCCCCTTGACACTGTTTAATCACACATACTAACGCTTCTTTCAATTCATCCCCAGTTAGGTAGTTCATGAATTTTTGCCTTGAAGAGTGTCTTAACCCTAGGAACCGCCTACAACGTGCTACTACTCGTAGAAGTCTGGTGAAAGATGAATAATTGTCCCACAGCTGCTTTTGGAGTGATGCATAATGAACGCGCACTTCTAATTCTGTACGAATATTTGGTTTTTCGTATAAAACCTCTTTATCGCGAAGGAATTCGGGGCCATTAACCCATAGATTGCTCTTTAACAAGTTTAGAGGACTCATTCCTCGGGAAGCAATATCTGCAGGATTTTGATCAGATCGCACGTGACACCATTGGCTTGAATCCGTCACTGATAAGATTTCAGAAACTCGGTTTACTACGAAAACCTTCCAGCGACTCGGGTGATCACTTAGCCACGCAAGAACAACGGTAGAGTCAGTCCAATTATGCCAGTTTGATTTGTCAACGTTCAGTGCTTGTCCGATATCCACCATTAATTTGGTTAAAAGTAGAGCTCCGCACAACTCCAATCTAGGAATAGATACTTGCTTGACAGGTGCTACCTTAGTTTTTGCTGCAAGAAGTGAAACGTTAACGTTGTCTGTGGAATCGATCACACGAAGATACACTACAGCTCCGTAGGCAGCTTGAGAGGCATCACAAAATCCATGAAGTTGAAGTTGGGCATCGCTTGACTTCGAACGCAACCATCTAGGAAGATTAAATTCAGATAAGTCTTCAAGATTATTCCTGTAGTTATTCCATTCCAATTTTAATTGCTCTGGCACTTCTTGGTCCCAGTCTATTCCTGTAAGCCACAACTTTTGTATTATTATCTTCGCTAAGACTACACTAGGTGCAACCCAACCTAACGGATCATATAGACGACAGATATCCGAAATAATGTTCCTTTTTGTTACAGGTCCCACAATTTCCGGTAAAGCAACGACGTACTGAAAAGTGTCTGTGCTACGTTTCCAGGTAAGACCTAGTACCTTCGTCACTTCATTCATTTTTAAATGTAATCCATTATCCTTTTCTTTTTTTTCTTTTCCTTCTAGTTTCTCAATTTCCTGAAGAATTTCATTATTATTACTGGTCCATTTTTGCATTTCAAACCCAGCTCCCTTTAATATGTCACTGACGTCCTTATATATTTTGACTCCATCCACAACATTTTCACATCCCGTCATTAGATCGTCCATGTAGAAGTCATTTAGTATTTTTTGACAAGCATATTGCTTGGTACCATCCGTCACATCCCGAGCAGCCTGTTGCAATGACCTAACGGCCAGAAATGGGGCACACGCAGTACCAAATGTGACTCTTAGAAGGCGGTAATCAACTAATTCCGAAGATGAATCATCCCGCCACAACAATCTTTGACTGTCAACATCTGCTAAGTTCACTTTGACCTGCCGATACATTTTTATGATATCCGCTGCTAAACAGATAGGTGATAGTCTCCAACGCAGTATAATGTGTCTTAAATCGGCTTGTAACGTTGGTCCCGTTAACAAATTATTATTAAGCGAAACTCCATACCTTCCTTTACAGGATGCGTCGAATACCACTCTTACTTTCGTAGTATCTTTATCGCTACGTACTACCGCGTGATGAGGTAAGTAGAGCGCCGTCTCTAGGTATTTTTGTGGGTCTGACACTCTCTCCATGTGTTGCAACTCCAAGTATTCGTTCATTACTTCCTTATATTTATTCTTTAGTTCCGTATTTCTGTTTAACTTTGCTTCTAATGAATTTAACCTTTTTTCAGCTATTTCCCTGCACGTGTCATGCTTGTAACTTGGATCCTTGGGTTTGAAAGGTAAGCGAACTACAAACCTGCCATCGACATCTTGGTAAGTAGTCTTACTATAATAATCCTCACACTGAATTTCCTCCTCTGTTAACAACGGTTTAGTGGGTTCTGTATCCGACTCCAGTTCCCAAAATCTTCTGAGTAACGCATCATCATCAATGCGTGAGTGGAACGTTACTATGTTCGACCTTGGTACTTTTGCATTGGTAATACCACCAGACAGCACCCAGCCCAAAGCCGTAAACTGGGCTACTGTTAATCCATTAGGACTCCTTTTTATTCCGTCCCGTAATACTTGGGTGTAAACTTCCGCTCCCAACAGAAGGTCTATTCTGTTAGGTATATTGTATCCTGGGTCTGCTAATTCTATTTCATCGAGTTCCAGCCATTCCATCGGTGGCATCTCCTTACTAGGTAAGAGTGCCGTGATAAGGTTTAGCACATAAGCCTTCACCAAAATCACGAAATCTGGATCAACTCTCGAACGAATCTCCAACGTAACCATTGCTCTGGAAACTGCCTTATTGTTTCCACCTATTCCCATAATATTACCCTTTATCGGAAACCTTTTAAGGTTCAGATATTGCACCATGGCTTCCGTTACGAAAGACGCTTGCGAACCTTGATCCAACAAAGCTCGCAATGTATAATTCCTGCCATTTTGTGCCTTAGCTTGCACTAAAGCAGTAGCCAACAAAACTTGCTCGTATGATCTACCGGTTGAGAAACACGTCATAACCTGACCTTGCACACTGGTCGCCCCGGATTGTCCGGTTTCTGAGCTACTTGGTTCATGATTATTGGCATCAGTGTTCGTGGTCTTACTATTTACTGGATGTAATAAAGTGTGATGACGCTTTTTACATTTATGACATTGGATATAATTTTTACAGTACCTTGCCGAATGAGTATTACTAAAACAATTAAAACATAAATGATTGTCCCGGACAAAATTACGTCGTGATTCACTATCCTTACTTATAAATTTCTTACATGAACTTAGCTTATGGTCTTCAGAACAATAAGGGCACTTAAAATTAACAACATGGAACGTTTTAAGTCTAACTTGCTGTTTTGACACATTTGGTTTATTTGCCTCTAAAGCTTCTAAAGCTCGAGCCCTATCCGTTAAAAACTTTTTAAATTCCTCAAAGGTTGGCAAAACATCAGAAGAACTATTATTGCTACTAAAGAACTCCCATTGGCGTCTTGACTCTTGATCAAGTTTTAACGATAACATATATATTAGCATCACATCCCAGTTAGATACATTTACACCTAAGTTACTTAAACCATTTAAACAATCACAAGTTGTGTCTATCAAACATTTTAAAAATTGAGCCGATTCGCCAGTAGCATTACGTAAATTAAATAGTCTTTGCAAAATATTTTTGGTGAGAAATTTCTTATTATCATAACGTGATTTAATTGTTTTCCAAGCTGTTTGATAGTTTTCCGACGATATCGGAATTTGCCTAAGTAACTGTTCCGCTTCACCAGTTAAATAACCCTTAAGGTAGTGCATTTTTTGTACGTTATCTAATGATTGACAGTTGTGCACCAACGAAGTAAACAAATCTCGAAACGTAACCCACTCTAAGTAGTTTCCCGAAAATGTAGGTATAATAATTTTTGGTAATTTAACTTGTGACGAACTTGTTTTTCCTTCTGTATTCTCGCAACTACCTTCCGTTTCAAAACTATGAAGCAAAGATAACAATTCAGCCTTATAATCAATGAAACATTCTTCTGTACTGTCATATACATTTTTGACATAGTACTGACTACTCCTATATTCTTTAGATTCCGACTCCCTAACAAGTGTTTCATGAGTCTTGTTAAATTGTTGCCATAATTCATCCAAATTAGTTAATCTAATTTGTACGTAAGACGGGGTTAGTCGCTCCTTAGGCGACTTCTTTAAATTCTTTCTAGCCTTAGAAATTCTATCTGAAATATCGTCTTGAAATTTTAAAAGGCCTTCCATGTTAACAAAAAGATTATTACTCGAATTTAAATCGGATATCAACAACGAAAAATTTTACAAGTTCAACAAAGTAAAATTTTGTAAGTCCCCTCAATTGAATTTAAAACTTTTACAAGTCCCAATATGTTGCGAGTATACAATTATTCTAAGTCCACTGAATAGATGTTAAAATTTTTACAAGTCTTTTTTATCAATTTAACTCTAGGTGAAATCCGGCATGGATTCCCCGTAACAACCAATACTACACTAAAATTTTACAAGTCTAAATGTCATATAAATATTTTAAGTAAACACTACTCGAAATTTTAAAGTTATTTTTTACAAATATTTAGAGTTCAAATTGGCAAATCACTTACAATATTTCACTCCGTTTTATAAAGTTTAAATTGGAACAGACTCACAATTTCACCGCCCGATGTCCTTACACCGCCACGCGTCGCTGGCGCCGCTGACGTCACCGCTCCTCCTCCCTTGCTCCTTGGCTCGTCCGCACCCCGCACTGCCCGTCACTCGCTGGCGAGTCTTGCACGGCACCCGTGGAGGGGGGCTAGGCTCGTCCCGATACAGCGATCCACTGCCAAGGGTACGAAGGGGGCAACAGGGTTCCCTCCCTGCTGATGATGCACCACTTCTTGCCGCAATCCCGTTCGAAGGACCAATGTTCCTCACACGATAATGTACTTCTCGACTGCGCTGGTTCGCGGCAAGGTTCCTTCCCTCTAGTGGGGAGAGTCCGAAGGACTGTTACTGATATTGCTGTCACTATGGTAACCAAAGTAAACAACTTATCCAGTGGTACATACATTTATTTCAAAGTCTCAACGCTATGTCATTTCTAGTACAGCAACTCAATAATGCGTGTTTTATTAGGTGAGCGGCATCTAGCGTGCAATGGCGGAACAACAATACTGTCTATTTTCTACGGATACATAATATTATACTCAACAACAGTCTTGAAGATTCGGACCTGCCCATCCTTTGGCTACGCGTAGACAGCGACGACCTTCCGCGCGTCTACGGGTGCCTCTATAGGTCCCATAGCGGTAATGCCGAAATATACCGACTCATCGACCACATCCAAATGGCTACAGATTCCTTGCTACAATAGGTCCCATCCGCAGAGATCGTGATCCTTGGCGATTTTAACGCCCATCATACCGAATGGCTCGGTTCACGTTTAACCGAACATGCGGGGAGATATATTCATGATTTTGCCTTGGCATATGGTCTGACACAACTGGTTACTAAGCCTACGCAGACTCCAGATGTGGAGGATCATGCATCTTCCCTGTTGGACCTTCTACTGAGCTCTCATCCAGATAGATATCATGTCTCCGTCGACGCCCCTCTTGGCTACTTGGACCATTGTCTAGTCCGGAGTGTGGTGCCACACACGCTGATATCGCGTTTGCTTTCTGCAGGCTGCCGCCGTTTTTGGCAGTACAGGTCAGCCGATTGGGATGGGATGCAGTCTGTGGCGGTGGAAGGAAAAGGGGAGATCTCCCGCCGGGCATGTTTTTTTTGCATCCTACCCTTGGGGGCGGGTTTGCTTCATGCCGCACGATTCCAACGTTGTTGCTTGGCGAAGCTTGGCATCAGATTGACGATCACATTACCGGATGCCACGAGTATCAGATGTTCTGACGCCGGTCACTTCAGTTTATCGTTTCATCAGTTTATATCTCAGAAGCCACAAAATCTGGTTTACCCCATAATCACACCTTAATGTCGTAAAGAAATGACAGGATATCTCCCCTTTCCCACACGAGACTGAATGAGGTGATGCATTCGCTTGAGCCACAACCACAAAGGTTATTAAGTTATCATCGACTAATGAACAATCAATACAATTTCAAATCTAATTTTGAATTCCATGACTTTACGTTTATAACATAAACATGATGAAATTTAAATGAATCGTTAGAAAAAAGCAAAGTACTGCGAAAGCATAAAGCGACAGAGAAATTCATCGGCGGTGTAATAAGATGATAACAAGGCACTTAGTATTCCGGCAGAGGAGGGTCTATTCTCCTGCATTTCATGGAACGACAATTATGAGCCCCAGGGATCTACGTGCGTCTCACAGCTGAATGACAATCGAGCCCGGGAATCAATTGAAGACGGCAAAAATCCAAGGATATATTTTATTACTTGCAATAGGGTATTTACTTAATCAGCTACAACTTGAAATAATTGATTGGTTTAGTTATTTCATGTTATTACTCTTGAAATAGGGTATATTTTCTTCTAAAAGTTAGTTAATTAAGCAATAGTAGCCGGTTATTTAACGGTAGAGAGCGTCACGAAACAAGTCGTGGGTTCAAGTCCTCTATTTAAAAGTACTGTTGTAAACCGCACCCACAGCATAAGCATTAGTTTAATTCGAGCGGTAAATGGAATTACTATCAACATTAATAGAGCTACCAGTATTTTTCTTTTAAAAAAGTTTATATAATATTCAATTTATTTAAATGATTTACTAGTTATTTCTTAATTGACTTCCCTAGACTTCTTTAATTTGTTATAATTCGTTGTAATATTATTTAAGTAATTTATTTATTATTAAATTTAATTTGTTGTAAAAATAATAATAAAAAGAACAAACATGTCATTGGGTGGAATAAACATGTCACGGAAGCTCACCGGCACGCTCGGAATTGTCTACAGAAGTGGCAGCTCTACGGTAAACCGAGTGTTGGTCCAGTATACGTGAATATGGTGGAATCTAGGAGGGTATTTAAGTCTAAGCTGAAATGGTGTCAAAATAATCAGCAACAAATTAAAATGGATATGATTGCACAACACCGTGCTAGTAAGAACTTTAAGCGCTTTTGGAAGGCTACAAATAAATTAAACCCAACATTGAGCCTTCCGGTGAGCGTCGCTGGCCTTCACGAGCACAGTAAGATAGCCAAGGCCTTCCAAGCTCACTTCAGGGGGGACTCGCCTCTTGGGCCTGCAGCTGCGATGTGTGATGATGGGTGTCGTACTGACAAACTTAATATTAGATACTCGGCGAAGGATGTGAACCGCTTAATTAAGGGCATGGTACGGAGTAAATCCCCTGGTCATGACCACCTCAGCATAGAGCATCTGCAGTGTGCGGGAATCCATCTACCTAGGGTCCTATCTTTGTTATATAATCTCTGTCTCAGTCACTCTTACCTGTCTGATGACCTTATGCGAACCACAGTTGTGCCAGTTATTAAGAACAAGTCGGGGAATCCGTCGGACTTGACAAATTAGAGACCAATCTCACTGGCTACTGTGGTGGAAAAGGTGCTGGACAGTTTGCTTAATTAACACTTAAGTAGTCATATAAAAACTAATGATGCACAATTTGGTTTTCAACCAGGTCTGTCCACCGAAAGCGCTATTTTGTGTCTCAAACAAACTGTCAAATACTACACTGATAGGAGCACTCCAGTCTTTGCCTGTTTTCTTGACTTGTCCAAGGCCTTCGATTTGGTGTCATATGACTTATTATGGAAAAAACTTCAAAGTCAGACTGATGTGCCGCACGAGTTAGTCGCGGTGCTACGATCGTGGTATGAGCGGCAGACCAATTGTGTTAGATGGGTGAGCTCATACTCTGATGTGTATAGACTTGAGTGTGGGGTGAGGCAAGGTGGTCTTACATCTCCTAGGCTTTTCAATATGTATATCAATAGCCTGATCAAGGAGTTGAGTGGAACAAATGTAGGCTGTCATATTGATGGTGTGTGTGTCAACAACATAAGTTACGCAGACGATATGGTACTGCTCAGCCCATCGATTGGTGCCATGCAGAAATTATTAAATATATGTGAAGCATATGCAGTGTCCCATGGACTCAGATACAATGTGAAAAAGAGCAAGTTCATGATGTTCAAGACGGGAGTGAAATTCTGACCATGTCCGACTACCTTCACAATCAACAACTCACCTCTAAAGCGTGTCTCACATTTTAAGTATCTGGGTCACTGGGTCACTGAGAATCTACGTGATAATATGGATATCGAACGGGAACGTAGGGCGCTGTCCATCAGGTGTAACATGGTGGCCCATAGGTTTGCTCGTTGGAGTAGGCAGGTAAAGATTACTATTTTCAAAGCCTACTGCCAGTCTTTTTACACGGGCAACCTATGGGTTAACTATACGCAGCGGGTGTACAGCGCGTTGTGTGTCCAGTATAATAATGGGTATAGGATGCTGATGGGGCTGCCGCGCTTTTGCAGCGCGTCAGTAATGTTTTCTGAAATGCACACTGATGGTTTCCACGCCATTATTAGAAAGCGTGCTGCATCGATGCTGAAACGTTTGCGTGGCAGCTCCTATAGCATTCTCAACACAATGGCAGATAGGTGGGACTCGCCGCTGCTTAAGCGCTGGATACGGCTACATGCCACGGTATAAGTCACCGGTACCCTCGTGGTGGCTGGTCTCAAACATCTCCATTTACATTTGTCGTCATTATTTATGTAAATTATTTTAATTACTAACACTATAATTTAAGTTACGAGTATATTTAACTTCACTTGTACTAACATTCTTTTTTTTTTGGAGTTTATGGCCTGGTATCTAGACCTTTAGGCCAAGTACTAACATTCTTGTATGGGTTCTGTGTTGCCTGAAATAAAGATATTTTATTTATTTATTTGATTTTATAATTATCGAAATATCAACTCAAAGCTCTGCAATTTTGTGTATATAATACATTCTATTATAGTCCCTTAGAAGAAATGTATCGTTACTAGAATGATTTCTTCGTTAAGAAAAGCGAAACTCGACATAATATTTTGTTAGCAAAATAAAAGACCTACATCTTGCTAACAATGAAACTAAGGTCAGTTTTGATGTCCAGTCATTATTTAGATACCTAACTATTGAAGACTGCATGTCAATTGTGACTAGGAAGCAAAAAGAAAACAACATGCTCGCAAAATATGCAGATTACGTAGACATTTTTTTATTAAGTATTAGCAAATAGCAATGTTATTTACATTACTAACATTCCTTTTTAACACTTCTTAAGTAACTTAAAATGTAAATAAATAAATA
Organism: Parnassius glacialis; assembly: GCA_033319125.1. Lineage (NCBI taxonomy): Eukaryota > Metazoa > Arthropoda > Insecta > Lepidoptera > Papilionidae > Parnassius > Parnassius glacialis. The sequence continues at coordinate 22,390,123 of JAVANC010000010.1, read as the reverse complement.
ATAAATAAAATAACGTTTATTATCAAACAAGCAAATTACAAATTTGTCTTAATACAAAGAAGCTCTGTCTCCTAACTAGGCTATCATCTGTATCTCAGGAAACAGTGCCTTCCCTAATTCTTAGTTCAAGTATATATTCTGTAAGTATTAGATGATTCATTATCCCTTATTTAATATTATTTTACGGCGGTTACTGCTAGGTATTGTTTAATGTGTTGTGTGTAGGTATGTGCGGATGTGCGGTTTGTGTGTGTGTGTGTGTATGTGTGTGTGTGTGTGTGTGTGTGTGTGTGTGTGTGTTTGTGTATGTGAATGTGTGTGAGTGTGTGTTTCTGTTTGTCTGTATGCTGTGTGTGTTTTAATAGTGTTTTTATTTTAGTGAGTGGTTCACGACAGTAGTCGGACCTTTCGAGTTCGCGATTCGCACCCTTCCATTAGGCTACTGTCGTATACATTGTCTCACAATTGGCTATCTATTATGGAATAAAGTTCTACAAACTAGTAGATGATGTGGCGCCGTGCCAGCCTGTATCCTCCCTTGCCATTAATATATTCATGGAGGACGTGGCGGAGAAAGCCCTTCCTACTTTACTTGTCTGTTTCACAACTCCCATCCGTGACAGTTAACACCTGTCCGCTAAGCTCCAGCACATCAATCATGTAAAACACGATAATTAACTTCGGAGTCCCGCGCCTATGTTCCAGTAACCGAGCGTAACCGGTCACAGTAAAAGCATCTCCCGTTCTAGGCACACAAAAACACCATACGAAACACAGCAGCATTATGCTGCAATTTTACGCTGGTATTCTGTGAGAGCGTGGTCCTACACCGGTCGAGCCGACCCATTCGTGCTACAACCATAATACCGGAGACCCTTTTTACTGGAAACGAGCATTTCATCTTAGTCCTCAAGGGTGACAACGCATCTGTATTTAGATTCTTAATTGAGGATAAATGTAGATATCTATAGGCCACAGCATTCACTTACCATCAGGTATACTGTGTGCTCGTTTGTCACCCTATTCTATTAAAAAACCGTATTTCGTAAAGTACAAATATTTTATTAGAAAACACATACACCGATATACCGATGTTTTTTGATATATCGAAATCAATATCAATATCAACTAAAAATATCGTACTTTTTGGCACTTCCTGCGTCTCTAAGCGTGGTCCTTCCCCGGTCGAGCGTCGAACGGTCGAGCGTCGAACGAGTCGACCCATTCGTGCTACAACCATAATATGGCCATGGCCCTACCACGTATAAATTTCGTAGGTTAGAAAGCCAGGTTATTAAGAAGTATGTCGGTGGATAGAGTTGAAAAACGTAGATACGTTGGTTTTTAGGTGTGTGTTGCTTTTATCCGACTGAGCCGATACACCAAATAATAATAAAGCTGAATTGTGGCTCTACCACATAAATTTATACGCGTTAGGATCGATGTAGGATATTTTTTTATAGGATAAGGGTGACAAACGAGCACACAGCCCACCTGATGGTAAGTGGTTGCTGTAGCCCATAGACATCTACATCTATCTTCGATTACGAATCAAAATGCATATGCGTTGTCACCCGTGAGGAATAAGATGGAATGCCTCGTTTCCAGTAAAAAGGGTCTCCGGTTATCTACACTCACCAAAGGAAACACAGTTGCGTTATGCTGCTATTTTACGCTGATATTCTGTGAGAGCATACACATATCTGCAGGTATATTTGAAATTATTATTATACGCATTCCAAATATTTGGTATAACTATATTTTAATTAGGAATATTTAATTAATTATTCCTAATAAATAACTAACACAATGGAAGATAGTTCCGTTATTGCTGTGCAACACTGCTTGCAACCAACTAACGTGGGCCTAAGCGTGCGCACTGGACCGGAAACTGTTACGCAAGGTTTCGATCAAATGAAAACATTCGGACAAAAGATATTGAACAAAAAACGAGGCGACGGACGCCTGTGCAACAACACCTTGACTTGCAACGGCCTTGACTCCAGTGAAAACAGCTGTTTGCTGAACGAGTCTCATCTATCGAAAGAAAACTGAATGCGCCAACCGATATGCATAAATAATGTTTGTAATTACAGGCTTAAATTCATCACTATGAAAGTGGATGGATATGAGAGTAGTGGGAGGCCTAAGAAAGGATGGATATAATATGTCAGGGATGATATGCGTAAGAAAGGAATGAATAAGATGACGACTAATAGAGGAGAATAGAAGGGGAAGATATGCTGTACCAACTCCAAATAACTTGAGTTAAGGGCAAGAAGAAGAATTACAGCCTTACATCATGTAATAAAAATGTAATGTATAACTACACTACATATTATAATTATAAACTAATTATTTTATTATTATTCAGTACATAAACCATACAACAATAGCTCCATGCTTTTGCTGATATTGGCATAAGTGAATGTGCAAAGGATGCAGCCGAAGCTGGCCCAGACCCTGCGCTCCAGGAAGATACACCGCTTCCTCATAGTCGCATAAAAGCAGTTGATATAGAACTGTCTTGCCTAGCGGAAAATCTCTCCTTTTCCTTCGACGGCCAAAGTGGTGAAATATAATATTTATTATAATTTGCTAATCTGTTTTCCCAAATATTAATAATTATACATAATATATACATCATCATGATCATTACAGTCCATCACAAGTTTATTGCTGAACATAGGCCTTCCCCAAGCAAAACCACAAAGCATGGTTCTGAGTCTTCTCCATCTATCGACTTTCTGCATAACTTACCAGGGTGTCACTTCATCTATTGGGGAGCTGCCCTTCCACTTCGCCTACCGTTGGTTGTCGGTTTTTCAAATTATATAGTCAGTCAGTTGTCACTTATTGATTCATTGAGCTAGGCCTACTCTGTTACTTCCGCCACTTATCGTGACGCAGAGAAACTAAAAGCACAGGCCTCTCTACAGCTCGCTAAATGACCTAGTTTCCTCAAGGCATTCAAATTCTAGTTTCTTCGGCTTGCCTACCATAACAGTGGAGAACCACGACCCAGATCCCTATGGCAATTCGCACTGGTTTTAAACTTTAGTTTTCAAATTTATAGGTAAGTATATAAGTGTATATACACTCAAAAATATATTTTTATAAATATACCTATATTTTATAGGAGAGGGGGCAAACGAGCATGCGGCTCACCTGATGGTAAGTGACTACCCGCCGCCCATGAACAACTGCAACACCAGGGGAACCAGGGGAATCGCAGATGCTTTGCCGGCCTTTTAAAAGGAGTAGGCTCTTTTCTTGAAGGTCCCTAAGTGGTATCGGTCCGGAAAAATCGCTGATGGTAATCGATTCCACAAGGAAGTTGTGCGAGGAAGAAAACATCTAAATTGCACAATAGTGGACCGCCAATCATCCAGATAGTGTGGATGGTATCTTGACCTCAATCGTCTTAATCAACACTTTTCCTCTGCGTCTTACATTGATTACCAAGCAAAGCAAAATACTTTAAATTTCGTCACTGATGTTGCCACTTCAGACTCTTCTGCTTTTTATTTTAGTCAATTTGACAGTTATGATATCGAGAGAGCCATTCTCTCCATCCGTTGGAATTCAGTAGGTGGTGATTGTATTAGTCGTAAAATGATCATTCCTGTAATAGATCTCCTTACCCCTGTACTTTTTAATCTTAAACAATTCGGTGAAAACTGCTTCTTTTCTGTCTACTTGGAAAAATACCAGTGTGATTCCTTTTCCTAAAAAGATCAAACAATGTTTTTTTCTGATTACCGAACACTTTCTTTAGTCCCTTTCCTACGGCACAGCACACTGAAATGATCGGGAATAAAATATTTCGGATTGAGTTACAATAAAACCTTTTTTAGAATTTGAATACTGGCTTCTTAGTATCTTAATGACATTCAAACAATTAAAAAAAAATATTTAAAAACAAAAACTATGTTGGTTTAAAATTGACACGTCGTTAACAGAAATGGAGCTCACGCGTGAACATTTCCGTGCCATAATTTATCACAATTATCTCAAGATAAATGTCTCAGCGAACTTGTTTGGATTTATGATGTTGAAACACCGAGTCAAACGACAATATACCGCTGATATGCCGTGTTCCAACGCGGTCGTGTGTCCCTCAGCACTGTTTCTTCTGCAGGTCGACCAAGAACAGCGGTCAAGCCTGAAAACATAGCAGCTGTGCGAACTATTATATTAGATGACCGTCATGTGACATACGAGCAGATTCTGCTGTGCTGTTATCAGTATCGGAATGACTGCAATTCAGTCGATATTACATAATGAGCTGTGTGTAAGAAAGCTAGTTTCCCGCTGGTTTCCCCACAATTTGTCCGAAGAGCAAAAGGCGGCTTGTGTAAATTGGTGCCGGAATACTCTGCAACGCTTCAACGCAAGGAAGTCAAAATCCGTTTATAATATCGTCTTAGGTGACGAATCATGGATTTATTCATACGAAACTGAAAGAAAACATCAGTCAGCAGTTTGGGTCTTCGAAGACGAGGTCAAACCAACGAAAGTGGTTATTTCCCGCAGCGTGTCAAAGAAAATGGTCGCTACGTTTGTCTCGAAAAAGGAGCATGTTGCTACAATTCATTTACAGGAACGCAGAACGGTTACCGCTGAGTGGTACACCACGGTTTGTTTGCCAGAAATGATACCCGAACTCCGAAAAAATAACCCGAAACGTCGCATCATCGTACATCACGATAATGCGAGCTCCCATACGGCTCGGAAGACAAATTATTTTTTGAAGCAGGAAAACGTTGAGCTGGTGAGCCATCCTTCGTTCACTCCTGACCTGAGCCCAAACAATTTCTTTACATTCCCTAGAATAAAAGATTTATTACGCGGTCAAAGGTTTGAAGACCCCGAAGCAGCTGTGGAAGCATACAAATCAGTCATTTTGTCAACATCAACTTCAGACTGAAATTACTGTTTTAATGATTGGTATGCACGAATAGAAAAGTGCATTAAGTTGAACGGAAAATACTTCGAAAAACAATAAAATAAAATTTAGCTATACCGTGCATGTGGTTTTTCTTATTCCCGATCATTTCAGTGTGCCTCACGTATCTAAAGTATTAGAACGTCTATTGTCCAATCAACTAATCTATTATATACGAGAACATAACCCTTTTAATACCTTGCAGTCCGATATCAACCCTTGTCTAACCCTAAGGCTACAGCACTTTTACAAATTATTGATGACATTCGTTATGGTATAGAAAATCAAAAATTAATAATACTCGTTATGCTAGATTTCAGTAATGCATTAAATATAGTCGATATATTGCGCTCCTTAACCTATCTCTGGCTGTAGTTGACTAGCTTTGTAGTTACTTTTTGAGGCTCTGACAGCGTATTCAGGTATAGGATGTCTATTTCTTTTGAACTACTGCTGTTGCCGGTGTCCCAAACGGTAACGTGTTGTCTCCTCTACTGTTTAAAATTTTCAAGCTATTGACACAACTGCTATTGATACAACCGTGCCATGTAGTGGCTGTTAAGAATATCCACTACCACACATCTTCCCGTGGTTGTCATAGGAGGCGACAGAGGGAAACTGAGGCAGGAGATGCGCAGCAGCATCTTTCTGATAAAAGCAAAATAACAATTACAACTGCGGTTGCCAACCCACTCACCAAGCGTAGTAACTATGGCAGTATACCCCCTCCCATGCCAAATGGCTGAATACCGAATGTGATAGCATCGTTTCCGGGACATCTGAGATTATGAATGAGATTGAGGGGTTCTACACGCAAGTGTGAATAACAATCCAAGAGCAAGTCTTATCCACACTACTCCGATGATAATGATATCCCCGACGTCAGTCTGAGCGAAATTAGAATGGCTCTCCATCAGATAAAAAACGGCAAGGCCTGGAGCAAGGATGAAATTACAGCGGAGCTTCTGAAAGCGGGTAGAAAAATCAATACTTGAAGTCTTTCAGAAGCTTTTCAATTGCGTCCTTCATGGTAGCATTACCTTGGAGGCGTTGAGCAGAAGTACGGTGGTCTTGTTATTCAAAAATGGCGACAATGCTCACTTGAAGAACTACAGGGTGATTGTCCTTCTGAGCCGCGTCTACGTGCTTTTTTTGAGAGTTATTACGAATCGTCTCGCACTCAGACTCGACGATTTCCAGCCGCCCGACAAACCAGTTTCTGAAAAGGGTTTAGTACCATAGACCACATACATACCCTTCAGCAAATTGTACAGAAGACTGAAGAGTACAATCTACCACTTTGCTTGCAGTTGAAATTTTCACATAATGTGTATTTCTGTTGCCGCTGTAACAACAAATAAAAATAAATTAAAAATTAAAAGGGGCTCCTCACTGGAAACGTGTGTTACGATTGTTCGAAACCCTTCATGTGCGAGTCCGACTCGCACTTGGCCGGTTATTTTTTCCTTCTGTTACTAAAGCTGCACTTGCTCAGTCCCTACTTCTGTCTATTCTTGACTTTGCTTATGTTTGCTATCTGGACGTTACCGAAGCGCAGTTAAATAAACTTGAGCGAATTCAAAACTCATGCTTACGATTCATTTTTGGACTCCGTAAATATGATCATATTTAGGAATTGCGTAAACGTCTCATATGGCTGCCGATCCGCCTTCGCACATTACTGATACTCTGCGATATTTTTGCATACTGTTCAATTCCTCCACTACCCGCACACTCACACGTTACCTGAAAGACCGCTTTGAGTTCATCTCCTCCTTTCATTATCGTCATCTGCGTTCCACTAACAATCTTTCGCTTCGTAGTCCTTCTTCTTTAATAAATCATTTTCGCTTACAGCTGTACACTTATGGAACTACTAGCCGCTATATATTCGACGTACTCAGTCAGTTTATCCTAAAAAGTCCTTAATTATAATTATACCCAATCTCAAGTGTTATCATCTTGTGTTTTTATATTTTTTTTTTATATTTTTTTGTTTAATTTCTAATTTATGTACACTTTCACATAAGACCGATAAGTTATAGCTATAGATATAACTTGTTAAATTATATAATTTATTTCATTTTGTTTTCATTTTAATGTGTTTAGTGTACAACAAAGAATATACTGCCGAGACGAAAAGAAAAGTCGAATAATACATGCAAGAAAATATTACACTTCCGAATAATACATGCATAATTTTATTATATCACTAGCTTTTTACCCGCGATTTCGCTTGAGTGGGCTTCTATTTAGGAACATCATTAAATGCTGTTCCGTGCCAAATCTAGCAAAATTCGATCACTTTTAGAGTCAACTCGGTATCTGTGTCTCTATGTCTGTTTGTCAAAGAATTTTTTAAATTCTCAAAGACTATTGGACGTACATGATTCATATTTGGCAGAAATATAATATGCTGTAGCATCACGTGTTCCTGTAGAATACAAAGTTAAATAAGTTTTCCAGAATCGCAATATTTTCATATGTATTATAGAAATATCTACTATTTTTTATATCGGGCGTGTCTTCCGATTTATCCATTAGAAAGGTAAATTGTCTTGGAATCAAAAAATATTATTATTATTATTTACATTTTACTCTTTACATGAATTCATAAATAAAGTTAAGTCTATCAATTTACGGTATAATGTTTATTTGCGATATTTGATTCATATCCCATTGGTCGCCTTTAATATTGATTGACACCATCAAAAAAATTTGCTGATATTGTTTTGCGTTCGCGTAGACTATTATTTCATAAAAAATGCAGTTCAGCAGTAATAATGAATACTACGCATGGAATAAAACTAATTTTACGGATTTTGTCATGTTTCATTTTAAGTTTTTTACGCGGGTTTTTTTAAACAGCAATTGGATGAAAGATCCATAAAACTCCGCGTAAAAGAACATATCGCTGATGTAAACCATCTACGCTCCGGGACGTCTGAAGAACATCAACATGTTCAGTATTGTCCCAAACACTGCATCAGATCTGATAGATAACAAATCCTCGCAATATAACACCGGTTCCTACCAAAAATGATTCGCGAGGCCATTGAAATTTTTAAAAAAACTCCTTATTTCAAAATAGACGATTGCTGGGTGCTACCATCTGCTTGGGATCTCTGCAAGACTTCAAGTATTGTAAGCTCATTCTTCGTAGATCGAACCAAACATTATTAATTAAAATATATACTTCACTCCCCCCGTGGGCAGCCATGGGTTCTGTAACATGCCTGAAACGTCAAGAATTAAAAATGTGAAAATAAATAGCGATAAATTCATCAGATTAGTTTTATTGCAAATTAGATTCTATTCACAGTGAACGTGGAAAGAACTACACTCACGAACGGGAGTAAAGAAATGTTCGCCTTTTTGTTTCGGCGAAAGAGAATCTGCCACCTCATGTGTGTGTGATAAGACGCGACAGAGCAAACATCATCTTCCTGACATATAGCTCAAAATAATAAAAAGCTGTAGTTGGCAACCCGGCTGCCAAACAACTGCCAAAATCATATATAATAAAAAATGTATATCTAAATGAAGGAAAATACGTAAGCTTCTTTTTTAAACTTCCCTAATCGGTTAAAAGTAACCTATAAGCTGCCCCGAGACCCCGGGTTACTAACTAATTTGTACATAAAAAATTACAAAATTTACTACTTACATACAAAATTTCGTGGAAACCGGGTTAGTACTTTTGCGTGAATCTTGAATACACAGACAGACAAAAATACTAAAAACCACAAGTTTGGCTTTAGTACCCTTTATTTAGTCCCCTGCACTTGTTTTTTCAAGAATATATTAGAATTACAGACACGACTTTTCTACAGATTTATTATATGTATAGATTCTTATATTAATAGGAGTAAAGTTTGTAGTTGGCCTTTTAATGGCGTTGCCACTTTGAATTTAAATTAAGTTCAAGATTTGTAATTAAAACATTTTTACACAAATTTTTCTAAACAATTTTTTTTTGGTATAGCTATTGGACTTACTGGTTTAATCATTTCCGTAGTGGAAACTTCTGCTTTCTGTCATGAATTGACATTAGTTCACCTAAATTTGTACCAAATTGGTAAAAATTAAAAACTCGAAAAATAGGTGTCCCACTAATTAACTCAGAACTGTGCAAAGAGCGCGTTGAAGCTTGCCTTGTTTTGATGAGTAGGTAGAAAAATGAAGTGATTTCATCTAAAATTATGTTGTATGATGAATAGTAGATTCTCCACAATAGTTACAAGCAAAAAAAAACGCAGTCGGGCACTACTCGGCCGACTACCGGAACAATGCCGTATATCGAGGCTCACCCGTGTAAAAGTAATATATAAAATGATAACTGTTTGGTGATCACTTCATAAAGTAATTCACTTAAGTAATAACAGCAGATGTCTATTGTAAATTACTTCAAACAATAAAGGCGAATCTCTGAGAGAAACTTTCATACGTGGTAGAGCCATGCTGCAGCTATACTATGTTTGTAGAACGAATGGGTCGGCTCGACCGGGGAAGGAACACGCTCTCACAGAATACCAGCTTTATGCTGCTGTGTTTCGTATAGTGAGTGTAGAGAACCGGAGACCTTTTTTATGGGAAACGAAGTATTCCATCTCAGTCCTCAGGTGTCCTATGAGCCACAGCATCCACTTACCATCAGGAGGACTGCGTGCTCGTTTGTCACACTTTTTTATAAAAAAAAAGAAACAATCTCTAATCGTCAATCGAATTTTGCCATTATTGTTTAAATTTTTCAATATAAAACAGCAATTTGATTACTTTTACCCCAATAATAAATTATGCTTTATAAGTTTTACCAAATTAAAATACAAACACATGCTATAAATTTGTAAAAAGAATTACATTTCATATCATCATTCATATCATATATATATATTAACAACAATTTCAAATGTTACTAAAATACTAAACTTTTTATAATTAATTTGTTTGGTCAAATAAATTCGATTAAAACAAATCCAGGTCACTCGCGTGTTTCTTTGACCGCTTTTTTTAGTTTTACCCTGACATTAAATAACAGGCTGATTGTATTATTGGCAATACTATATAAGCTGCGAGAAAATAGTAACAGGTATCATTTAGCAATCTTTGGTCAATACAGTCAGGAAACAGGTGAAGATGAGGAGTGTGTTCTTCGTTTGTTTAGTGGCTACAATAGCCCTTGTTTACTCAAGAGAAGTGCGTTACAAAAGGAATGCCGACTTAGAAGCTGCTGCATCACATCATTGGGAGAAAGGTGAAGGTGGCGAACACCATGGGGATCACTTCGGTGAACACGGCGGGCACGACGAGAAAGGCTACAAGGGATACCACGAACATGAACATGGAAAAAAAGGCCACTCGGACCACGAAGGACATAAAGGGCACTATGCCGAGCATGGCGGACACAAAAAACACCATCACCACGATGACGGCTACTACGATGAGCATAATCATGGAGAAAAGGGAGAACAGGGTCACGGGTTCGAAGAAAGTGGACACTTCCATAAAGGCCATTCTACTAAGGGACACCACGGCATCCACAAAATAGATGAATTCAAGAAGGATAAACATTTCCATGACAAACATGGTGAATCTGGATTCGAAGAAGGCTATGGTGGTCATCATCATGAAGGTGGATACAATGAAGGGGGTCATTTTCACAAAGGACACAAAGACGGAGGCTTCCACGAACATGAGCATGGAGAAAAAGGACACCACGAAAAAGGAGGTTACCAACACGATCATAAAGGACATCATGACGATGGTGGCTACCATGAACATTGGGAACACAACGAAGATCACGGCAACAAAGGGGGACATGAAGAGCACAAAGATTGGGACTGGAAAGATCACAAATGAAAAAAAATTAAGAAACGAACAATAAAAAATTGTTTTTGTTAATTACTTTGTAATACAGATTTAATTAAATATATTAAAATTATTATACATTTTTTATTATATTATTGGTTTTAATCCATTATAATGAGTACATTTCGGTATATAGCAATATACGTTAACAAGCAATTACTAACTATTGATAGTAACTGCCTATAAAAGTCAACAAGGCTTTGTCCAAATTTTACAAGTATCTAAGCGAGGGAAACCCCTGAATGTCAAGACTGACACGTAGCACTGACATCAGGTTGTTCAGGTTATTTTAAATTCAGGTTATTCAGGTCAGGTGATCGAACTCAGGTTATTTGCATATTTTTCATCTCTTAATAAAGAAATAAACATTTATGTGTACAGCGCAGTGTTAAGTAAAATATATAAAATTATTAATATATTAAAAGTTTAAAAAATTTGCGTTATATATGTATAATGTGAGACTGCAAATTTCATACAAAAGAATAGACGAAATAATGACGATCGCAGTACCACCAGCAGTGCGATTGTGTTTTAACTCAGACCTCTAGGACCTTAGACGCTTCTAGTCGTGGCTTGGATTTTTTACGTCTGGCATAAAGAGATACTACCATCACCATTACCACCATCTATGGAAAGCCATAAGATCTTTCTGGTATTTTTCGTAACCGCATCATACAACACTCTTGGAATTGAAATTTGGCGATGGATATACGAGTAGTTATTACATTCTAGGATTATTCGTTGTTCATATATTTAATTATTCCGCGAGACTTATCTGGGCGTCGTTAATATCGTAAACTCTTAAGATGTGAGGCATTCTTATTTGCCTTTCCAAGATAGTACAAATATAATAAATTACGTGCGAGTTGAGTAAAACTGTCGATAAGCATGAATCAATGTATATATTTTCCACACAAGCGGCAAATTTCGAAAATACGTCACACAGAGTAATTAGATGTAGGTTCAACTTAACACTTTCACTGTCCGGTTTTCAAACACAAATAGTAAGACAATAGCAATGACTATATGTAGTGCAAGGGACAGCGAAAGGGTTAAAATGCATAGGCTCACATTTACAAAAATAGCGCTGGCGGAAGAAAAGATTGCATTCATTAAAAACGTAGTTGACCTCTTTTTAGCTGCTTCTTTTAGTTCTTATTCTTATAGCAATGAGATTAATTCATACAGATTTTTTTATATATAAAAAGGGTGACAAAATGAGCACACAATCCACATGACCATAAGTGGATGCTATGACCCATAGACATCAAGCAATCAAAATCTATACTTGACTAAGTAAGTAAGAGTTGTCACTCCTGAGAACTAAGATGAAACGCCTTGTTTCCAGTAAAAACAGTATCTGGTTCTCTACACTCAACATACGAAACAGCAGCATTAAGCTGTTATTTAATGCTGATATTCTGTCAGAGAATTCCCATCCTTCCCCGTTTGAGCCGACCCATTTGTGATACAACCGTAATATAGCTGCAGCGTGCCTCTACCACATATGAAAGATAAACAAACAGACAAAAAACTATTTTAGATTTTATTATACTTGTATGTATTGGCTATCATTTAAAATTGCTATCAACAATTTCAGTAGTGACACTCACAGAACACTAATACTCCTAGATGAAACTGGAGACTGCACTCGAATGTCTCGCATACTGTGTAATTTAAGTTGAGCATCCAATCTTCGCAACTGCTGCGGTTCTTCAAAAATCCTTCTTTTATTTCTTGTCAGTCCGTAATAATGAATCCGGACTTCTCCCGTTGTTTTCTGAGTATCATTTTGCTGATTGGCATTTTGATGATATCGTTGCAAATGTTTCACCACTTCTACCCTGCTCCTCGTCGTTAGTTACTTGATACTTTCCTACTTGTATATAAAAGATGGTATTCCGCCATTTATCGAAGGTCTTCTACTTGCAACTATACGACTAAGGATTTAACTGAGAAGACAATATTATTTCAAAGATTTGTGAATTCCGGCAATTGACTTGACCAGTAAACAATTGTATTTACGCCGTTACATAACAAATTAAAAATCATATTTTAGTAATAGTGTCAATAAAAATATAGTTGTTAAATTAAAAACAAAACATAGAAGAGAAGTCATGAAATCTACGAAATGTGAGACGCGATGAAATTGAAGCGCGCGCCCTTACAAAATGATTTAAGAGCCTACAAAACAATACAAGAACACATAGCAAGGCTAAAGTAGTCTAACATATTATTATGTGTAGAGAAAATACTCACACCCTACTTAATGAAACACAAAGCTAACGTACCTATAAGGTCGGGCGGGGAAAAAGTTTCTTCGTATATTATATACAAATTCATGATATTTTTTTTTCAAAGTTTAATTACATTTAATTATAATATTTTGTTCGATAACTTGATGCCATCTTGGAGGTAGTGACATAATCCCGTTGCTGTAGAATCTTCTTAGATCTTGAGACTTTTGATAAAAAAAATGTAACAATTGGTTTTCAGAGTTCTCTCTTAATGTTAACCTAATTACCTAACACTAATAAAAGAATTCTGAAGAGACCGAAACAGGTGAATATCTGAGAGTGCAAGGTCAGGACTATATTATGGTAAATACATTAACACTTCCCAACCAAGCTCTATCATTTTTTGCTGAGTTCCCAAAGATGTGTGTGGTCTGGCGTTATCTTGATAAAAGACCACTCTTTTTCTCTTGATGAATTCCGGCCGCTTTTTTTTCAATTTCTTGCTTGAGTCTCATTAGTTCTTGCTTGAGTCTCATTAGTTCTTGCTTGAGTCTCATTAGTTGTTAACAGTAGAAATCCGAATCGGTGGTTTTGCCCGGCGGTAAAAAGCTCACAATAAACGACGCTCTTCCAATCCCACCATACACACAGTCACCTCATTGCGTGTTAATTCGAGTTTCGCTACAGTCTTGGAGCTGGACTAATCTTTGAACAATATCTTTTTTGCACGTTCTTGTCGTAGGTGATCCAAATGGTTCAGTTTCATTACGTTTCAATAGAGAATTGCAAGTGAGTACACAACTCATTAGGTTAAAATTATTCTATTTTATTCTTTCAGTTAGCTCGTATTGTACACAAATATCGAGATTTTTTGTATAGCCAGACTTTTCAAATGGGTCAAAACTATTTTATGGTCAATCCTCAATTCCTTGGCTATGTCGTAACTACTAATATCTGCTTTATGCGTATGTGGGCGACCAGAGCGAGCTGCATCTTTGACATCAAAATTCCCGGACTAAAAACACTTGAAACAACTTTGTGTTACTCTTCCTGACACTGCACTGCATTAGTTACATAAACGTCACAAATTTTTTTTCGTGGCTTGATTCGCTTTTTTCACTTTTTTTCAACCGACTTCAAAAAGGGGGATGTACTCAATTCAACTGTATGTTTTTTTTGTGAGTTACCTCATAACTTTTTCTCGATGTACCGATTTCGATGATTTTTTTTATTTGAAAGCTGGTGCTTCTCATGTGAGTCTTTGCTGGACAAAGTCTCGGACTGGGGGCGACTAAATCTAGTCCAGTTTAATCCTCAGAAGACACAAGTTTGCGCGTTTACCGCTAAAAAGAACCCCTTTGTCGTATCTCCTCAGTTTCAAGGCACTCCCCTAGTTGCCTCAGCCAGTATCGGAATCCTCGGCGTCGACATATCGAGTGACGTGCAGTTTTGTGGTCACTTGGAAGAGAAGGCCAAATTGGCCTCTAAAAAGCTTGGCGTGCTCAGCAGAGCGGGACAGTATTTCATGCCGGCACACCGCCTGCAACTTTACAAGACACAGGTTCGGCCTCACATGGAATACTGTTCCCATCTCTGGGCAGGGGCTCCCCAGTGCCAGCTCCTTCTACTTGACCGCATCCAGCGCAGAGCGGCTTGAATCGTCGACGACCGAGCCCTTTCCGATCGGCTCGATTCATTGGCACTGCGAAGAGATATTGCATCCCTTTGCATTTTCTTTCGCATCTACCATGGGGAGTGCTCTGAGGAATTGTTCGGATTAATCCCAGTCGCCAAATTTCACGAACGCACATCGCGGCAGAAATCCCGATACCATCCACACCATCTGGATGATTGGCGGTCCACCACTGTGCGATTTAGAAGATGTTTTCTTCCTCGCACGACTTCCTTGTGGAATCGATTACCATCAGCGATTTTTCCGGACCGATACGACTTAGGGACCTTCAAGAAAAGAGCGTACTCCTTTTTAAAAGGCCGGCAACGAATCTGCAATTCCCTCCATGGTGTTGCAGTTGTTCATGGGCGGCGGTAGTCACTTACCATCAGGTGAGCCGCATGCTCGTTTGGCCCCTCTCCTATAAAAAAAAATCTCATATAAATTAGATCTTGGTCTGATTAGTAGTTTTTAAGTTACCCTTAATAATCTAGAAATCGGTTATACCATTTTTTCTAATTTTTCCACTTGTAATAAAACTTCAGAATTTATTGAATTTCTTCGTTAGATTCACTCATTTTGGCGGCCAAAAAAACATTATAAAAATGGCGGGAAAGTGTTTTTTACTATTTATTTTTCTTTTTCTTAATGTCCTATATGATGTATTGATACTAAAATCAGCCAGATACAAATAGTAAAATTAAAGAGATTTTTCTTCAATTTTATACAAACAAAATACGAAGAAACATTTTCCTCGACCTAATTATTTTAAAATATTTGTTTTATGGGAGACTGTTGACGACAAACTGTTTAAATGGATTGTCACTATAGGTAAATGATAGTTTCATGACATCGAGCATAACTCTCAACAAGTATTAATCCAGCGATACAAAAAGGGTGTCTCACGATATTAGGTGTATTTTCGACCGTAAATTAGGTGAACACATATTTGGGTAAAGGAAGATTGTGAAAGAATTTTTATAGAGTGTAAGAAAAGGAGTCAATATTAGTGAAACTAAAATAAGCAGCCAAGTGCGAGTCGGACTAGCCCATGAAGGGTTCTGTAGCAGCAAGTAACATACTTTACGATTTATGACGTTTAAAAAAAACTACTTACTAGATCTCGTTCAAACCAATTTTCGGTGGAAGTTTACATGGTAATGTACATCTTTTTTTTTTTTGTTTTATCATTCTCATATTTTAGAAGTTACAGGGGTGCGGGAACACACATTTTACCACTTTAGAAGTGTCTCACGCGCAAACTATTTAGTTTAAAAAAAAATTATATAACAAATCTTAATATCATTTTTGAAGACCTATCCATAGATACCCTACATGTATGGGTTTGATGGAAAAAAGTTTTTGAGTTTCAGTTCTAAGTATGGGGAACCCCCAAAATATTGTTTTTTTTTTATTTTTGTGTAAAAATCCGAATGCGGTTCACAGAATACATCTACTTACCAAGTTTCAAAAGCATAGTTCTTGTAGTTTCGGAAAAAAGTGGCTATGTCCTACGGACGGACAGACAGACAGACAGAAATGACGAATCCATAAGGGTTCCGTTTTTTGCCATTTGGCTACGGAACCCTAAAAACAACTGCTTTTACTAGACAACGCAATGCACTGGGACCCAAAAAAAATCATCAGTTATATCACCAGTTTGCCAACATGAACTGATCTATCTTCTGACCTATCTGATCTAGCTTCTTTTACTTTATCAGCTCATAAAAGTCTAGCCGTAGGCAGGCCTACTAAGGTCGGTAGTAAACCTTTCCCAAAGATATGAATTTTCTGTAATCGCCTCGGATAGTAGGCTAATCGGCAATATCAGACATATTGCAATTTTGACGCTACTCGTCGCCAGTTTTGTTATTTTACTCCTATGTACGTGTTTTAATAGCATTTTCCACATTCGCCTCTTACTACAGCCACACAATGAAAAAACTCATTTTTTTAACTTCAAAATTGAAATTGAAGTGTCAGTAGCCTAATGGCAGGGCGCGGACCGCGAACTCGTAAGGTCGTGGGTTCGAATCCGCCATTCGACTACTGTCGTGAACCACTTCTAACACAAGCATTTTAAACTTACCAGAAGTGGTTAAACGGAATATTAGAAATGTTTAATAGCATTACTAGTATTTTTTTAAATTGTCTTATTGAGAATAGTAAAATATAAAAGAAATAGTTTTATGTTCGTACCTTGCCACAAAGTTTATTTATTTATTTATTTAAAACTATATGCACAGGTGGACTTAATGCCTAAGACATTCTCTACCAGTCCTGGGGTGATGCCGAAATAGATTGAAATAGGTATAGTAAAAAGTAAATATGAGAATACTAAAGTAAATATAATCTACTTTCTTTTTAGCTACAACACATTTTATACTGTTGTGTAAAGCAGCTATTATTTTATAACAAAGCACTTTTTGCATTAATACATTGACACAGCGTGTAACGAATTTATGATAATTTTCTTACGTTGAAAATATTATATTCGATTGCTGTTATTATTCCATTTAGATTTTTTAATAATTAAATTCTTACTTATCTAGCTCCTTACTATAATTTTTCTTACTGGTATAAAAAATAGATTTATCTGGAAGTGAAAATCTCCTCAATTGTTCGTTCTACCTTGACACTTCGGAACAGCGATAACTTTCGTAATCAAAGCAACAAATACTATAAAACATCATCGATGTCAAGCCGAGTATCATTCATTTACTGAGCATCGTTGTCTGAGCAATCATGAGGACCAGCCTTCTAGTGGCTCTCGGGCTGGTAGCCCTCATAGTAGCGGTCTCCGGCAGGGAGATCCGCGAGAAGAGAGAAGCCGATCTAGAAGCTGCCGCCTCACATGGCCACCACTGGGACAAAGGTGGCGGCCATGAACATCACGCCCATCATCACCACGAACACGGTGACCACGGCCACAAAGGACACAAAGGCCACCATGAACATCACCATGGTAAACACGGACACCACCACCACGAAGGTCATAAAGGACACCATGGTGAGCACGGCGGCCACAAAAAACACCATCATCACGATGAGGGATACCACCATCACCACGACCACGGCGAAAAGGGTGAACATGGTCATGGCCATGAAGAACACGGCCACTGGCACAAAGGACACGATACGAAGGGACACCATGGCATCGAAAAACATGATGAATTCAAGAAAGACAAGCACTTCCATGACCATCATGGCGAGAAAGG
The DNA here is from genome assembly GCA_033319125.1 of Parnassius glacialis. NCBI lineage: Eukaryota > Metazoa > Arthropoda > Insecta > Lepidoptera > Papilionidae > Parnassius > Parnassius glacialis. The sequence continues at coordinate 22,372,180 of JAVANC010000010.1, read as the reverse complement.
GTTCCATGAGCATCACGGTGGACATCACCATGAAGATGGATACAAGAAGGGAGGTCATTTCCACAAGGGTCACAAACATGGCGGCCATCATGAGCATCATCATGGCAAGAAGGGTCACCATGAGAAAGGAGGACATCACCATGACCACAAGGGGCACCATGGAGAAGGTGGCCATCATGACCACTGGCATCATCATCATGAACATGGCAAGAAAGGAGGTCATGAGGATCACAAGCACTGGGGACACAAGTCTGGTCACTAATGTATGGTCAATTGTAACTTACTCTTTGTTATTTGTTGATTTCTTTTCATTTTTTTGTTACCTTTGTACTGCAAATAAGAATAAACACGTTTAAAAATGATTAAATGATTACCCATTTATATAACATTTTACCTCTATATTTTTAATCAGCATATTAAACATGCTGTAATTAATATATTTTTTTTAATAATTTAGCGGCTTAGTAATGCTCGATTCTATACAAAGTGCATTTTTTGGTAATGTATATTTTGACATTTTGATTTCAATTGGCAACTATTTGATAAAGTCTATACATATTTCTACCATACCATACTCGGTAGAGCCATGCTGCAGCTACATTAGTTATATTAGACCACGCTCTAACATAATGCCTTGCTTTTAACTGGAAACGAGGCATTCCATCTTAGTCCTCAAGGCTGAAAAAGCATGTGCAATTGGATTCTTAATCGAGGATAGATGATGATGTTTACGGGTACAGTATCCCCTTACCATCAAGAGGATTGTTTGCTTGTTTTTCACGTTTATTCTATAAAAAAACATGCGTGAGTGTCGTGGAATAGTTGGTTGAAACGAAGTTCCTTTTGTAAAATATTATTATTGATAAACGTATTAATTACGTAATTAATTACTAGCGTCTATTAAAATAAAGCGTCATTTAAAATAAAACACTATTTCTTACATATCAAGATAAGAATATGTGCGAGGGAGATGAATATTATTACATCTCGCTTCCTTTTGGCGTCAGAAGGGGTCGTGATGTAAAAATCTTAAACTTTTTCTCGCCTAGCCCCCATACGCCGAATTCGTACCGTCCAATGAGGGATTTCGTTCCAAAAATATGGAAAGAATAGTAAGAATGTTCTAACCAAAGAGTTGATCGAAAATAATTCTAATTCTAAGTTTTAGGAGTACGAAATACCTTAAGTTCGCGAATTAATTCGTATAGCGTGCTGTTTAATCCTTCCACTCCTCATTATTTAAAAGACCGTTTCCAGAATCTTTCCCTTACCCATAATGGGTTCGTTCGATCCTCTGTCAATCTTTCTCTCTCTACTCCTTCGCACTCTTCCTCCTTTTTTAAGAAATCCTTTACTGTAACTGCTGTGCTTTTGTGGAACTCTTTACCTCTCCACATTCGTCGTACTCAATCTCTTCATTCTTTCAAAAGTCTTGTTAAATCGTATTACTTAGAACGCTATTAGACAAATCACTATTCCTTTTTCCTACTCTTTTCATTTAATCTATTATATTATATCATACATAATCTTCACTTGCCTTTATTTGTATGTATTTTCATATTTTTTATTTTTATTTTGTACGCCCCCCTCTATTTTTAACTATTGTTTACATCAATTCTCTACACTAAGGTTGTCTGGAAGAAATCACTTTCAGAGTGATAAAACCGTCTGTTATACATTTTCTAATTTAGATTTAATTGTATTCGTATTTGTTTTGTTTTTTTTTTTTGGTGTACAATAAAGAGTAAATAAATAAATAAATTCATTAAATTTAGACTCGAATCTCTCTAGAGTAGGCCTTCAGGTTTTTTTTTCTATATTGAATGAAATGTCTGCCATCTGCCAACCTACATGAGACTCAACTAGTAGCGTATTGTGTAAGCATAGCATTAATAAAAAAACGAACTAAACAATAGAAAACATATATGTATTCAAAAGAAAATTGTCACGATCGCATTGATTGTGAATAGAGTTTTGAGCTTTAACAAACGCAACCTCTCCACTCCCGCTACGAAGTTGTCATATAAAAGCAAAAAATGGAAACACATTGACGCAGTAAATTAAAAATAATCAACTTTGAACTTTTCTTTACGTCTCTGTAATCTCAATAAGAATACTGTTTTCATTTCCTTCGCGACTAAATATTGCAGATATTTAAAAACTTGTTTATTTTACAATTTCACTGCAAGCTCGTTTAATTTCTGCGCAAATGAAAGTCTTTCAACAATTTCAGCAAATGCAAATACGACGGCACTGAAATTCAATTCATACTTTCATAATTTAATCACCATATTTTTAAATATTCGCATGTATGAGACATATCTTTGAATATTGTGCATTATGTGTTCTCTTACTTTTATTATATAAATGAAAACTGCTCTTTTATAAAAAAAAATAAGAAAAAGATTCCTTTGCAAGCCTCGTCATGTCGTCACTCCATCTAGTACAGGACGCACTTGCCGTTGTGAATCTGGCACTCAAGACCGTATCTTCAGGGTAAGACATCAAAGACCTCAATCCCAAATCTGTAAAATTAGTTCCATGTAAAGGCAATTTCTTTCTAGGCTGTTGATAATCCTATGATTAAAGATAATTAATAAATAAAAATCCTAGCAAGCTAACAGCATAGCAAAGTGGCGAAGCAATCAGCTTTGTAGCGGTTTAGAACGGTTGCCGTTGAGCAATCAGTTTCAAAATAGGAGGTTCAGATGCCTGGGTGATCAGTAATCGATTGCTGAAAACAGAATTTGATAATTCGAAACCGTTCTCGAGATAATCGTGGGACAGACGGACAGACGGACAGACAGACGGACAGACGGACAGACGGACAGACGGACAGACATCGTGAAATCAATAAGTGACTTCGCAAGCTTCGCCACTTAATAATGTCGTCCAGACGTAATTTCGGTCATGGCGGCCAGCCTCAACGGAGATTAGCCATCGGCGCAGGACAGGATTATATTGCCCAAGTATATGGGCATGCACAGGTGCACTGTCTATTCCCCCACTCTCTTGTACGATGAGACTGTAAACCGACACTACCGAAGAGAGATCAGGCGCGGGACCAACGGCTTTACGCGCTTTCCGAAGCACGGAGGTTAGATACCGCCAACTTTCTCCGAGCAAATACTGAGAATTTCTAGACGGAAAAACTCAATAACTGATTTTTTGGCCCGACTCGGGATCCGACTCGGGACCTCACGATCAGCAGTCGCGTTTACAGCCACTAGACCAACGAGGCAGTCAAATTAATTATTCATACGATAATCGTATAAATATAAATATTTATGCGTTCCATAATTTAAAAAATTGTTCTTGTAAAGAAAAGTTAAATTCCTTAATATTAAATTTTATATCATTATAATGACCGCGGCGTTATTGCATGATTGGCCTAATGTTTTATTAGGCGCAAATAGCCTAATTACACGAGTATATAAAATATAAGTATAAACTTTATATTATTCAATTGTCTAAAATTATTAAAAACATTTTTATTATATTTTTTATATTTAAATAATATCAGACGAAAAAAATAAAATATAGAATGGAAAATCCAATAGTGCACGCCTCATGATCGTTTAATTGAATTTTGATGGAAAAAATAAATTACTAAAAAGTATAAAATCGATATAGGCTGTATGGTACATGTGTCCTTTGTCTAACAATAGCTAAAGAAGAAAATGAAAGTGCCTTTAAGTTTTTAATACCGTAAAACGGGGTTACTTTGCGAACTGGGGTAACTTTGATGATAGCTAAACTTGGTAAGTTTTTTCGGATTTAATGCGTGATACTGAACGCAACCAAAATTTTGTTTGTTCTGTTGGCCAGACTGACATGTCAGCCATATTTTGCCGAAGCGTCGACTATTAGCTGTTGTCAGAAGCAAATAAAAATAATTGTTAAACTTTAGTGTAAAATAGCATTAAAAAATTTGTGTGAATAACTTCAGTGGCACAACCGTAAGTATTATTGTTTGGTTTTTAGTGTTTCACTGTTTTAATTGTACGTTTCTTTAAGATTAAGAACATGTTTGCATTTTTTTTTTACGGCCGCCATTTTATTTTCCATGAACACTTTGGTTTACCGGGGTTACATTGATAGAGTATACGTGGCGACTTAGATAGTTATCAATTTTACCCCAATGGTGGTTGTTCCCAATCTTATAGGAGTAATGTATAGGTTATCAATTTAACCTCTATTTCTTGTTTTGTTTTAGCTGCCTCATGGTTCGTACGTATAAAAAGACAGCGGGTACCCGCAATTACAAAAATTATACAGAGGAGATAATGGAAGAAGCAATAGAGAAAATCACCAACGACGAATTGTCTATTAATGCTGCTTCACTTCAATATAAAATTCCGTATGGAACACTTTATAATAAATATAAAGGATTACACGGAAAAACGCCTGGTGGCCAACCTGTTTTCACGCATCAAGAGGAATTAGCAATTTTACGAGCTGCGGCTACATGTGGTGATTGGGGGTTTCCTCTTACATTGTTTGACCTTCGAATGTTCGCTAAGGCTCATTTAGATCGACAGGGAAAGATTATAGAACGGTTTTCAAATAACCTGCCTGGTGTCGAATGGGCCATTAGTGTCCTGAAGCGTCATAAGCACTCCTATGGTCAAAGACTATCCACTAATATCAAAAGGTCCAGAGCGACTGTCGGCCGGGAGTCATTAAATAAGTATTTCGACAACCTTCACTCTGAGATAGAAAACGTACCACCGTCCAATATATTTAACTATGACGAATCAAATATGGCAGACGATCCTGGCAAAAAAAAATGTGTATATAGAAGAGGAGTAAAATACCCTGAGAAAGTAATGAACTATTCGAAGAGTTCTACTACAGTTATGATTTGTGGTTCTGCAGACGGCACATTATTGCCGCCATATATAATTTACAAAAGTACTCACCTGTACGATACATGGCAAGAGAGAGGTATTGTAGGTAAACCATGCTGTGAAAAGCCATGCTGTAGCCGGGGATGTCGGTATAATAGAACAACTAGTGGATGGATAGACACACCAACATTTAGGGATTGGTTCATGACTTGTTTTTTGCCTCATGCCAAAAGACTAGACGGGAAAAAGGTGTTGATAGGTGATAATCTATCGTCTCACATTGACAACGATGTATTAGTTGCATGTGAAATAAATAACATCAGTTTTATATGTTTGGTGCCAAATTCAACCCATCTAACCCAGCCACTCGATGTCGGCTTCTTTCGTCCTTTAAAGATTGCATGGCGACAAACGCTTGAAGACTGGAAAAAAGCCAATTTACGAACTATATCTATACCTAAGGAGTCCTTCCCACATCTGTTGAAAAAGACAATAATTAATATGGACCAAAAGCCACCAAAAAATGATAAAGAGGCTTGCACAGAATTGTCAGCTGTGAAAAGAAATTTGGTGAGCAGTTTTAGGGCTACTGGTATCTCTCCTTTTGATAGGAACAGGGTGTTAAACAAATTGCCACTTGAGTCGCCTTCTCCTGAAATCGAAACTGGCGTTCGAGATTCCTTAACAGAGTTTTTAAGAGAACAAAGATTTAGGAATGAATCACAGCCACCAAGGAAGAGGACCAGACTACAAATTGAACCTGGTAAAAGTATATCGACACTTAATGAAACATCTTGCCCCACAAATCAAGAAGTTGATGTAGTTGAGGTCCAACACACCTCAGTGCGAAATGATAATTGCGTACAAACTGAATCAATATCGATGCAAATTCCTCTTTCTGTTATCAGCGAGCCATCCACAAGCTATGGAACTGGTTACGAGGACACCAATGATAATATTACCGATTGTGAGTCTGATAATGAAAATATAGCACCGAATTATACTAGAAATACCTCAACAGATTTGGCACAAAATCCCGCAATAGGGCAGTTTATTTTAGCAAGGTTTGGATCACAAAAGGGAATAAAGACATATCATTATGTATGTTCTATTGAAGATATCATTGACACTAAACTTGTTGTTCAAGGTTATAAGTCCCAAAAAAAAACCAAAACTATTTTTAAGGAAGTTCCTAAAGATTTATCAATTATAGAAATTAGTGACATTATTACTTACCTGCCTAAACCGAAATATATCAATGAATGCTACTCGTTCCCCAATGATGTGATGATCAAAGAATTGTAGATTTTATTATCTATGTTTAACTAAGCTTTTGAAAACGTTTAACATGTTGATTTTTAAGTTTTTATTTTATAAAATAGGTTTATATAATTATAAGACTGTTGTTTTAAGTGATAAAAATTATGCATATCGAAAGTAAATGTTTAGACTGATTAATGTTAGGTTACTGTTACTTAATTTTCTTAAATAATAATAAAAAATATTCGGCTTATCTCGGTTGTTTACACTGTAATATACCCACATATCAAATTCACCCCTTGACTCAAAGTAGCCCCAAAAATTTTCAAAACGCAATATTTTCTAAACTATAGCTTCTAAATTATTTTTTCTTATTGATTTTTGTCATGTATTGGGGTGACTCTGCGATGAATTAAAAAATGAGTACCATATCAAAGTAGCCCCATTTTCAATAAAACTTTGATAAGCAGGTTTTTATGTTTTTTCTAAATAATTATTTACAAATTTATATTTTTTTGTTGTAATAATTAATTTGCGTGGTGAGTCTTCACCACAGTATTTTCTTTAACATTTTATCGTTTAAATTGCAAGCGTGGGATCCATTTGAAGTTTAAAATTAATCAATGTCACCCCGTTTTACGGTAGCAATAAAATTTATAAACCTTGAAAATTATTTTATTAACAAACTACGCATACTAGGCTATTGATATGAAATAGGGAACCAGTTGGTATAATTCTGAAGCTAATAAAAAAAACCCGGTCTCGATACTTAAATTTTTGCGGTAGTTATCGGGACCACATACAAAATCAACAACTAATTTTAATGATGCTTCAAAGAACTACTAATTTACACCCAATTATATTATTATTATTAAAATACTAAAACTATTGAATTTCAAATTGTATGCCAGTTCAAGTAATTGCAGAGTAAACCTATGTCGAATTACAATAACCTACGTGAAATAGTCTCTAAAAATCATGTAATATAAACAGAGTTTTTTTAGAAACCACAGCACTAAAAATACCAAAAATATTAAAGATAGTTTTAGCACAAAAATTTTTAATTGCGTCAGATGCAATTCTAACTTTACCAATTTATCGTTAAATAACTCTGTACCCTTTTTACCATTTAGCATTGTTAGACCTACAATTAGTATTCAAGAAAGGGCACTAAAGATTCGTGAACGTTCGTGATATAAGGAAAAATCAAATGCCAATCTCATCTGTACGCGGTGCATCCTGTTAATTGACAGACGAAACACGGAAAATCCATGATACTTATTTCTTACCGACTGGTAATGGAGAGCAGCATTACCAGTCAAGGGTATTAACGTAGTGTTTAATAGGGGCAAATATTTCACGAAAATATTAGCAAATTATAAAATTATGTATCTCTTACAGTACGTGTGTGGCGGTGTCAGAATATCTACTACCCCATATTATCCCGATGGGCAGCAGCGACTTCCTAATAACGACTAAAAATTAAAAAACTGCGGTTGCCAACTCACTTGCCAATCATGGCAACTATGACAAATATCCCCCCTATAAGGCAACTTATGGGGCAGGCTATGTACATCAGTGCACTTTAATCGGCTGTAACGGTAAATTTCGTGTGGTAAGTAAATACCAAACAGTGGTATTTTGTAAAGAATAAAAAAGCCTGTATCACCATTACGAGTAGATACAGGCTTTTTTGCCAGTCTTGCAGTATGGCAGGCGATGTTCTTACTATGAATCTATCCTCAGCAGCAGATAACTCACCTTTTACATAATACGCAAACAAGCCGATTTGAATTCCAGTCGGCATCAATGAATTAATCATTCGCACTTAAAAGTTTCTTCGTTCGCATTGGAGCAGTTGTCGGATTTTTTTCCGCTCTAGTACCCCACTTTAAATAAGAGCAGACCAATGTCTAGCTGTGGGGTATATGTAGACTTCATTGATTACAATTTATAATTAATTAGTTAACATTTTAATCGTCTTTTTTGTACATTGCTGTGTCTGTGTTTGTGTGTTTCATAGCACAATGCTGTTGTGCTTCGTATGCTGAGTAACGAAACTGGGAGACCCTTGTTACTGATGACGAGTCATCTTAACCCTCAAGGGTAAAACGTATCTGCATTTTGATTCTTAATCTAGATGTAAGGTCTCCAAAGGATTCACTTACCATCATGTGGACTGTGTGCTCGTTTGTGAACCTAACTCCTCTTAAAAAAATACTACGCAGCTCAAACGAAATTATTTTAAAGACAATAAGTGACAAATTAATATAATACCTATGTTACACGCAGCCAACTGTGGATGACTGAAGATCCTGTTACACGTGACTTGTTCACTAAAAAGGCGTTAAGCAATATTCCGTCTATTTTTACTTACATGCAGAACAATACATATATACATATATATATATATATATATATATATATATATATATATATATATATATATATATATATATTTCTAAAAGTATTGCCGTTTTGGTAAATTGCTGAATCATGTGTAGAGCCTGGCCATCGTCCAACAACATCCTGCACCAACAAATTTGCTGATGGAATTGTTTGGACATTTATGGACATGTAGCCTTTCCTGTTTCTAAATAGTTCAGGATCATCTCCAGCTAAAGATATAAATAATATTAGGTATAGACTTCTAAGAGAAATTAAGTTTTAGTGAAAGGAAGTTAAATCAAAATGAGCAATGTACCTGGTGACTGAATTTTTACATAAGTACATTAGGGAATGTAGCTATACCATAGAAGTCTATCTTAACTCTGTCTTGTTCTCTGTTTGTATCAGGAAATATGATGAATTCTCGACGTAGGTATTGCAATAGCAATTGTTTGAGACACTCCTATCCCGCTGGATGTGATGATGATGTGAACTTTATATATAAAAATTACGTGTCACGTTGTTTGTCCGCGATGAACTTCTAAACTACTGAACTGATTTCAATGAAATTTTACATACTGTGTGGATTTTGGATCCAACTTAAGAGATAGGATAGTTTTTATCCCGATAAATGACCCTCAAAATTTTTATTGCAAATTTAAGAATTTTTATACGAAGGGTCGTTGGAAAGGGCAGAACGTCTGCCTGGCGAGCTAGTATATATATATATATATATATATATATATATATATATATATATATGTTGACAATTTAATTAGCAATTTAAAATAAATGCATGAAGTTAGAATCGTTATATTCTATTTTCCCTTAGTAAATTTGACATAATAATGCCGTTTTGACCTTGGAAATACAGCAGCAAGCGCATGCTTGCAATAGTTGCCTAATAACGAAGCGGAGAGAATTTTTATCTATAAAACCACCGCGAAAATATTGACTACCATAAACAAAAACGTTCTGTCGTAGAGTACGGTAAACATGAAGGTGGCGCTTGTGCTAGGATGTCTGGTAGGACTCGTGGTGCTAACGAGCGCGCGGGATCTGCGCAAGAAACGAGGCGCTGATCTAGAAGCTACTGCTTCGAATAAGCACGAAAAAGGTGGCGGCAAGGAACATCACGCACATCACCACCATGAGCACGGCGAAAAAGGCCATAAAGGATACAAGGGACACCATCATCACGAACACGGCAAAAAGGGCCATCACCATCACGAAGGCCATAAGGGATATCATGATGAACACGATGGTCACAAAAAACATCATCATCACGATGAAGGCCATCATCACGAACACCATCATGGCGAAAAGGGCGAAAAGGGCCACGGTTTTGAAGAAAAAGGTCACTACCAAAAGGGCCATTCAACCAAAGGTCATCACGGTGTCCACAAAGTAGACGAATTTAAGAAGGACAAACATTTTCACCACAAGCACGGCGAATCTGGATATGAAGAAGGACACGGTGGGCATCATCATGAACATGAGCACAAAAAGGGCGGCCACTTCCACAAAGGACACAAGCATGATGGCCACCATGAACACCATCACGATAAGAAGGGCCATCATGAGAAAGGCGGTCACCATCATGACCATAAAGGACATCATGATGAAGGTGGTCACCACGAACACCATCACCATCATTCCGAACATGGAAAGAAAGGAGGTCATGAAGACCACAAACATTGGGGTTTCAAGAAAGGGCACTAACTTATCGTTTTTGTTTAATTATCTGTTATTGTTTTGTAGCTTCTATTATTTTTTTAATGATGTAAATATTGTTTTGGTAAAGAAATGAACGCTCAAGACTTTTATGCTTTTATTTTAATATAAATACATAGTAATCTTTTAAAACATAGAAAGAAACAAAACATTGGGACGTCATACACCTCAGTCCCACCCGTGACCATGGGTGCTGGAAAGTGCTCGAAAAGTCGGGAATATAAAATAAGTTAATATACGCGATAAAATCCGTAAAATTAGTTTTATTTAAATGTGTAGTGTTCGCGTAAATATAAGAAATCATTAAGCTAGAGTATCTTCTTAATAACTGTATTAGCTATACATATATTTGTCTTTGAAAATATAATCCAATCCCTCAGTATCGTGATCGCATTAAATGACTCACTATCCGATAAAGACGAAACTATATAATTCTGCTTGTTCTATTCTTAATTTTGAATAATCCAACTTCTACATATTTCAAGGGTAATTTCACAGATTAAAGACAGTCTAACAGTTGAGAAACGAATGTACTTGTGCAGAGCAACGACGGTGGGAGCCTTGCGGGTAGTGTTACCAGATGTCAGGATTTTTAGGCATTGCTCAGAATTCCGAGTTTTTTTTTTTGGAAATGTCGGGATTTTTTTGAGTTAATGAAATACTAGTAAGTAAATATTGTGTTATCTACATGTGTGTTATAACATAAAAATAATTCTAGTTCTTTTAATCTGCGTACATAAAAAATATCTTAAATTGCACTGTGCAACTATGTCCGAAATTGAATCGAATATTATGTAGATTTAATTTAATATCAATATTATATATAGAATGTAAGCATGAAATCCACAAACTGTAGCTATATCAAATCTGGTTTTCCATGTATATTTATTATCATATAACTATCTGTTTTCTATTTTTTTTTAATAAATCACTTCGCTATTTATGTTAGTTGTGGTTACCTGTAAGAAGATGAACACATAGCATGTAGTCGCATTGTTAAGTTATATTTTTTGTTAGTATTGTGTATCGTCTGTTGGTGATCCAAATAAAGAGAAAAAAAAAAGTTTCACATTACATATAAAATCTTTATTATCTCGTTTAGCACCAATTTAAGATGCACATAACTAACTTAGCTTCCTCGTTTTAAAAGATTTTTAGGGAAAAGATGGATATCTTATAAGTAAACATCATTAATTAATTTTTTATACTAAAACCGCAAAATAAATATTAATTTACTTTATTAACAGAGTACTTTCAGAAAGTTTCGATCAATCGACTCGTAATGTAAAAAGATTCATACAAACTGTAAGAGCTAATTTCACCCTCTTAGTTTGAATTTTCAAAATCCTTTACACGACGGCTACGTAATAAAAGAACCTATGATTCCAATTTCACACTTCTACGTACAGCTGTTTGGACTGTGATTCTTACAATACAATTTTTTTATATGAACTTCGCACCCTTATGCGTGGTAGAGTCATGCTGCTATAGCTGCATGTGGATGTTTATGGGGCACAGCAACCAATTACTATCAGATTAACTGTGTGCTCGTTTATATATCCTATATTTTAACAAAAACTTTTTTTTCATATGCGTATTTTTTTGAAAATATCGCCAGTTTTCAAGATAAAAAACCTTAAATAATTTTTTCTCCACTCAAATTCGAACATCCTATGCTATCTCGCTACATGTATACATTTATTTTATTTACAGAATTTTTTTATGTATGTATATACAAAATCGCACTCGCTCGCGACAATAATGTCAGGACATTTTTATGGAAATCAGGCTTTTGGTCAGGATTTTCCAGCGAAGCACCTAGTAACCCTACTTGCGGGACACTCCATGTAATACATGCGATTGACGATAGCGTGTTTTTACTTAATTAACTAATTTTAAGTGCCGTTTTCGAAGAAAAATTGCTTGTTTCTCTCATTTCTTTTTTTTTTGATAAATTTGTTTATTAAATAATTTTATTTAACAATCGAAAACTGAAAACATCTATAAAAAGAATGTGCGAAAATATTTGGCAGTGCAATACTTGTAAATGTATTTTTCACTTTTAAATGATCTTGTTCAATACTTAAATGTTTTTAATTATAAATATGTATTATTTTATTCCCATTTTCGTGACAACCACACGCCGACCGTGTAAATTACCTACGCTGGCGGCGGCATCGGCTGATATCAAAGGCGTTTCCCAACTGTTAGCTCTTCAAACTGAGATAAATTCATGTATCTTTTGTCAACTCATCAAAAGGTTTTTCGCTCCTCATATAATCATAAGATTAGCATGTATTTTATATATTTCACACCGCTTGCAACTTTACAAGGCTGACGTTGAGCCTCACATGGAATACTGTTCCCATCTCTGGGCAGGGGTCCCCAGTGCCAACTCCTTCCACTTGAACACATCCAGCGCAGAGCGGTTCGAATCGTCGACGACACAGTTCTTTCCGATCGGCTTGACTCACTGACACTGCGTAGAGATGTTGTATCTCTTTGCGTATTTTATCGCATCTATCACGGGAAGTGCTCTGCGGAATTGTTCGGACTAAGTCCAGCCGCTCAATTTCACCATCGCACATCGTGACAAAACTCGCGGTACCATCCATACACGGTGGATTGGCGGTCCACCACTGTGCAATTTAGAAGAAGTTTTCTTCCTCGCACAACTTCCTTGTGGAATCGATTACCACTAGCGATTTTTCCGGAGCGATAAGACTTAGGGACCTTCAAGAAAAGAGCCTACTCCTTTTTAAAAGGCCGGCAACGCATCAGAAATTCCCCCGACGTTGCAGCTGTTCATGGGCGGCGGTAGTCACTTACCATCAGGTGAGCCGCATGCTCGTTTGCCCCATCTCCTATATAAAAAATGTATAAAGAGACAATTGTTCTTGGGCGCACTAGAAATTTTAACGTAACTTAATTTTATTACACATACAAATTTACAATTAAATTACAAAAGATACCAATTTATTATAGTAAACGGCATAAAGATTTTATGAAAATTTAACCGGAATCATGAAATCTGAAAAAAAAATAGTTATTTGATATTGTGTTCTGGCAAATGTAATATGAAAAAATGCATGTACCGAACTATATATAATATATTATCTATAGTAACGAAGAACGTACTGCTAAATGGATTTTCCATCAATCTTAAAGTACCTATAAATACTAAATATACCTACAACTTTATTTTATACTATTAATTATTATAATCTAACTAGCTGGCCAGGCAGACGTTGTTCTGCCCTTTCTGACGACCCTTCGTATAAAATCCTTAAATTCGCAATAAATAATTTTGAGGGTCATTTAGCGGGATAAAAACTATTCTATCTCTCAAGTTGGTCCAAAATGCACACAGTGTGCAAAATTTCATTGAAATGAGTTCAGTAGTTTAGGAGTCCATCGCGGACAAACAACGTGACACGTAATTTTTATATATAAAGATATATAGAATATAATACAATAATTTTTATTCAATATTGATTACAAGTAATTCTTATAGAAAGTAATTTTTTATTTTACCCCTATATTTTGAGTGCACTATTTTAACTTATAATATCGGAGAAAACTACTAGACAATCGCTTTTAGTTTGTTTTAGGTTATTGTGATATTCATATTTTAATTGTTAATTTCTCAGTATTCCCTTTACGGTGAAACTAATATTACTTTTGTAATCTATAGGTTATAAGTAATAGACTAACATGTATTTCATTAAGTTGCGCCACAATTTGTGGTGGGCCCAATCTCCATACAAAAAAAATTGTCTCCTTTCGTATACATAAATGCATATTTAGTAAATGTAGCCTCTACCACAATGTTCACTTCCATAGAGCTATTATGTACTTAGTTATATTTCAATGATCACACCACGTGTTGTTTGGCAATTTGGCAAAGAATGTCGCTAGTCATTAAGTCCGCCCTTTATTACTTTATTTAAAAAAAGTTAAATTAAGGGTTATAATAACAATAAAGATTGAATAAATAAATCAATCCAAAGTAGTAACTTAAACGAAGCAGTTATATAAAATCACCCTTTTACCCTTTAAACCCAGCTAATAACAAATCAATGCCTATCGCTATGTAATGTAAATTAGCGGCAATTTTCATTAAAGGAAATTGCTATTGGTTAATGCATAGGCGTTCCAACTGTAACGTTTTATTTTACTGTGATATCAGTAGTTTATTTTCCAGCTTGTAATTAAGAACTAATATATTTTTTTATAGGATAGGGTGACAAACGAGCACACAGTCCACCTGATGGTAAGTAGTTGCTGTGGCCCATAGACATCACATCTATCACATCACATCAATTAAACTATCCTCGTTTGCGAATCATCACCTGAATCCATTGACTTCCTGCATGTCTTACCAGGTCGTCAGTCCATGTAGTGGGGGACGCCCTAGACTTCGCCTGCCGGTACGAGGCTGCCACTCGAGAATGTTTCTTCCCCACCGGTTGTCGGTTTTTCGAGCGTTATGGCCGGCCTATTGCCACTTCAGCTTACTAATACTTTGGGCTATGTCGGTTACTCTGGTCCTACTGCAGATGTCCTCGTTTTTAAGTCTATCACGCAGAGAAACGCCAAGGATAGCCCTCTCTATAGCTCGCTAAGCTACTTTAAGCTTCCTCATACGACCAGCAGTGAAGGACCATGTCTCAGATCCATAGGTCATCACTGGCAACACGCACTGGTTGTACAATCTAATTTTGAGGTTTTGAGATATGCTTGACGAGAAGATGTGTTGTAATCTCCTGAACGCTGCCCAGCCGAACTGAATCCGTCGATTGACCTCTCGGTCGAAGTTGGACTTACCTAGTCGGATTACTTGTCTCAGTTAAACATATTCGTTCACAACTTCACGCTTAGGACTCCCAATAACTATGGGCATAGGTGTGACATGGACGTTAAACATGATTTTTTTTGTCCATGTTCATCTTAAGACTTATCCGTTGGGAGAAACCATTGAGGTCATTAAGAATAGTGCTTAGGTTCTCTAGCGATTCTGCCATAAGGTACTCATACTAGATACGGTATTAACGTCAATAGTACTCGCCATTGATGTTAATACTATATACTATCCAGTCCAGTAGCTTGAAAACGTCTTCTTACGCAGCGGTGAAGAGTTTCGGGGATATTACGTCACCCTGTCTTACACCTCTCTGTAGTTGGATAGGTTTCATACTCTGGTTTTGTGCTGAGATAACCATCGTAGCCCTACTGTACAAACACTTCAACACTTCGACATACCGACAGTCCACTTTGCACCGCTGAACGGACTGCAGCACCGCCCATATTTCAATGGAAGCAAAGACTTTTTCATATTCCACATACGCAAGACAAAGTGGCAGATTGTACTCTTCAGTCTTCTGTAAAAAAAAATTTCTTTTTGTAAAATTCTGTAAAATGAACAAGGCCACCGTACTTCTGCTCTACGCCTCCGGAGTAGTACTACCATGGAGGACGGAATTAAAGAGCTTTTGAAGGACTTTAAATACAGGTTTTCCACCCGCTTTTAGAAACTCCACTGTAATTCCATCCTCGCCCAGGGACTTGCCGTTGTGCTGGAGAGCCATTATAATCTCGCTCAGACTGACATTCAAGATATCATCGGAATAGTGTCAGATAAGACTTGCTTTTGGATCATTAGTCACATTTGCATGTGGCTCCAACGATGACATATACAGCTGCCCATAGAACCTCTCAATCTCCACTCAACCTCTCAAAATTCCAAGTGTCCCGGAAATGATGCTACATTCGATCTTCGGCTTCGAAAGTTTGCTCTTTCTGGTAGACAGATTTCTGGCAAAGACTTTGGAGCCCTGGTTCCGCTCGATCGCTTTTTCAATACGAGCTGTATTGAAGTTGCTGTCTGTTCAGTTGTATGTATGCTGTCAAATCTGTTGAAGACTGCAGCTTCATCTGCCATCTAACAGCCATGATATTAAGAGTGTGATCGGAGAGTTTTTGTGTTCTTCTGCGACAGGTCTTACAGAACTTAGCTCCGACCGCTTGGACAGTTTCCACAAGCTTGTCATTCATATCATCCACTTCATTGCAGTCTTCTAGGCACTGAAAACGATTTTGTAACTCGAGGTGTAAGGTTTCGGGACTTTGGATTAGAGCACGAGCGGGACGGAGCGTTGACTTCATTAGACGTGACCTCTCTCACTTAACGTTTAGGTGTGTGCCTCTCACCATTCGGTGATCGCTGCCAGTTTTTACCCTTGCAATCACTGCGACATCACTGAACAGTTTTCGTCTGGTCGTCATAATAAAGTCAATCTCATTTTTTGTCGAATCGTAGGAGCTCGACCAGGTCCACTTTCTGTGGGGCCGCTTTTGGAAGAAAGAGTTCATCATAAGGAGTCCCTATTTCTTCATGAAGCCAACCAGCCGAATTCCCCTACTTTCAGCTCACCGTTCTCTCTTGTGCCTAGTTTTGCATTGAAGTCTCCCATTAACACCGTATAGTGGGCTTTGGACGAATGCTCTAAAAATATCCTCATACATTTCCTCCAACTTCTCATCGAGATATGCCGAAGATGGTGTGTAAACCTGTATGACCTTCATCGAATACCGTTTGGTGATTCTGAGTATAACGTACGCAACCCTCGTCAACACGCTCCCTATCTTTACAGCGTTATTAACGAAAGACTTGTGGCTCGTGGACGACAAGCCCGACACCTCCTTGAGACAGATGGTCGCCCTCTCGGTGATACAACAAGTTGCCGGATTCGAGGATTATCATATCCTCCCTCTCTCTTCGGACCTCGAATAATCCTATAATATTTCAGCGCAACTTGTCTATCCCTTCTTCCAGCTCCAGTATCTTCTCATCAGTCCTCAAAGTACGTGCGTTATAAGTTGCCAGGTCGAGTCGTGATAGGCGGCAACCGAACCTCCACCGGAGATTCTTAGCACCCCCTGCCCCGCCGTTACTATGGTCGCCACCGTAGCCAGGAGTAGCTGGGCCGCCGGGAACTGGGGGCCGTTTGTTTGTATTGCTCATAGGGGGTATATTGAAAACAAAGCATGTGAATAAAGTTTTCAATTTATTCAAAATATCAAAATTTTATCTAATTCTCATCATCGAATTTAACAAAAATGTTATAACCAGTATAAGCCTATATTAATACGTTTCTAAATACATATTATTATTATTTAGGCGTATGAATACCTACTGCCTCAAGGCACTAAAAGTATCCATTGCACATTTTTGATTAAGAAAAATAGTTCTGAATACTCTAAATAAACAATCTAAATACTACTAACCAACAAAGATGCGTTCACTTTTCCTTACTCATAGGTACTACGATACGTGTTTAAGGTAATTTTATGATATTAGAGTGGACCATAGGATTATAATGTATATCAACCGAGCCTACATGCAACTTCTTAAGAGCCCTCTTACGTTTCGGCGTTTCGCAAATTTAGGTATTTTACGCACCGAGCGGGCGGCAAGCTACGCGACCGATACTTTCTTTCATATCTATTCACTCGCTCGCACTATAATACTGTGAGTATGGCGATTAAACGATCTTGATCTTCCATAATACAAAGTTTTCTTAGGATGGACTTCAGTGGATGGAATATTTTTTGGTGTGTCATTTTAATGTTATCTTATTAATTTATTATTATATAATTATATAATTTATTATTTATTATTATATACCATTTTGATATTATTATTCATTATTTATGAAATTTAGTGTCAAAATAAGTACACAAATATTTTAATTGTTACGCTGTAATCGAATGTTAATAATCGATTATGTCTACTACCGGTAGAATAGTGGTATAAATAAATAAACGGTTGCAACCTGTTTTAATAAATATAACAACCAAATGTAACTAATATTTTTTTAATCGGTACTTACAGTCAATTACTATATTTTTTATAAGAAAAATATTTGCTGCGACGGCATTGACCGAACTTTTCTCGATTCGATAATTTCAGGCAGTACACACTTTTCATAAAAAGCTTGTAACTTGGGTAACATATTGAAAATCTAAAATTGGTCGTATTTGTAAATTTTTAGTACTTTTACTGCATTAATCTGGGCCAATACATATTATGGCAAGTATTCAGACATTTTTATTTGCTAAATGAAGCTGGCCTTGGATTTGGTAAAACCAGTCATTATTTTGATTTAATGTTACACTTGAATCACTGAATTTATAACCTTTAACTTTTTTTTTGTCGAAAGGCCGTGTCAAAATCTATTCCGAAAGCTGAAATAGGACATTTAACTTGAATAAGACCGTTGTTGTATATACCATTAGGTGAAGCCCTCAAATAACAATTAACAATGATCTAGGTCAATGAATAGACCACATTTTTCTATATTAATTTTTTTTGTTTGCTCAATTGTGCACATGCTGCAGACTCGTTGTCCCTACCATGTTTAATGGAAGAGACGTGATCTAAATTATAACTATATAAAATAGTTTTAAACCGATCGATCAAAAATTGCGGTCGTAGTTGTTCTAGTATGCAGGCAATCGACGCACACTACGATAGCAATCGACGCACACTACGGTAGTATCGAAACGATGCAGGGCCCGAAATAAACTGACGCAGGTCCACCCTCGGCAAGCGCTCGCGCGTTAATGATCGCAGATGGCCGGCGCAGTGAAATATATAGTACTTTTATCTAATTAATTAAAATATAATAGTAACGATTTAAAAAGTAAAAATAATAGCATAGTTTAAGCAAATGTTGATGATTATTTTGGTATAAATTTTACTTCTAAATGATGTAGAACTTCGGAAATATAGAGGCTTGTATCGAAGCTTTTTTAGTCGTTTTTTGAATTATATCGATTTTTTTCCTAGCGTGAATAGCATATAACGAAAATGGATTCAACTATTATTTAAGTGTAGGATATTTGGGAGATAAAAATATTTTTTTTGAGGGTCGATATTCAATAGAATCTACAAATTAGAGCTCCCAAATCATGTCTTCGAGAGTTTTTGCCTAAACATTCATCGGGAGAATGATTATTACTGATTAAATAAATAAGTTATCTAAAATCCATTCCGAGCTTATTTGAGGAGAGAAAACGAACTACTTTTACCAAGTAATTGTTATTTCAAGCAATGAACGATAAACATAAAATTTCAACGAGGAAACCTTGTAATTTCGCGTTTTTTTGTAATACGCCTCTTAAAAGGAAATGTTACGCCAATGTGAAGAGAGTTTTTACTTCAGTATTAACGTGTAGATCATTTTTTCTAAAGGCTTTAACTGCAACTGAAATGCCTAAATTCTTAGATTTTAAATAAGAAAATCACAATAACTGTTCATTCAATCTGCATAAAAAAAAAATAGGATGACACATGAGTATTTGATAAATGTTTTTAATTGAACAAAATTGTTTTTTGTCAACTACTTATTAGAAAAAAAATCCCAAAAGAGTAACTATCTTTGTCATATTTTGCAAAATTTCTCCAAAACGGCACAAGCTCTATAAATAGTTTTTATACTAAACAAAAGTTCTCAAAAATATTAATATTTTAATTGAGAGTTTTATTTTTATTCCCCGTTTTCCTCGAGAAAATATCATTTTTCCCCGAAATTGAATATATTTGCGCGAGCGTGCCTGCCCCGTCGCCTTGTAATCACCCGCGAGCCCTGTCGCAGTCCGTCACAGAGTACATTATATATAGGGGACAGGGACAGTCCGTTTTCGGACATCGTCGAGGGTGGATCGTGCGTCGGTGTTGGAGCGACTTCGTTCAAATATATTTTAGTTTTTAAAGAGTTTGTACTCATTTGTAAGTATTTATTTACATAGAAATACTCAGTTTAGTTAATTTATGTACATTGGTAGCTGTAAATATTTATTTATAAATACATTAATTTTAAGTGCTCAAAGAATAAGCGACATAAAATTCGCAGCAAACGTAATTAGTCAAATTGAAAAATGCCAAAGCAAAAGACAAAATATCATGTTAAAACAGGACTGCAATTACAAAAGTATTGGTAAGTATATTTGTTATCAATAACACTGTCAAATAAAAACTGTCACGGATATATCTTATTCTTTTGTGTCTGGTGGTTTTAATTGAAATTAGATGTTACCAAATAACAGACACACTAAACATCATTCCACTTTAGTAATACTTTATTAAACGATTTTATACGTGGTAGAGCCATGTTGAAGCTATATTAGTAGTATAGTTGTAGCACGAATGTGTCGGCTCGACCGGGGAAGGACCACGCTCTCACAGAGTACCAGCGTAAAATAGCGGCTTGACATTGCTGTGTTTCGTATGGTGAGTGTAGAGAACCGGACACCCTTTTTACTGGAAAAGAGGCATTCCATCTTAAACCTCATGGGTGAAAACGCATCTGCATTTTGATTCGAAAACGAGGATAGATGTAGATGTCAATGAGCCACAGCAACTAATTACCATCAGGTGGACTGTGTGCTCGTTTGTCACCATATCCTATAAAAAGATCGAATTAAAAGCAAGTCATAATTTCACCGAATTTAATTTTTAAAGAGCCGCAGATACACAATTAGTTATGTCCGTAGAAGTAAACAACCATGTTCATTCACAAGATATTGAGGTAATATTTTCAGATATATTAGCTTTATTAACATTTTTTTTCATGATATTATTTTTATTGTTCATATGACATTGTTAAAAAAGATGACCTTGCAGCCGTTGCTACACTTGAAAAAAAAAGATTATATGATAACATATGTAATGATAGGAGACACATCAATGTTTCAAAAATTTTAACGGCTCTTCAACTGGTATAAAGTCTACTATAATTTTGGAAGGCTTTAAACAATCTTTGGAGCGACACGGTCTTATTTATGGAAGATTAATATCTGACGGAGACTCTAGTACCTACCATAAACTAATTGATGCTCGCCCATACGAAAATTTTACTGTAGAAATAATTGAGTGTAGGTACCACCTCATGAGAAATTTATGTAATAAGTTACAAAGCCTACAAGTTGAAACAAAATATCCAATTAAGCAGAGGACACTTTTAACAAAGAAAAGAATTCTAACTATCAGAAAAAGCATATGCGCTGCCATTAAATATCATTCTGAGAAAGGAAACGATGATTTTCATACGAACTTACTTTTTGAAGATATTTTAGCTACGCATTTGCACGCTTTTGAAACTCTCACGATATGTAAATTCTATTTTTGCAAATCTTTGAATGAAAGAGACGATATAAATGAAACCAATTTTAATGAAATACCAAGTCATCTTTTCACTAGTTCTCTTTGGCAAAGAATTGATTTTATTATGAGAAATCTTGCTAGTCATTTGAAAAGTCTTATAAATGATGTAGACAGCAATGTTGTGGAACGATTTCACAGCGTTGTTGCAAAATTCGTGGGTGAAACACGAGTAAACCACTCCCTACGAAGAAGTTATCAAACGAGATGCACTGCAGCTGCAATCTTATTTAATTCTCAAAGACCTTTGTCAACCCTTTATAAACACCTAGCAGCACGAAGTCCTCGAGGGCGAATGAAAATTTTCGAGGACAGAAAGATTAAAAGATTAAATCTTCTCAAAAATACACATACCATAAACGACGAGTACCATTAGCGACAAAGAGAGATGAAAATTACGGAGAATACAGTCATAAGGCAGATGTATTGGAGGATCTTATGGAGAAACTTAAGATGACCTTAATTGAAAACTTAAAGAGGACAGATGAAGAAAGGCAATATATTGAAAGGAGAACTATATTGCGAAGCAGCTCAAGTGAATGGCTAGAGCTACGACGATCATTGCTTACAGCATCCAATTTTGGGCGCATTGTTAAAAGAAAAGAGGACACTAGTTGCTCAAATATAATTAAAGAGTTGCTATACAAATCTCATAATTTAGACCATGTTCAGTCTATAAAACATGGTCGTGAAAACGAAAACCTTGTCCTCGAACAGTTGAAAATATAGTAGATATAAATAGAGTAGTATATAAATAAGAAAATATAATAATTAAACCCTGCGGACTTTTTATAGACACAGAAATTTCATTTCTAGGAGCAACTCCGGATGGCATGTGTGGTGACGACACAATTATCGAAATCAAATGTCCAATAACGGCACATAAAATAGGAATAGCTCAAGCTATTAAAACCAAAAAAGCTTCTGGGTCCAAGACAAACAGGGTAGGATTGCTTTAAATAAAAACCATGATTGGTACATGCAAATACAGGGGCAACTGCATGTCACCAGAAAAAACATTTGCTTGTTCGCCGTGTGGTCAAATCAAAATGAACCACTGAAAACAGAAATTATACGTAGAGATGATGAATATTTTGAAAACATCGTGAAAACTAAACTTCTTGCATTTTATGAAGATTGCATTTTATCCGAACTTGTCTGTCTGTTTCTGGTATGTTCACGACATACCAGAAATCTACCAATAAGGGAACGCAGTACATAAAAGATGCTATTGAAAAAAAAACAGACAAAAAGCTGATAAAGTAAATGAAAATCCACCGTCACCATCTTTAGCACATCTTTTTAATAATTTCGATGTAATCTGGGGATAATATTTGAAATCTTCAGTATATTTGTCCGTGTGTGTGACTTTTATAAGTCTATGTAATTTTTGATGGCAATTATTATTGCAGATAAAAGGCCTTTCACATTAAATTTTGTCTGGAAGTGCTACAACCATAATATAACTGCAGCATAGGTCTACCACCTATAATTGTATAAAATATAATACTATACAAACAAATACGATTCAACAAATAGAATAAAAATACTTCCTTTTTTTTAATTATACCCTGCATGGGAATTGAACACGCTTAAAACCGCGCCTGCGACATGATTCTGAGTAATGAGCAAACATAATAGGAAGGATATCACTATATTAAGCAGTATCCCATATACTCCACTCCAAAAAATCAGTAATTTTAAATTTAATTTAAAATCAGTAAAATAGGCGCAAAAATATGCAGGCCTTATCTGCTCTCGTCAGAAAGTAATTACGGAGGCTGCATACTTTGCGATTATGCATGGTTAGCGCGCTTAAAAAGCCGCGCCCATCATTTCCGCGGCAAGTACAACCTCATTACTGACGATCTAGGATGATGCATCCTGTGGGACGTCATAATAGTGCGGACTTTTCTGTCCAGAGCGTTCAGTTCGGTCGGAGTCCACAGGAGTATGCCAAAGGTATACATGAGAACAGCCATGATCCAACCGTTATATGAGCCACGTCTTATTCACACCGGACAAAAGGCTATTAAGCACTTTAGTCAAGCGTGCATAAAACACATCGCAAACTGACCGTTTCATACCAGCCTCATCGATACCTATGTTCTGTGACATACCCAGCTATCGGTATGTTTCAGCCTCGGAAAGGATTCTTATGTTGATGGGCATAGATAAGTCTATGCCCTCAGAGTTAGCAACTCTACCTCTTTCGACATGGAGGACCGCACACTTATCCGTCCCCAGCTACATTCTAATAGAATTACTAAAATCACAAATTTTGTACCTCCTTTCCGAAGCTGAGATTCCCTCCCGGAACCCTCCAGTAAGGTACTGAGAGGGTTCATAGAGAGGCAGAACCAGATTGGACTCAAACAATCACCCAGGAAACTACCCCTTCTTATCCTAATATGGTTCTCCGCAGCCGTCATCTGCCGTACTCGATATACTGCCCGAGGAAGTCTCGAACTGTACAGTCAACCTTGTACAACTCGAGGACCCTCTTAAGCTATGTATGAGGCACCTTTTTACTGGAAATGAGGCATTCCATCTTAGTCCTCACGGGTGACAACGCATTTGCATTTTGATTTGTAATAGAGGATAGGTGTAGACGTCTATGGGCCGCAGCAACCACTTACCATCAGGTGGACTGTGTGCTCGTTTGTCACCCTTATGCTATAAAAAAAACCGAGTCGAATGCCTTTTTGTAGTCTATCCAGGCGGCGAAGAGGTTCCGACGGTTGCGTTTAACCACCTTGCCAATTAACGCGTCAATGAGGAGTGGTTCCTTGATTCCACGACCACTGCCCCGACATTCCAGTTGTACATCGACGATAGATCGTCGGTGTACAAGTGGTAAGAAGAAGACAGTTGCAAACAGGAGAGGAGACAACACGCCACCTTGTGGGACGCCGGCAACAGTAGCAGTTCTAAGAGGAATACATATCCTGTACTTGAATACGCTGTCGGCGCCCAAACAAGTAACTACGAAACCAGTCAACTACAGCTGGAGATATATCTGTCTTTTTGTTTATAAATGTATCAGGTCTAAATTACTTTGTTTTTTCAAAATAATCGTTAAGAAAATTAGTAAGCGTATCTTCGAGTATAACGTTTAGTCTTAGTTTTATCAAAACCAGTTTTTTTCTATCAATAGTTATGATTATTATTTCGAAGTGATAGATACGAGTGTTCAATGATGGCTTTTAGTTATTAAGTGCATTTCAATCTAATCTCATAAACTATAATTAATTGATGTAAAATATTGTTCTATAATGATATCTTTTTACCTAAAACATATTAAACAAACAAATAATGTTTTCTTATAAACAATAAAGTAATTTTCGAAACGAAATATCATTTATTAAGCTTATTGTTTTTTTTTATCAAAACTAATCATGTATTTTTCAAACAGATTATTGTTGTAGTAAAAAAATTAAGAAAACTGTTAAAAATCAAATTGGTTATAAATAACCATTCCTAATTATATGGCCACACACACTATTAATATAGTTATGGAAGATAGCGTATAGACAGATTTAGCCTAAAATATAGACTATTAACATTAACAAGTTTCTTTTCGGTTTTCCAACCTATAACTATATAGGGATACTATTCAATCGATTGATCACTTACAACCTCCTCCTTTTTTGAACTCGGTTGAAAACAAATATAAGCAAGTGCCAGGTGGAAAATCTTTTTACTATTCATATGTCAAAAACATTTTCTTACAGCCGTGGTAGCTGTTGGAGGTGTTCTGTATAATGTTGACGGTACTAGTGCATGCGATTTTGGATCTAATTATTTCTTTTTTAACCGTTTTTTTTTTACTTGTTTAAAAACGTTGCAATTTACAATTTTATTGGTGTTGGGCCGAATTCTGTTGATTAATTGCAATTTTAAGGTTTGATTTACTAAAAGCTAAACGTGAAAGAAATTGCAATATTTTCACTTATTCTAAAATCTTAATTTGTTGGACTTTCTCAGAATTTCTATACAAGGAATTAAAGTAGTGATTATAAAATTTTATAGAGAACATGTTAAGTCCACCAACAGGAATTAGGGCACCATACTTATGTATATAAGGAATAAGACTTGTAAGGAGAGAAGGCCTACTGGGTTCTTACTTTATTTTATACTAGCTGTGCCCCGCGGTTTCACCTGCGTATATCACACGTCTGTAGCTTTGCGACATACGAACTTCGAGAGAGACATCACGAGTCACGACGGACGATTGCTGAATTAACAAAGATTTAAAAAGTGAAAAATGTTACTTAAATTGCATGGTTAACGTAATTGGTGGTTATACATGGTACAGTTACTGATACAGACTTGAATACGAAGGGTTTTATTTCGAAATAAGGACTAATACCAAGGTACGAATAATGTGGCCTAGTTTGTACCGGCGTTACTATTGTATATTTTAACATGAAAAAGTATTTATTGTGACATAACTGTAATAGTTAGACATTTGGTATTTACAGACTTTTTTGTAGATATTGATATCCTCTATAAAACTGTGGTACACCACTTTGCTCTATTGTCAATAGTTTCCGCAGCATACGCGATATAAGGATTCCTCTTGGCATTTTTTTTCACACCTTGGGTTACATTAACGAAGTTTACATACGGATCCCTAACTTTTTAAAAATATTCTATCTTCTATGTTCATCAGGGATAATGTAGGATTCTAATGGTGGAAGAATTCTTCAAATCGGTCCAGTAGTTCCGGAGCCTATTGAATTAAAACAAACAAACAAATCTTTCCTCTTTATAATATTAGTTTTTTTTATAGGATAGGGTGACAAACGAGCACACACAGACATCTACATTTATCCTCATGTGCGAATCAAAATGTAGATGCGTTGTCATCCGTGAGGACTAAGACGGAATGCCTCTTTTCCAGTAAAAAAGGATCTCCGATTCTCTACACTCACCTTACGAAACACAGCAGTGTTAAGCTGCTATTTTACGCTGGTATTCTGTGAGAGCGCGGTTCTTCCCCGGTCGAGCCGACCCATTCGTGCTACAACTATGCTACTAATAAAGCTGCAGCATAGCTCTACCACGTATAATAGAATACGTGGTAGTCCCATGCTGTAATGTATAATATAGAAGTGTAGATATATATCTAGCTCGGCCTATTTATATTAAAATTTT
The DNA here is from genome assembly GCA_033319125.1 of Parnassius glacialis. Classification (NCBI taxonomy): domain Eukaryota; kingdom Metazoa; phylum Arthropoda; class Insecta; order Lepidoptera; family Papilionidae; genus Parnassius; species Parnassius glacialis. Next base: position 22,345,564 of record JAVANC010000010.1, on the reverse strand, counting down.
GTGTGTGTTTGAATGATTGCCTAGATAATCACATTTGGACCCGGTAGGTAGCGCTGTTGTCAAGATCCAGAAATCATTCGTGCGAAACCGGGGCGGTTCACTAGTTTTTTATATAAATATCTTTACGTAGCTTAAACGTCGTAGAGATCACAGCACACACGCACTTACGATTTTTATCCCTTATTGTTTTAAGTTCCTTCCCTAATTATGACAAAAATTATTACAACATACCATTTCTGCAATCACAGCTGTGATAAAGTAAAAAAAACGAGATTAGAATTATTTATATTCTTGCATCAAATAATGATCATTAAGTAATTTTATTTACAAAAATATACAATAAATAATCTAATAACAACCTTAATAATAAAAACACTTATAAATATCGGAATAACCTACTTGTAATAAATTAAAAGTAAAACGTCGTAAAATATAGAAAATCCTTTGCACTGCGTGAGGAAACAATATTATAGTAGAGAAAATTCTTTCACAATTAATTACGTCAGTGACCTTTGGAATAGCCCCATTTCTTATGATGATCATGTCCTCCCTTTTTGGCATGGTCCTGATGATGGTGATAATGTTCGTCATGACCAGCAGCTTCTTTATGGCCTTTATGTTCATGGTGGTGACCTCCTTTTTCATGATGACCCTTTTCCCCGTGTTCGTGTTCGTGATGTCCACCATGGTGGTGCCCTTTCTTGAAGTGGCCTCCTTTCTTATGACCATGTTCTTCATGATATCCACCATGCTTCTCCTCGTGTCCAGAATCATCCTCTTCATCAAAGAAGTGTTTATCTTTCTTGAACTCATCAAGTTTGTGTATCTCGTGGTGTCCCTTTGTGGAATGTCCTTTGTTGTAATGTCCTTTTTCTTCATATTTATGGCCTTTCTCACCTTTCTCGCCTTTATGATGTTCGTCATAGTGACCATCTTCATGATGGTGTTTCTTTTCATGACCACCGTGATCGTCATATTCACCCTTGTGTTGCTCCTTATCATGATGACCTTTCTTACCCTCTTCATGGTGATGATAACCTTTGTAACCTTTATGTCCCTTTTCACCGTGGTCATTATGATGATGTGCATGATGTTCTTTACCCCCGCCTTTTTTAAACTCACGATTATGGTGCTCATCCTTTTTATGTCCAGTTTCAGCGACATTTTGATCATCTATTTCGGTGTTTTTTTTCTGATACTCATTTTCATTTGGGGGTAACCGTCGTGCGTAAGTAACTCCAAGAATTAATAAAAGTCCTAAAACTAAGTCTAACCTCATATTAAAAGACAGTCAATATTGTATTGAGATATTGAACAAATTGAGGATACTATTGAAATGCGGGCAATTTTATATAAAAAGTTGCGTAAACAATGTTAATCCACGCGTCGCGAGACAATCTGAATAGTGCATTGCAGCATGCGCCTGCTTTTAACTGTTTCTTCTGTTCCACCCAGACTGCACGTCATACTTTTACTTTCAAAACAATAACTGTTTAAGAACTATTCTTATTTTATCTATTTTGTAATTATTATTTTAATAACTACTTCATAATATGTTAAAAATAAATTTGATTTTATAAAAGAATTAAAAAACAATAGTAAAATTAATATTATGATAATTAAAAAAATTACTCAAATTTGCAAATACCTACAAATTTTAATGATGAACTCAATTGAACTGAACAGAGCTCGGACAGCAGTCAAACAGTACAAAAAATTTAAACTACTGGACTTGTTAGCCTAGCATATTATTCTTTTGTATGTTGGTTGTGTAATTGCTATAATTATACAAATAAATAAAATTGAAGTGTCTGTTTGTAATGTCAAAATAACATCTTTCTACTAAATGTATATGAAATTATGGTACCTATCACAAAAACACAATTTTTAAAATATTTGTCTGTCTGTTTGTTCCGGCTAATCTCCGAAATGGCTGGACTGATTTTGACGGAACTTTCACTGGCAGATAGCTGACGTCATAAGGAGTGACTAAGGGTAATTATATTTTAGAAAAATAATAAGCCTTCCGCGAAAAAAAATTAAAACCCATGTAATCCATTCGTTATAAAATACACGCGGACGAAGTCGCGGAGAACAGATCGTTAATTATAAAAATCCTTGATAATGACCTAGTAATTGGAGGATCTGGCAACTAGAACTAGGTTCTTGAAATTGCGGTTACATTAAAAAAAATCATTAGTATACGTGCATTACTACGTGGGGCACACTGAAATGATCGGGAATAAGAAAACGAATCGGAATACGCACGGTATAGCTAAATTGAATTTTATTGTTTTTCGAAGTATTCTCCGTTCAATTTAATGCACTTTTCCATTCGTGCTAACTGAAGTTGAAGTTGACAAAATAGCTGATTTGTACGCTTCCACTTCGGGGTCTTCAAAACCGTTGACCGCGTAGTAAATCTTTCATTCTAGGGAATGTACAGAAATCGTTTAGGCTCAGGTCAAGACTGTACGGAGGATGGCTCATCAGCTCAACGTTTTCCTGCTTCAAAAAATCATTTGTCTTCCGAGCCGTATGGGAGCTCGCATTATCGTGATGTAAGATGATGCGATGTTTCGGGTTATTTTTTCGGAGTTCGACTATCATTTCTGGCAAACAAACCGTGATATACCACTCAGCGGTAACCGTTCTGCATTCCTGTAAAGGAATTGTAGCAACATGTCCCTTTTTCGAGACAAACGTAGCGAATATTTTCTTTGACACGCTGTGGGAGCGAACTACTTTCGTTGGTTTGACCTCGTCTTCGAAGACTGCTGACTGATGTTTTCTTTCAGGTTCGTATGAATAAATACATGATTCGTTACCTGAGACGATATTATAAACGGCACTTGACTTCCCTCTGTTGAAGCGTTGCAGAGTATTCCGGCACCAATCTACACGAGCCACCTTTTGCTCTTCGGACAAATTGTGGGGAACCCAGCGGGAAACTAGCTTTCTTACAAACAGCTCATTATGTAATATCGACTGAACTGCAGTCATGTTAACAGTGGTAGAGCCACGCGGCAGCGTTTGCTGTCGCACGGATGGGCCGGCTCGAACCGGGGTGGTACCACGACCTCACAGAAAACCAGCGTGAAGTAGAGGTTTACCTCTGCGTTTCGCTTGGTGAGTGTAGGTGGCCGGAGACCCTTTTTACTGGAAATGAGGCTTTCCATCTTAGTCCTCACGGGTGACAACGCATCTACATTTTGATTTGTAATAGAGGATAGATGTAGATGTCTATGGGCCGCAGCAACCACTTACCATCAGGTGGACTGTGTGCTCGTTTGTCACCCTTATTCTATAAAAAAAGTCATTCCGATACTGATAACAGCCCGAATTTGCTCGTATGTCACACGACGGTCGTCTAATATAATAGGTCACACAGCTGCGATGTTTTCAGGCGTGACCGCTGTTCTTGGTCGACCTGCAGAAGAAACAGTGTTGAGCGACATACGACCGCGTCGGAACTCGGCATATCAGCGGTATATTGTTGTTTGACTCGGTTCTTCAACATCATAAATCGAAACAAGTTCGCTGAGACATTTATCTTGAGATAAGCCGCGACGAAAATTGTGATAAATTATAGCATGCGTGAGCTCCATTTATGTTAACGACTTGTCAACTTTAAACCAACATAGCTTTTGTTTTTAAATATTTTTTTAATTGTTTGAATGTCATTAAGATGCTAAGAGGCCAGTATTCAAATTCTAAAAAAGGTTTTATTGTAACTCAATCCGAAATATTCTCTTCCCGATCATTTCAGTGTGCCCCTCCGTAGTAATTATAAGTCAATTCTTCCAGATATGGGAAAAGGTTGTCGTGGAAGTGTAGCTGACTAGAACAACAGAATGACGAACAGTAGCGACAAAACTATCGTTTCTATAAAAAATGTATGCGAAATTTACCGTTTAGTGGTGTAGGTAAATTACCTCATAATTTGTAGTAATGTATGTAATCAAAATTTTAGTTTTGTATTTATGACTACCTGTTCCCCGCGACTTCGCCCGCGTGTAATATAGGGCTTTAATTTTGTTGCGCGGAACCCTAATTATTTTTCGAAAATATAAGTAGCCTAATGCCCAATTTCACCAACATCCCCTAAACAATCACATAGTTAGACGACCGATAAGCTAAAAGGTCCCCTAAACCTACCCATAACTAAAATTTGTTTTCACGAACGCAACAGACCCATAGCTAGGAGACCTCTCCTTATGTGACAGATTTTTTCCGACGATAGTGCTTGATACCCAGTTGTAGTTACCGGTTTTATCGGAAATGATAAATATTAATACAAGAAATACGTATTCATGTATTATTTTAATGAATAAATTATTTCTTTCATATATTGTTTGATAGATGTGAATATTTTAATAAAATTATCATATATTTAGTCTATTTTTGAGAAGTCACCGTATTTGACACTCTGTTTTATCTGTGCATCGACTGTATTGCCATATTGCCGTTCCATCACATTTCTTGTCCTAATGTGGGCCTCATTATATTTTCGTTCTCCACTTGTTGTAGGGATGAGATAAGGTGTCAAGAGATGAAGCTGATAATAAAATGTTTTTAAGTATTATTGTATAAAATAATGTAATTTATAGATGTAAAATATTTTTTTTCTATTCCAGGTCGTACCTTAAACTTTCAAAATGTATTAGGAATACCTAAAAATGGTTTTGCAAATACCTAGTTTAAGTGTACTTTTTAATTAATTAAATATCTCTTACCTATGCATAATCTTTTATTAAATAATAAGTACTGATTTAATCAATATGTTGAGCTCTGTGATGAATGCTTGCATGTAAGTTTGCTAGGAAATATCTGCAGAATGGTGTTATTCTTTTTGTTTGTAATTTTTGTAATTCTATTTGTAACCTGCATAAGTTTTAATGAAGATTATTATTATTACTATTAAATATATATTCTAAAAGTATTGCTGTTTTGGTAAATTGCTGGATCATGTGTAGAGCCTGGCCATCGTCCAACAACATCCTGCACCAACAAATTTGCTGATGGAATTGTTTGGACATTTATGGACATGTAGCCTTTCCTGTTTCTAAATACTTCTGGATCATCTCCACCTAAAGATAATGTCCTCCAGACCGACTTTCGGCCACGGCGGCCAGTCTCAACGAAGACCAGCCATTGGCGCAGGACAGGATTATAGTGCCCAAGTGTATGCGCAATCACAGGTGCACTATCTATTCCCTCACTCTCATAGCCCGATGGGACGGTAAACCGACACGACCGGAGAGAGATCAGGCGCAGGACCAACGGCGTTACGTGCTTTCCGAGGCACGGGGGTGAAACACCGCCAACTTCCCGACTCCGGGCAGCTACTGATAATTTCTTGATGGAAAAACTCAATAACTGATTTTTTGGCCCGACCCGGGATTCGAACCCGGGACCTCATGATCAGTAGTCGCACTACTACAACCACTAGACCAACGAGGCAGTCAACTAAAGATATAAATAATATTAAGTATTGCTTGATAGACTTCTAAGAGAAATTAACTTTTAGTGAAAGGAAGTTAAATCAAAATGAGCAATGTACCTGTTGACTGAATTTTTACATAAGTACATTAGGGAATCTAGCTATACCATAGAAGTCTATCTTAACTCTGTCTTGTTCTCTTTTTTTTATAGAAAAAGGGTGACAAACGAGCACACAGTCCACCTGATGGTAAGTGGTTGCTGCGGCCCATAGACATCTACATCTATCCTCTATTACAAATCAAAATGTAGATGCGTTGTCACCCGTGAGGACTAAGGTGGAATGACTCATTTCCAGTAAAATGGGCCTCCGGCCACCTGCACTCACCAAGCGAAACGCAGAGGTAAATCTCTACTTCACGCTGGTTTTCTGTGAGGTCGTGGTACCACCCCGGTTCGAGCCGGCCCATCCGTGCGACAGCAAAAGCTGCCGCGTGGCTCTACCACTGTTAAAAATTGTTCTCTGTTTGTATCAGGAAATATGATGAATTCTCGACGTAGGTATTGCAATAGCAATTGCTTGAGACACTCCTATCCCGCTGGATGTAGCCAAACTGGTACCATCCATATCCGCCACAGCAAACAAGTGATTGCCTGTGGCATAATATCTTAAACCTATTAATAATTGATTTATGGGTGGTATGGGGGTGGTAAAGTGAATCACAAATTATACAAATTAAAATAGGTAGGTACTTAAGTCGATGTACCCCGGTTATCAACTTACCAATGTAGGTAAGTTAGCACCAAACAGGTACCTACGGCCTACCTATACATACTCATTTTCCATTCAAAAGTAAGCAATAAAGTAACCTTTTACGCTGTTACCTTTATTTCGTAGCTTGGTATAATAGGTATTAAGTGACAAGGTAGGATCCACCTACTGAGTTAAATATTTAATAAACTAGAATTTTAATAATATTATGGACTATGCTACCTACATTAAAATTGATTACCTATGTAACTAGATAGGTACTCACCTATTATCAGGAAATTCCAAAAAATGTTAAATTTTTTCCAAGAAATATATCACTGTTGATTTAGATAACCAATATCTTCGGAAAAAATCTATTTCATCGAAATCGTTGAAATAATTTGGTCGTTTTCGATATATTTTAGGTCTTCGACTACGATTTATATTAAATATAGTATCAGTCGTGTCTAAATTATAGAGAAAATCAAATAGATCATGGCCCATCTTGTCCTCTAGAAGTCGCTTTTACTGTAAAGGTTTATGGGACCAACAATCCATCTCATAAATTTAGGGGATCGTTTAGTCAGTAACGGACCCTTTAAAAGTGGTAAAACGAAAACTATCCCCTAACTGGCCCCTAAATATGCTAAGGCTAAGCTAAGATAAGGCTATGCCCTTAAATATTATGGGTCGTTGGTGAAAGTGGGCATGAGTTTTATACGTGGTAGAGCCATGCTGCAGCTATATTATGGTTGTAGCACGAATGGGTCGGCTCGACCGAGGAATGACCACGCTCTCACAGAATACCAGCGTAAAATAGCAGCTTAACGCTGCTGTGTTTCATTTGGTGAGTGTAGAGAACCGGAGATTTTTTTACTAGAAACGAGACATTCCATCTTAGTCCTCACGGGTGATAACGCATCTGCATTTGGATTCTTAATCGAAGATATATGTAGATGTCTATGGGCCACAGCAACCACTTACCATCAGGTGGACTGCGTGCTCGTTTGTCACCCTTATTCTATAAAAAAAAAGTTACTCCTTCTAACATGAGCTATCTACCAGTGAAATTCCCTTCAAAATTGGTCCAGCAGTTTCGGAGATTAGCCGGAACAAACAGACAGACAGACAGACAAAAATTTAAAAAATGTGTTTTTTTTTATAAGTACCGTATATACTTTCATATGCAATTAGTAAAAAGCTGTTATTTTGACATTACAAACAGGCACTTCAATTTTATTTATTTTTATAGATTAATAAAAGCATAAATATGAAAATAAGATTATGGAAAAAGCTCAATGCTGAGTGAGTTATCCCACGTTTCAATTTCATGTCTTTCACCAGTGCACTGCTGCTACCTCTTCAAAAGTAATACTAATATGAGGCTCAGTTGTCAGCCTATGCTGGGAACAAATTTTTCGTTATCAGCACGTTAGATTAAATTGAACCATAATTATAATTTTTATTGAATAAGGGTCACACACGAGCACACAGTCCATCCGATGGTAAATGGATGCTGTGGCCCATAGACATCTACAAATTTCTTCGATTAAGGATCAAAATTCACATGCGTCGTCACTCCTGAAAACAATGATGGAATAACTCATTTCCAGTAAAAAGGGTCTCCGGTTCTCTACACTCACCATACGAAACACAGCTGCATTAAGCTGTTATTTTGCGTTGGTATTCTGTGAGAGCATGTTCCTTTCCCGGTCGAGTATACCCATTCATAGATACAGCATAAAATAGCTATAGTGTGACTCTACCACGTGTAAAACACGCTTATAACGAAGTTATAAACAAGTTATCGATATTGGCTCACTAGCACTCCGCATACTAGCTGGGAAGGTCAGCTTGCTATTTAACGCTACAGATAACTTTAAATAATTTTATTGTTTATGTATTATTGAAATATAATATTAAAAAACTATAATAAAAAAAAACTAAAACATATAACTTAATTTATCATACAGCCCTACTCCCCGTGGTAACGTGCCAAGAACGCTGGCTGTGTTTCCTCGCTGAATGGCTCTGTACTTAGCCTTTGAGCGAGAAAGAACCAGTCGTCTTATCTTTAAATAGATTTAGGTTGCTATTTTTTAATTATGATTAATATGTATACAATACAAATAACTGCAAATTATTGTCTTATGTAAGATATATTGTTTAATTAGGTCTTTCATATAAATTTGTTGGTATGATACGCGCGCTACCTATTGTAAGTTAGTAGTACTATGCCTATAACCTCAATTGTAAGCAATAAGTTGACAAAGTTTTAGCACAATCTGATGAACGATATGGCAGCGCATAAAACGAACAAACAAAAATTAATTTTTATATATTAGATGTACATTTTATTGAGTTTGATAATATGTTTTCTGCTAGGTTAGCCGGAGTGATTGATATTTTTTTGTGCTCGTATTATTATTTTTCTTGCATTTAATCATTTTTTTTTATTTATCGTAATACAGTATTTTTAAGTAGGTACATATTTTATGCTGTTCTAATTTATATTATGGTATGCTGTCTGATGATGATTCATTCTATTCTGCTTGCGATTCTTCTGCAAGCTTGGATTCTTTTGATGAACCTGAAACTCTGCGTAATTTGCTAGATAACTCTTTTGTTAACTTTAACTCTTCATTCAACGTCTGCCATATTAATGCACAGAGTATTCCCTCACATTATGCTGTACTTTTAGAGACTTTCTCCTCTTCTTCTTCAACAGTGCAGGCCATTCTTATTACGGAAAGTTGGCTTAAGCCTTCGCTTTCAACATTCTCCTTCAGCTTACCCGGGTTTTTCTTAATCAGGAATGATAGAATTGGCAAGGGTGGAGGTGGCGTCGCCATTTACCTTCGTTCTAACCTTTCATTTTCAATTATTGCTTCGTCACCTTCACAATATTCTGCCTCTGCCGAATATTTATTCCTGGAAATTCAGGTGGGACGTTCCAGGCTCGTTCTGGGTGTAGTTTACTGTCCCCCTTCGGTAGCATATTTCTCTAGCTTAGAAACCGTCATGGAATCTCTCAGTGCGGACTACCTACATCACATTATCATGGGCGACTTTAATACTGACCTTCTCAAAACTTCTACCCAAAGGACTAAACTCCTTAATATCCTGTCCTCAGTATCTATTCTTCCTTGCTCTCCGACACATCACAATCCTGATTCTCCAGATACGTGGCTTGATTTAATCATAACCTCCTCTTCCCAATTAGTAGTTAACTATGGTCAGTTGTCTGCTTCCGGATTTTCGCGCTATGATTTACTTTACCTTGCATATAAACTAAAACCACCTAAATCTAAACCGGACACTATCTTGATACAAAATTTTGCCAGAATGGACCCTGCTAATTTAGAATATGATGCGTCGAATATAGATTTTTCTCCGGTGTATGGTGCGTCTTCAGTGGACGACAAAGTTTCAATTTTCACTGATTTGACTCTGAAACTGTTTGATGTCCACGCACCGGTGCGAGCTATTAGAGTTAAGTGACCTCCAGCTCCGTGGATTACGAGGGAAGTTCGCATGGCAATGAATCGACGTGATAGGGCTTTTAGAAAATTCAAGCGTGACAGGTGTGATGACAACTGGCGTTTGTATAAAGTGGCTCGCAATCGCTGTAACCACATGGTAAGGGCAGCGAAGCGTTGCTATTTCCATGAAAATATTTCTAACTCTTCTTTGGCCGATGTATGGAAGTTCCTCAAATCTCTTGGTATTGGTAAGCACTCTGAAAAAAGTCATAAAATTTCTTTTCCTTTTAATGATCTTAATTCTCGTTTTTCATCTGGTTCTACATTATCTCCTATTATTAAGTCCACTACAATTTCAGAAATTACTTCTTTGGCCACATCTCAACATGAACTATTTTCATTCTCGTTTATCTCTGTCGACGAAGTTCGTAAAACTTTCGCATCTATTAAATCCAAAACTGTGGGCTGTGATAATGTGAGCCGCCTTATGATCTCTTCTGTTCTAGAAATTTTTCTCTCAGTCATAACTCACATAATCAATTTTTCTCTGTTGTCTGGGGTCTTTCCTGCCTCTTAGCGTAAAGCTTATATTATCCCCCTTCCCAAAATTGCAAACCCCACTCAACTCAACAACTATAGACCTATTTCTATCTTACCCTTCCTATCAAAACTTCTTGAATCTATAGTTCACCAACAATTGTCTGCTTTTATTTGTAGAAATAACTTGCTATCTCAGTTTCAATCAGGCTTTCGGCCTGGACACAACACGATCACTGCACTTCTCAAAGTCACAGAGGACATTCGGGAGGGCATGGAGAATAGAAAGGTCACAGTACTTGTATTTATTGATTTTACAAATACGTTCAATATGGTTGATCATGATATCCTCCTTGCCATGCTTCAAAATCTCAAATTTTCGTCTATTCCTGTAGACTGGTTTTCTTCCTACCTTTGTGGCCGTCAGCAAACTGTTATTAACGGTCGTGACATATCTGACTGGTGTGAACTCTCTACTGACGTGCTAGAAGGTGGAATATTATCTCCACTTCTGTTCTCCGTTTTTATTAACTTTCTCTCTTCTCAACTTAGCTGCTCTTACCATCTTTACTCTGATGACCTGCAAATATATGTCCAAGCAGACGTGTTGCAGAATTGTGTGACGCCATTACCAGACTCAATATGGATTTAACGAAACTCCACAGTTGGTCTCGTAAGTTTGATATTGGTGTGAACCCGAATAAATGCCAAGCTATAATAATTGGCAGTGCTCAACAACTGTGTAAGCTTGACGTCCATGGCATTCCACCTGTCACGTTTGATAGTTCTATCATACCTTATTCTGACAGCGTTGAAAAACTGGGTATCTACCTTGACACAACCTTAAGTTGGTCCACCCAAATTCAGAATATTAGTGGTTCTGTTTTTGCTAAGCTCAGTGCTTTGAACCGTCTTAGGAACTTTCTTCCGGTCAAGGTAAAGATAACTCTGGTGCAATCTCTTATTTTGCCTATTATTGACTATGCTGATGTATGTTTTCCTGATCTCAATGAGGTTTACCTTGATAAGCTGGATCGTCTCGTCAATAACTGTATCCGTTTTATTTTGTCTTCGCAAGTTTGATCATGTATCCTCATTTCGCACTCAGCTTAAATGGCTTTCAATTCGTCAGCGAAGACACATTAGGATACTTAACACAGTTTTTTCTATTTTATTTGATAACTATTATCCAAATTATCTAAAACATAAGTTTCAGTTTCTGCGGGACACTCATGACAGACAGCTTCGTTCATCGGACACTTTTGCTCTCTCCGTTCCCCTTCACCGTTCGATTTTCATATCTTCATCGTTTGCTGTCTAAACCGCACGCCTATGGAATGAGCTGCCTGAAAAATTAAGACAACCTACCTGCAAACAAACATTTAAGAAGAACATTCGAGATCATTTTCTAAAACTGCTTTACAACTGCTAAGTTCCGTCATCATTAGTATATTACGAATCTTTATGTATCTTGTATTATATTATACTTTCTTATAATATATAAATTTATTTACTTGTGTATATTGTTATATGTATGTATGTATGTATGTGTGTATATGTATGTATATATGTATATGTGTGTATAATATGTATATGCATGTGTGTATGCATATTTTTTTGTAACCGCCTTCGTAGTTAAGAGAATGCTTTTAGCATTAAGTCCGCCTTTTCCTTTACTTAATGTGTAAGGTTTATTAAAGTTTAAATAAATAAATAAATTAGTCAGAGATTTAACTATTAATATGTTTTTAGGCAAATATTTTTGATATGACGAGTTGTCATTATATCGATTTTACTTGAGTTGAGTAATTTGTTCTTATTTCTTTTAAGTTTTTGCATGGTCATATAATGCCATTTTGGGTTTTCAGCGCAGAACCTAAAAGTTCCCAAAAGCTTTTCAATAACTACATATTCATCTTAGAAATACTCAGATGCTTAGACATAACTACTAAGACCGTAATGCACAAATGTATTCGGATAAAATAATATATCATACATAAAGATAATATGTACATATGATAATAATATATAGAGATTTAATAACTTAAGCAAATATAACTTTTCACTGTTATTAAAAATTAAATTATTCATATTATTTTAGTCTATGGTTATATTCTACGTAATATTTATTATCTGTTCCTGACTCGTCGAAAATGTTTGATATTCTTCTTTTGTTTTTTTACCTTTATACTTCAAATTATTAATACTTTATGCATATGATTTTCTATGCACTTAGTACTAATTAAACTAATTAACTAATACGTGAAAATAAACGGTAAGTCTGTTAACAGGAGCCCTCTATTTCATTTGCACTATGTAGTAAATTTAATTATTTCTAAATTTTTTATGAATTTTCCTAAAGTTTATTTAACAAAATATAATTCAACTCCAAAAGAAACAGAAGTCTAAAAACAGTATAGAATAAACCTATGAGTGGCTATATATGGGCAGCCCCAAGTTCGAACAATAGTTACAATCATAAATCGTGATCATAATCATGAGATATGAGGAATAAAAGCAAGCCGAAATAACTAGTTTCTCGTGACAAACCTCAATCAAAAGAGTTTACTAAGAATTTTATTTTTAGTGACCCCACTGCCTCGACTGCCATTGAGTGCGAAAACGTTTTCGAAAGGTTTGGCACTGCGGTCGCCAACCCTTGTTGCCTGTCAATTGTGACGGTTATGGTAAATCCTCTCTATGTCCCAACCCAAGCATTCCACTGCATGACTTCAATATAAAACCTATACGATTTTCTTTTTCTTGTTGTTTTTTTGCTTTTCTTTGTGCGTAGATTGGAACAAAAAGATGTGACTTTGGGACGACCTGTATACACCTCAGTCCCCCATGACCATGGACTCAAAATGTCGGGAATACGAAATTTATACAAATAAATAAAATTGTCTGTCTGTTTTTAATGTCAAAATTACAGGTTTTTACTAATTGCATATGAAAGTATATACGGTACTTATAACAAAAACACAATTATTAAAATTTTTGTCTGTCTGTCTGTCTGTTTGTTCCAGCTAATCTCCGAAACGGCTGGACCGATTTTGACGGGACTTTCACTGGCAGGTAGCTGATTTCATAAGGAGTAACTTAGGCTACTTTTATTTTAGAAAAAGGATTAGGGTTCCGCGCAAAAATATAAAAACCCTAACACGCGAGCGAAGTCGCGGGGAACAGCTAGTAAGATAATAAAAAGCGATAAAATCCCTAATAGTTTAAAAGACCAAAACAATAATTATTTCCATCTCGGAACCATCGATATACTATAGTATATATAACTACTATATCAATGCCGATACCAGAGTCGAAGCCTGTCGTATAATTTCTAACGCATTAGTCCAATTTGGCAAATAGCCAAGATTCCTCAATTGGAATGGCGCAACCTACAGCTACTGTGACGTGATAAGTGATCATCATGATGTAGTACTACGTCGGAAAGTTATATGATAAAATTAGGTACAGACAGAAATCAGTGTTAAAATCAGTGTTAAATAAATCTTTGCAAAAAATGTATTTGTTTACCGTTTAATCAGATAACATTTCTAGTATGAAACTCGTCATTCGATATTTTATTTCGGATATTTAGGGTCTCATTTGTTATTTTAAATCACGTATATACCTAATACTGATATGATAATAGGATTGGAGTTCAATGAAAAAGGAGTTAATTATATCGCAGAAAAAATAAAATAATAAATCGTGAATATGGTTCAATATACTATAATAATCGCACATTTCCATTAAAAGTTAGTGATAGAAGAGTCAAATCATATAAGGTCTCCGTTCGTCGCTGCATTTGAAGATTTCTGTATATAATACCTCTTGAGACTGCTTGTAAAACCATTTCCGCGAATTGCTGTTGCCCTCCTACATTAAAATAAACTGAAGATTCTTTGTATTATCTCAAAAACTGTTAACCTAACAATTCATACCATCGCACCTCAATTAAATAATAATTTTAATCAATGCTTTGATAATGGTACTTTTCCAAGTTTAATGAAACAAAGTTTAATTCCACTAATTTGCGACCTATATCTATAGTAAGTACCTAGCTACTTTGCAAAGTTTTTGAGAAAGTAATTTATAATTGGCTTTAATCCCGTTTCTCGCTTAACCCTTAATGTGATTTCGTTAAGAATAATCAACGTTATAAAGAAAAAATTACGACATCAAATTTTCCTCAGTGTTCTAAAATTTTAAAATTATAATTTAAATTTATAATCTAAAATTATATACCACTGTAAAAAACTAATAAAGACTAATAAAGGAAATAGACAACTCGCTCTGCGAATCTTACAGGTCAATATTTATTATAATGCTATACATTATTACGAAAGAAATTGTTATTTGCAATCCTTTCCTTGGCCTGGATAAACACGAGGATCACTCAGGTGATTGTTGAGTAGGTATATCTTACAACCCACCCAAACGAGTTCTCGCCTTGTCGTGGCTTCTTAGTAGCCGTGGCTTGGTCACCCGCGGTGAACAAACAGGAACCCCTTGGCTGGCCCGTGGTGTAGGGCCGGCCCGAGGTGGCCACTCAAGTGGGCTTGGCGAGCCCACTTCGGATGTGTGTCGGCGGGCTGCGGCGAGAGGGGTGTCCTCTCCCTCTACCGCTGCAGCCAAGGTGGATTCGCGGAGGAAGAGAAGTGTTGGTATGGCGATTCGCCACTTGGGCTGCACCGTTGATGAGAGTGGGGCCGCGGAGGGAGAGGAGTATCGGTATTGCGCGAGACGCCGCTCTCCCTACCCTCCGCGGCCGAAACTTGATTGACGGCGGAGCCAGACACCAGATCCGCCGCTGAGGTCGGGAAAGCGGGTGCTACTGAGTGCTCGATTTTCCTGACCCCATGGCCTCCGCGTATCGGATCTGTTACGCAGGTGGAGTTGGAGGCCGTGGAGGAGGGCGTGCCTTGTGTTCCTGATGCGCCTTGCCTGAAAAGGAGAATGGAGAGGAGAGGGCCTGCCATGGGTCGGCCGGCGCTGATAGGGCCGCGGATGCGTGCCAAGCGTTCCCGTGGCCCTGCCAATATGCAGCGAAGGTGGAACATCATGGGATTTTAGTCGGTGCAATTCCGACATAACCCGTCCATCCTCTCGCGAGGCGGGTATGCGTAGGCATTTCCCCATGTAAAAAAGAGCATATCTTACAAAATCTTAAGTGAGTTATTATGTGTTAGAAGTGCATTTTAAAGTATAGGTACTGGACAAATCAAAACGGTGAGATTTATGGAAATAATCGTTCAAGGGCGTCATGTCGACTTTGGTTCGAAGGTATGTAAGTTCGGATAATGTCATATTCATATTTGTACACTGTTTCGAAAAATCAACTTTATTACCTTCATATTAAGTTTATATAATATATAAAAATTTAATTTCGTTTGTTCATACTTTATGCGCTGCCATACCGTTCATCAAATTGCGCTTAAACTGTCAACTTATTGCTTGCACGGCTTGCACTTGTGAGAAGGTTATAGGCATAGTACAATTAACTTACAATAGTTGACGCGCGTGTCGTACCTACAAGTTCATCTGTTAACTTCAATGAATGTATTATTATTAATTAAACATTATAATTTATAACTCTTCCAAATTTGAATCGATCTTTCTAGAATTATTTTTTCTTTGGCAACAACGTGAAAAATACTACTGCTAAAGCAGTTCTAAAAAAAATTTAGCCGTAAAATATTTTTTGATTTTCTTAATTGTTAGGTTTTTGCCATTTCCAATTAAATTTAAATTGTATGTGCCCAAAAACACAAAAAGAAAAATTTATTTGATTAACATTTAACACCTTCCATAACAAAAGCAGATTTTCGAATGTTCTTTTGTGTGGAATTAACACGGCAAACAATATCACATGTTTCATTTTTACGCATTTTACGCCAGTACTAACCTTTTTTGCACGTTATTTATGTGTGTTACTTGTATTACTTTGATTTTCAATGCTTAGGAGTCCAAATGTCAGTATTAATTTCAAGATCAAGGCATATTCTTAAGATATAAATTGTATATTGTAATCTAAAAGCCCTTTATTTATATCTTCGTATCTCTTTCACCTCTGTCTGACTTCATCCTAATGAAACTGACAGCATCGTACAGTACTAGCCTTGCAATGATATTTTGCTGTCTTTCAGTTTATTGCCAACATAATCTAATTCAAATATACCTTCGGTTACTAGATCATTAATTCTCAGTCAGGTAAGTGACTCTGACAACAATTTACACAAATCTCGACTTGTAAGCCACAGCCAGAACATAGTACAAGAGCACAATGTCGGAGACAGAATGAAGCCGATTTGACCGGATCCAAGAAACCCCGACATTTACCTAGGAAGAATACTGAACTAGAGTTCAAACGGACCTTATGCACTTTTCTAACATCGCGCCAAAACGTGTTTACTTGCAATCAACTGAGAACCACTATAAAACTAAAAAGTGATAAATAAATATCAAGAAAAGGTTATTTTACTATAAATTCTAATCCCAGAAATAAGCGGTAGGCACTGTAAAATTAAGAAGCACAAAATTCAAGTTGAGTATCCCAATGTGAAACATTACAATGCCGACGATATGGACAGCTTCAATTTGGCAGATATTATGTTCATATCGCTACACCACACAGAAGTGAACACCAGACGCTGGTATCTTTCTATATTTTCGCAGATCTGCAACAACAAAGCCTGGTTGATTTTACGGGCGAGATAAATGTAAAGAAAACTACCAGGGCCGGCCCTACCATAGGGCGGACGGAGCGGCCGCTCCAGGCGCCAAGTCCCAGGAGGCGCCTTAGTCAATTTTTTTATAATAGCATAGCTACCTACATTTTAGAAAAATACAATCTTTTAGCTTATTTAGGTAACAATTTTGCACGCTCCTTAGAAGCTTAGTCTCTGTTCGGTTTCTTTACTCATGTGCCTGAGTTTATTGATGGAAATTTCCTCGCTTTTCAATATTTTGGTTTCAAACGTGTGGCTAGTCAGCATATATGCGTATGGTCTTATTTGTTGAGACGAGCGCGGCATTCTTCAGCGCCTTTTTGTATTTTTTACAAACTCAACAAAAAGATGAGAAGTTATTTCAAAACATGTGAAGAGCTTAACTTTAAAGGTGTGTCGAACAAGATGCGATCTTAGTTGCATCAGTACGCCGAAGTAAATAGTGCAACTCAGTGCCATATCATTTAAACCGTTTTTTTTTGAATTGCAAGGAATTGTTATTTTTAAACTGGTCAATTTTTTTTCTATTCTTTGATAAAATGCAAATAAAAAAGTACCGTGACTTTTTACGATAAACTTAACATTTTTGGATTTATGAATTTTTAAAGGTTTGAAAAATCCCAAATCCAGATATTTTTGACTCTATATATATAAAAAAAAAAAAATAATATATTCCGGATCCAGAAATGTTATTCAGAACAAATGTTTTCAATCCTATGTTAGACACGGCCATAAAAAATAGAGACATGCTTTACACGACTTTTTACAATGAATGAGACTTGGCGTTTATAGAATAGAATAGAGAGTTTCCTTGAATAAGACCGATCAAAATTTTAAGAAAGTATGCTCAAAGTTGGAGGAAAAATGAACGCATGATCTTAATCGCGATATTTCGGAATTGGAGCTTTCAGGAGAAATGATGTATTTGAAAAAGTTTTTACATATCAATAAAAGTCACCCGAAAGCAGTCCTTCAACTCTTAGTATTAAATAATTGGCAAGTTACATTACCTAATATTAGGTCTTTACCTATGAAATTGCCGTTTTTTATGAAATAAGTTAACGGAAGTATTTTTCTATATTTTTTATTTCTATTAATCAAAGTTATCACCCATGCAATCGATGCATCTTTGCTAATGCAGTAGCAATTTATTGATGCCATTCTTGAAAAAATCAGCTGGATTCCAACCCAGCTCTTGTAACTTCAAGACCATCTGTTGTGCAGTATGAAGTCGCGCGTTGCCGTACAGGAGCAGTGGGGACGAGCGATTGACCAAAGCTGGTTGAAGACGTATGTGCTTCTCCGTCATTATGTTCAGTTATTCACAGTACACATCTGCAGTAATGCTCATCCTTTTTGCAGTGCCTGATTTGGAGTTCTGACAGCCCTAAGCTAGCTAAGAATATGGCCTGTTCTCTTTGTGCCTGCCCTGCCAGAATATATTTACGAGATTTTTATATTTTACTAGCTTTTGACCCCGTGGTTTCACCCACATTCCTGATAGTAAGTGTCGACCATCGCCCATAAATAACTGCAACACCAGGGAAATTGCTGTTGCGTTGCTGATCTTTTTAAAAGGAGTACACTCGTTGCTTGAAGGTCTCTAAGTCGTATCGGTCCGGAAAACATCGCCAGTGGTAGATGATTCCACAGTCTTGCGAGGAAGAAAACTTCTAATAATTTGCACATTTATGGTGTACCGCCAAGCATCCAGATGGTGTGGTTGGTACGTGGTATTTAGCAGCTGGAATAAATCCAGACAATTTATCGAAGTACTCCCTGTAGAAAATGCGATAGAAAATGCAATGGTATGCAACATTTCTTCGCAGCGCCAGTGAATTGAGCCGATCAGAAATAACTCGGTGGTCAACAATTCGAGCCACTCTGCTGGATGAGGTCAAAAGGAAGTAGCTGGCACTGGGTTGCCCCGGTCCAGAAATGAAAACAGTACTCCCTGTGAGACTAAACTTGCGCCTTGTAAAGTTGCAAACGGTTGCCGGCAGAATATACTGTCTCGCTCTGCTGAGCACGCCAAGCTTTTTAGAGGCCTATTTAGCCTTCCCTACCAAGTGACCGCAAACTGTACGTCATTCGATACCAGCTGAGATTAAGAAGTTAAAGAGATACGACAAAGGTGTTCTTTTTAGTCGTAACTTAGCAAACCTGTGGCTTCTGAAGTTTAAACTGGACTAGAGTCGTCCCAGTAATTCATTCTTGGGGCAATGTATACGCTATTACAACAAGGTCCCGGAAAGTGTACAGGTTCTCTCTATTACCAAGTTTAAATGTTTTATTAAGCTGAAACTGTATAAAAAGGGTTATTATAGTATAAATGAATACATGGTTGATAATAACCCCATATAATATTTCCCAGAATGAGGTGGTCGCTTCCAAGCAGTTTCTAAAATAAATTTTGTAAATAGTTCGTAATCATTTATATTGTAAAATTTATTTAAAAAAAAAGTCCCGCTGGGTTTCTTGCTGGTTCTTCCCAGGACAGAGGGTATTTTTTCGAACCAGTGGTAAAGTAAAAAATGACTTTCAATAAGAATTACACATGTAATGTATATTGAATAAAAATTATTCTATTCTATTCTATTCTATTCCCAATCCGAGATTTTGTTTATAAAGACTGGAATCCAGTCACAAGTTTGTTCCGATAGTAGATGACGTGTAAAATATTAGCACGGCCGGTGTAAAATTCATTACCAGTGTTACCGGTGTAAAATTCATTACCACTGTAGCAACATATAATTGATATGCAGAAACAGTGTAGAGTCAGGTAAATTAGAAGATAAGAACTAGAAACAGCTGATTATTGACCGCATTGGCGTCTAGCTGTTTATAATGGATTCAATTACATTGGAAAAGAAGGAGGCGATGGCGATAAGCCTGTAGTTGGACGGGTCTGATCGGTCGACTTTTTAGGGATTGGGTGCACTAAATCTGGCTTCTATTCTTTCAGGACTAATCTAACCTAAGGAGTAGGAGTACCGGAAAAGACGCGTTATAACCATTGCTTACTCCAGAGCATTCCTCTTCAGCACAATAGGAGGGACTCCATCAGGCCCACTCGACTTGTTGAAGTCCAGGGAGAGGAATGCTTTTCACACTGAACGCTGTGTAAACTGCACATCCAGCATGGAACAATCACACCGCGGGATGTTCGGCGGTGTGTATCCCCAATCATCGAGAGTCGAGTTGGACTCAAAAAGAGAACTTAAAAGATCGATTTTCTCCTTTACGGTACGGGCCAGTGAGTTGTTTTTCCTGTGCAGAGATGAAACACATGGCTGACAGAAGTTGTCATGGACAGCCTTGGCAAAACACCTTAATAAAATTAGAGGTAGAGAAGAGAGCTTGAACAGTTTATATCTTTGTATCATAATTTCAGTCTTATTTTTAAAATTTACTTATTTATTTTATACCAAAAATGAAGAATGAGCAATAAGTAAAATATTTGCGGCACTTACTCTATCATTTATTGATAATATTATATGAAATTTTATTTTGAACATAAGTGTGTGCTTGCAAAGGCAAGCGCAGCGCCCCCTCGAACCTTCAGTCCTAGGCTCCAGCCTGGTTAGCCTAGATAAATCAGGCCCTGCCTGTTTGGTAAGAAGCTGTGATGAATCATACCGGCGCTAGACTAACAAACAGTGACCATCACTTTTCTAGGTGTAAGTTTTCGCTTAGGGCATTATTTAGGCGCTGAATCAGGGTCCAAGCAACTTGCTGAGTACTTACGATTGTCAAACAGAATCTATTTTTCGTCGCATATAACAAGGTGGTTCAACATTTTTTAACCCATACAGTGTTTTAAGGACATACAGGTGTCCTAATTGCTATTGATATGCTATTGTTTTAATTTTTCCGACATTCAATGGGTTAATTATATTATTATTAGGAGCCAGTAGGCTAAACCTGAAGAGATTGTTTTCACTGTTACATTAATTAGTAAACTTATAAGTATAACGTATAAGTAGGTACCAGTTCTAAAGTTGATTATGCTTATTGATCTCATTAATGAATGTTGACTTAATTTTGTTTTATTGTCAATAGTTGTTATGATTTATTTAAATAAATGTACAATAAATATATATAATAAGTGTATAAATGTAAAATTCCTATTTAATTTTGTTTTTTCATTCTACATCAACGGTTCCTATAGATACCGTAAGGAGTGCAGTGCCTAAAATGCCACGAGCATGGCTGTTTTCAATCAACACATTAGACATAGACTTAAGATTTTGTCGAGATCTTCCCAGTTGCATGCTTGCATGTGCACGTACAACTGGTATATATTAGGGGCAAGCAAGGGGGGCGCCAAAATTGGATCTCGCTCCATCCTAAATCTTGCCTCGGGCCGGCACTGAAAACTACTATCAATGATTTGAAACCTGAAAGAGTTGTAAAAGGGCTTAACGTCTATAGATAATATGAAATATGACATTTATAAATAATTGTCATGATCATAATAAGGATCATGGTTATAGTACTACGATCATGTTCCTTATTATGCTTATCCATCCAGGGTGATTGTTTGAGTCCAATTTAATTTTGCCTGTTTAGTTTCGGAAAGGAGGAACACCAATAACACCTTTTAGCGTCCATTTGATTGTACTGTTGGAAGTCATTTAGGATTTTAGCAACTTTAGTAAAATAGTGATGGGAACGAATACGACGAAAGTGCGGAGACCACCATGTTAAAAAAGGTAAGGTAACTTACTCAGAGGGCAAAAACTTGTTGATTCACCACAGAATATGTTCTGTAACATACTCAGGTATCGTGAGATGGGCATGAAACAATCTAAGCGCGAAATGTTGTTTGCAACAAAAGTGCTTAACAGCCTTTTAAGACACTCGATCTTTGGAATATTCATGTGGATTCCATTGACAGAAAAATCCGCACCGTTATGACGTCCTCAATAACGATTATCGGTTATGAGGTTATACTTGACGTGGAAATATGATGGGTAAAACTTTTATAGTACCCTCATAAAATGTTAGAATTAGAATAGAATAGAATAATTTTTATTTAAATCTATAAATATGTATTATATCTATAAATGTCTTTTTGAAAGAGTTATGAAAGAAATTGACAGAAAAATTTGGATCAGGTCGGATCAGGTCTATGCGCATGATCACAGAGAAAGAGAGTTTTCTATGCATTTATGGACATAAGACAGTTGACAGGGTTATTTTATATCAAACACTGGACTCGTTTTGATTGACCGCTGAGCTGATATAGGCATTAAAGCATTTTTTATAGGGACTCTGTGCTTGTGTCAGGATCAACGGAGCATACTCGAAATGTTTTTTCATCCAAATAGGTGTCAGACAGGGTTGTGTAGCTTCCCCGTGGCTGTTCAATTTATTTATGGGCAGTTGCTTTGAAACATTGAAAGTTAGAGAGTGTGGGTTAAGAATGGCTGAGTTAACCGTCAAATGCCTTTTGTACGCTGACAATCAAGTCTTATTTGCGTCGTCAGCTGACGAGTTGCAAATAATTGTTGACATTAATGAACAGCTCATTAAAAGAAAAGATAATAAAAGTGAATGCAAGTAAGGCGAAAGTTATTATTTTTGAAAGAGAAGAAAGTAAAATGATATGTGAAAAGGTGGACTCTGAGTGATAAGGTAAAAAATTGTATTATAAGAAAAAAGTAAAATCATAGAATAAAATTACAAGTTGTACATTTATTTACAAAAGTACAAAATTCATTTAAGAAATAGCTTTGAAGCGATCATCTCATTTCTAGGGAATGAATAACCGGTGTACGATAACATACATCGTGTATTTATTTATATTATAAAAACCCTTTATATCTTTATATATTACAGTCTTGTTGTTTTTTATACCAAATTTAAACTTGGTTATAGAAAGACCTTGCCTTGCATTTTTTTCTGTTTTAAATTTCATACGTGTTTGTGAATATACATTAAATACTGAGAGGCCAAAATTAATATATTTATTGAAGTGAAAACTTCTTTAGCGGCGTTGTGCACTTTTTTGTAATGGGTAAAAAATGTTAAACTCGCGTCAGGTCACGTGTCCTGATCGAAAATTCGTAAGACGGACAGAGAGTAGACAGCCGGCCCGGCGTAGCAGAGGAAGTAAGGTTTAATTAATTTTCATTTATTAATTAATATAATTTTATTATTAAGATTAGGTTTCGATCGAGTCTACTGAACTGCTTGACGAAATTATTATTATAGAATATTTTGCAGGTGGCCGGAGGCCCTTTTTACTGGAAATGAGGCATTCCATCTCAGTCCTCACGGGTGACAACGCATCTACATTTTGATTTGTAATAGAGGATAGATGTAGATGTCTATTGGCCGCAGCAACCACTTACCATCAAGTGGACTGTGTGCTCGTTTGTCACCCTTATACTATAAAAAAAAAGATACATATGTACTTACACATTATAGATGTAATATTTGTAATATGTTTATACTTTATAGCATTAACCTATATTTTCATAACACCACAATAAGCACATGTGCGGTGTAGGTTTACCAAACAAATAATTTCGAATGAAAATAAATGAAATAAGATAATAATAAATAATCTCCGCCATTCCAAAATATCAAAAATGCACAACGTTAATATTCAAGTTTTCACTTCTGCCGGCACTCCCGGAGTGCAACCCGTCGTTTTTTTTTCTTTAAATTTTTGACACTGGCTACAATCCGATGACCTCTTCAGGAAAACCAAGAGTTTTGTCTATGCGTTACAGGATCAGGTCATTAAATTAATAATTTTTGGAGATCATAAAAGATGGCACTGTTGACATCTGTCGAGCTTTTCTCCATCCCAATAAATCACTTAAGTATGTCATCTTCAGTTGTTCGACGCTTTGCTTTCTAACTCTGAGTATTTACACAGACACAACCTAGCATCCGGGATCCTACACCAGAAGCTCGCTCAGAAGTACAGTCTCATAGATCGAAAAACTTGGCGGAAGTTGAAATCGAAATGTCTCGAAAATGACCGTGTCGGGCTCTGCTGGGACCGAGCCATTGTGGCAGATAGGAATACTCTGCGAATAAGCTGAACACAATCTATTCGCTATAACGAGAAACTCGTGAAAGACGAAACAGAT
This sequence comes from Parnassius glacialis, assembly GCA_033319125.1. Classification (NCBI taxonomy): domain Eukaryota; kingdom Metazoa; phylum Arthropoda; class Insecta; order Lepidoptera; family Papilionidae; genus Parnassius; species Parnassius glacialis. The sequence continues at coordinate 22,321,515 of JAVANC010000010.1, read as the reverse complement.
AAACGAATTAATTCCGGTCAGTCTCGGACTAGGTGACACGTACTCCATGAAGGACCGCTCCGAGCTCAAATACAGAAGTCGGCGCATCGCAATACCACCCGCATTGTCCACAGTCTTCTTTCCCTCGTCCCGTTACCCTCAACCGTTTTGTCTCCGTTTGGTACTAACTGCTTCCGTCTGGTTGGGGTTTATCTCATAATAATAAGAATAAAGACATTAATTTGCATCCTATGGAAAAGTAAAAAAATAATAGAATGTACAAGTACATAGATGACTTCAGATTATTTATTAAACATTCAGCATTATTTATATCAACTTTCTTGAAAAACTACCGTTAGAGATGGCCAGGCGGCACCTGGCTGGCGTACCAGAGACGAACATTGCTTGCGCATAACCGTATCCACTCGCACTTACTCCTCAGCAAACATGCGCCGCAGAACCGAGGCATCCCCATTAGCACCCGAAATGCATAATATTTGTATTGCACTCGCAAGGCGCTGTACTACTGTTGCTGCTCTGATATAGGTATGTGCAATAAAATTGAACAGTCATTCAAATTTTTAACTTCAGTCATGCAACGGGCCTGCTAACTTGCGGTTTATCATGTTGAAAATGAACACTCGCGATTTTTCAATTAACTCGTCGTTCTGTGAACATTTTATTTATCAATAGAATGAGGGCATCCACGACTTTTTCTGCCACCAGTGCGGCGCCATTTAAATGTGAGGTATAAAATTTGACAGTTTTCATAGCGGGAAAGTTAATTTGTTCGGAAAATGTAAAGGTTAATGTTTCTTTCTGTACTATTACCTATATTTTATATTAAAAATAATAGAAATAAATAAACCAAACCACAGATGCGTTACGTTCTTTACGTGGTAGAGCCATGCTGCAGCTATATTAGTAGTATAGTTGTAGCACGAATGGATCGGCTCGACCGGGGAAGGACCACGTGCTCACAGAATACCGGCGTAAAATAGCAGCTTGCTAAAACTGCTGTGTTCGTATGGTGAGTGCAGAGAACCGGAGATCCTTTTTACTGGAAAAGAGGCATTCCATCTTAGTCCGCACGGGTGACAACGTACTCGTATCTGTATTTTGATTCGCAAACGAGGATAGATGTAGATTTCTATGGGCCACAGCAACAACTTACCATCAGGGGTGCTCGTTTGTCACCTTATCCTATATTTTTTTTTTAATAAAATTAGAAAAATAAAAAGGTAAAAATGTGCAAAAAAGTAAAGGGCAAATCACTGACGCATTGTTTTGTGTATATGTGTCACGTTGTTTGTCCGCGATGGACTCCTAAACCACTGAACTGATTTCAATGAAATTTTGCACACTGTGTGCAGTTTGGTCCAACTTAAAAGATAGGATAGTTTTTATCCCGATAAGTGACCCTCAATTTTTTTTTGCTCATCTCAGGAGTTTTTTTAAGTAAGCAAATGGTCGTTGGAAAGGGCAGAACAACGTCTGCCTGGTCAGCTAGTATAATATATAGATAAAGTTTTATTAAAAACTAACTTCTCAATTAAATGACATTGTGTGACAAAAACCTTACCTCGGTGTCAACTAGCGACATCTGGTGAGCAGCAAATTATGAGCCCTCATTAAATATATTTATATATCAGCGAATGGATTTTTCTGAATGGGTAACTAATAAAACCACTATGTAGCGCAAAATGGAGCACACAATAATATTTGCTGAGGAAAAATTTTTCGAAAGTAAAAATGCTATATGCTATACCATGCTATGCTATACCCATGTCAACAGATTTTAAGTAACATGTTTCATTACAAAACCCTTGTAACTAGGCTTACCAATTGTCCTATATTTTCCGGGACGTCGAACATTTGGATTTAATAGAGCCGTCGCGGCTTGTAAGACGCGTAAAGTCCAGGAATTCATTAAACAATCAGTCTCATTATAGTAATCATAAAAAAAATTGTGTCTAAAAAGACAATGTAATCTGTTTTTTTGTTGTTTAAAATTGTTTTCATATGATTATTAAAAGTTTTAACTTTCTCCGATCCCTGTTTTTATTAAAAGAAATTAGAGCCATATCACTTTTACATTCGTGAGTTTCCCATATTTTATTACGTGTATTAAAATCTATTTGAACTAAGTCATCGTAAAATCGTTCTCAACTTATGATATGCTCAAATCCTTTAAGAAAATCTCGGATATGACTTTTGTAGAATTGGCAAGCCTAAACGTAACGTACAGTTGAAGGTATGTTTTTATATTAATTCTTATTGAGAAATATTATCAATTTCAGTTGCACTGCGAGTGTTTTCTATAGGAAACGCTTGATTGCAACCACGACTAATTCGTTGCCCACAATAAAGTGGGCCAATCTCGGACACCGGTCTACTTTCTCGACAGTTTTATTTACTTATCTCGTCGGGAAGCGTTGCCAACAGACCACGGCCAACAGTTTTATGTAACTTTGTTGTCGAAACCGAACGTACTGCGAAATTGTTAATTTTATCTATCCCAGTGTGGACTATTTCTCTTTTATGGCGCCGCTGAAAGCTGGGAATTTTTTCACAAAAAATACTTTTATGTAGTAACAACTTTTTTTTAATAAAATAACATCACAGTCAACAAATCGATTGAAAAACATTAAAGCAATAAGTTTATAATTAAATAGACAAACTAAGAGACGTGACACTAGTGGATATCGTGGGCGTGAAGCACTTATTTATGTCCTTTTTTGTAGCCCCAGTGCTTGTGATCTTCATGACCTCCCTTCTTTCCATGATCATGATGGTGATGATGATGCTCATGATGACCTCCTTCATCATGGTAACCCTTGTGGTCATGATGATGTCCTCCCTTTTCATGGTGACCCTTTTTACCATGTTCATGTTCATGATGGCCGCCGTGCTTGTGGCCTTTGTGGAATTCACCACCCTTTTTGTGTCCATGCTCCTCGTGATGTCCACCATGATGCTCATGATGCCCCCCATCGTGATGATGGTCGTGGAAGTGTTTCTCTTTTTTAAACTCGTCATGTTTGTGAACTCCATGGTGACCCTTTGTCGAGTGACCTTTGTGGTAGTGACCTTTTTCGTGATGACCATGTCCTTTATGTCCTTTCTCGCCATGATGGTGTTCGTGATGATGCCCGTCGTCGTGGTGGTGATGCTTCTTGTGCCCACCGTGCTCGTCGTGGTGTCCCTTATGACTTTCGTGGTGATGGTGGCCTTTCTTACCGTGTTCGTCATGGTGATGGCCCTTGTAACCCTTGTGACCCTTCTCGCCGTGGTCATGGTGATGATGCTCATGATGTTCATGACCACCTCCTTTATCCCATTTGCCACCGTGATGGCTAGCCGCAACCTCCAAGTCTGCGTCCCTTTTATCCCGAGGGAGTTCGCGGCAGCTGACAATAGCCAGCGCCGCTAAGGCAACACAGCATAAAATAAACGTCCTCATGTTCCAACTATGCTGAGGAGATCAAGTTGCTGACTGATACCTACCCTAGCAGATTTAATGTTTTTATACTAATAGGTTTGTTTTTTGGTACTGTATTGAAAATTGTGTAAATAATCAAGGTTGCGTTAAAAATATGCCGCTCAATTGTAGAAAACTTTGTTGCACAGCAGTGGAATACTATGGCTCAATGTTAAAGAAAAAAAATCACCCATTGCAAATACACGTTCTTAGTTTGCTTACGTTATTTTAAACTGGGTTTTTCATTTAACGTTTTAGTGACTTTTAGTGTGGCTACTTTCTATAGGTTTGAATTTTTTTTTAATGTTATTAAGGCAGAATTAAGAGTTAAAACGTGAAAATTCATTTAGTTATAAGTGAAATAACTTTTAAATAGTAGATGCATTAAACTTATTTGACATAAAAATATTACGAATATGTGTTTCAATGAATCCACAAGCTTCAGGACTAGTGTATAAAACTGTGTTTCATGAGCCAGTGGTTTCTCACATATGAATGCGTTGTTAATTTATGTTTTAACTTAAACAAAACTTCTTCTAAAGGAAACAAACAACATTAGGAAACCGGACAAGAGCGAGGACACACGTCGCGCCCTGGGATTTGCCAATAAAGTTAATTATGAATATACTCGTAGATCATACGTACACCTATCCCGGAAATCGAATCTCGACGATTTTATCGCTTTTCGTTACCGATATACAAATGCTGTAAATTAACAAAGACTATATTTATTTATATAAGTAAGTTCGTATAACAGTGTAAACAGTTATAGAAGTACTTACTTTCGTCAAAATAATTTATCATCACCATCGTCATTCCAGTCCTTCACTAGTCCACTGCTGAACATAGCCCTCTCCCAAGGAATGCCTAAAGCACGTTCCAGAGCCACCTGCATCCATTGACTTCCTGTCTTACCGTGTCTTACCAGGTCGTCACTCCATCTAGTGGGCGGACGCCATACACTTCGCCTGCCGGTACGAGGCTTGCCACTCGAGAACCTTTCTTCCCCATCTGTTGTCGGTTCTTCGAGCTATATGGCCCATTGCCACTATGTCGGTTACTCTGGTTCTACTGCTGATATCCTCGTTTTTAAGTCTATCACGCAGAGAAACGCCGAGCATAGTCCTCTCCATAGCTCGTTGAGCGACTTTGAGCTTCTTCATACGGCCAGTAGTGAAGGACCACGTCTCAGATTCAAAGGTCATCACTGGCAACACGCACTGGTTGTACAATCTAGTTTTGAGGTTTTGAGGTATGTCTGACGAGAACATGTGTCGTAAACTCCCGAACGCTGCCCAGCCGAGTTGAATCCGTCGATTGACCTCTCGATTGGAAATTGGTCTTTAGTTCTTCAAGAGAGTGTTGTCGCCTTTCTTGAAGAACAAGACCATCGCACTTCTGGTTCACGCCTCCGCCACCATTGAGGACGGAATTAAAATGCTCAGAACACCAAAATAACTCGCAAAAAAATTTTCACTACATGCTCACCAGCCCTCAGGCTGGTGAGCATGTGGTGGAATTTTAAGAAGAAACAAATGTCTGGTGACTGGTGCGAAGAAACGAATAGCTGAAACGAATAGCAGGACTGTAAAAACTACCGTAGAATCAGCCTGCTTAGCATTGTGGGAAAACTGTGTGTTGATTAAGAGTTATGTGAAAGAACTTGACGGAAATATTTGGGGTGTGCCAACTGGATTTCGAAAGGGGATGGGATTTAAGGGTCAAGTCTTTTTTATGCCCATGACCATAGAGAGGTTTTTGGTCAGAAACTTCTCTGTGATCTAAAGGCCAATGATAGAGTAAACAGGGTTGCTTTAACGTTGGCCCCGTTTGGATTGAGCGCTGGGCTGATACAGGCATTAAAATCTCTATATAGGTTTACTCTAGTATCTGTGTCAGGACTAACGGGCTTACTCTGACTGATTTCGCGTTTGTAAAGATGCTAGACAGTGTTGTGTAGCTTCCCCTTGTCTGATCAGTCTACTTAGTGAAAGAAAGAACAGTTAGCCGTCAAATACCCCTTGTAGGTCGACGATAAGTCATATATAAGACGTCGCCGGGCAAATGATAGCTACTTCAATTAATATATCTTTAAAAGAAAAGCGAATGAAAGAGTATGAAAGTGATGGTTTTGAAAGAGAAAAAACGATATGTGAAATAAGAATACAGGATAGAGCTAGTGGATGAGTTTGTATATTTACGATATGTATTTAGCAGAGATGATAGAAATATAGAACGAATAGTTAATAATAAATAAAGCAATAATGAATGCGGTAAGTGATAAAACAGCATAAAATGTATGCTTCATAAGTGACTGACAAAGTCAGCCCACCCGACGCAGAAGACTATTAGAAACTTGATCGAACAAATTGGCAATATATTTAAGATGGGCCAATGTTGGTGCGAACAAGTTGACGACAGCTTGTACAAACAATGTTTTGTACAAAGTACAAAAAAAAACGCGACAAAATGAAATTCACACTGAACAGGTCGACTGTTACGAACTTACGATTGCATGGAAATGTTGTTGGAACTTTGATAGCAAATTACCAACTCTGTTAAAGTTTGCTATTAGCTATTAGAGTTAACATTTAGCTAAGTACCTAAAACTCATTTTAAAAAGAAATGCTTGGAATAAATCTCAACGAAAATCAACACAAATTATATAATTAATAAAACACAAATTTTATGATTACGATTACAAATGGCAGAGAAAAGTGCAAAGGCGCGACCACCATCACCGCACTATTCGTATGAGATCGCTTCCGAATTTTGAAAAATCCTGTGAAGCCGCTCGAAATAGACTTCAGATGTCGTCCACAGAATACTTTGAATAATCTGTTATCTGTGCTGGAGCCCTCACGACGTAACCATTTTGAGGTGTCGCACGCGTTTTTCGGTAACTATATTTTACGAGTATGCATATCAGAGTACCGTTGAAATCAGTGGAATATGTATTCGAATATCGCAATAGGTATAGGAATATTTAATCCAACTTATTGTTCGAATAGTTCGAGTATTCGAATGCAAGCTCTAAATAGAAATGTCGGTGTTAAGGTCTCTTGCTGATCATGTCTTGCTGAACTTAGTATTGTAAATTACGTCACTACAGAAAGACAATCTTCCACCAGCGCTGAATCCTGATTCTCTTTACCAATTTTTTATCGTAGACTAGTGAAACAGTGTCGTCTGTCTGTCTCGTAAATCATTTTATATATATCAGAAAGAGAGCATACTTACCTACTTAGCTGTATTTCCTAATACCGCAAGTACACATTCAGAAGTACTTCATCTTCTGTAGGGTATGATGTAAGTATTTCACTCACTTCCTCGGGTTTTGACTGATATAAAATAATCTTTGCTACGTTTGAATCGCATAATATATATTTACGTTGTATTTATTGTCGTGCAGCGGCTTTGTAATGTTAAAATAACAGCTTTTTACTAAATGTATAATATGAATGTATATACGGTACTTATAACAAAAACACAATTTTTAAAAATTGTGTCTGTCTGTCTGTCGGTCTGTCTGTCTGTTTGTTCAGGCTAATACCAAAACGGCTGGACCGATTTCGACGGCACTTTTACTGGCGGATAGGTGATGTTCTAAGGAGTAACATAGGCTACTTATATTTGAGAAAAGGAGTTACAGTTCTGAGTAAAATAATTAAAACCCTAAATTACACGCGGGCGAAGTCGCGGGGAACAGCTAGTATGAAATAAAATGTTCTAAAGCAGTGTTCATAAAATTTAATATTGATCATGTCACTCGTGTTTGGGTGTTGTTATAATAGAACAATCATAGGACAGTTAATTACTTAAGTTTTGTGGCGTGGCGTGATAGTTTAAAGCGCATACAAAACATCGGAAACTTGAAATAAGTTAAACACGATAAAAATTAGCTTTTCTAAATATTTTTGCATATTAATTCTTGTAGTGTTATGCTACTTACTTATCATTTTACATTAATTTAAATCCATTTTTCCATTCTGTTTCGATTTTCTGCATTCACTTCAAAACTGGATATTTTACATCACCTTTATTTCCATAGGATCCTGTAACGATTTTAAACCATAAGAACACAATCACAAATCATTTCTACTTCGTATTTTCACATTATCAGCACTTTTAAATTGGTGTCAATGAAGTCTACCTTTTTTCGATCTTTTAGTTAGTTTTCCTTAACTCTACAATTTCGGGCTTTGTGTGGGTAGTTGCGCTACTTTTTTTCCTATATCAATAATATCTCCTTTTCCACTTAAATCTTGCCGTTTTCTTATTACAAGCCTAAAACTAAAATTTGACATGTTTTGTTATTGTTGTTTATTTGGTCTCCATGGAAATTATATCCAAATTTGCTACCGGTCTGTTGTTTCTATTTCGATAATTCCACATAAATACTCTTTCCTCTTGACCATTTACAAAAAAATTGCATTTAATTTAAATAATTTTTCCGTTCTCTCTAGAAAGATATAAAAGCCGAACAATCGGTGAAGAAATTCAGTCTTGCTTCAGTTCTCGAATTGGAAGCATCTTCTAAAGGCCTTATCCCGGGGCCGCTCTGCCCCGGGATCCTGCAAGCCTCTGTCCTGCCTGAAGCCACTGGACTCTACGAACCTCTGCTCTATCTGAAGTCGCTGGACTCTACAAACCATTGCTCTGCCTGAAGTCGCCGGGATCCTACAAGTCTCTGCTCTACCTGGAGTCGCCGGAACCTGCAAACCTCGGTTCCGCCTGAAGTCACCGGAACCTGCAAACCTCTGTCCCGCCTGCAGTCACCGGATCCTGCAGGTTTCTGTGATGTCTGAAGCCGCTGAGGATCCTGCAAGCCCCTGTCTGGCCTGAAATCGCCGGATCCTGCAATTACCACATTCACCGGAGGTCGTCGCCTAGAGACGCCCACGCCTTCTCACCTACGCCGTGCGTGCTCGTTCCAGGCGCTGAGAGCACACCTTGGATCTTCCGACTCAGCTTCGGCACTAATCTCTTTTTTTATTACTTTTTTAAAATAATCTGTAAATCGCATCATCCATCCTCATATTCATACTCCATTTTTGTTATATAAAATTGTAAATATTTTTGAATCTTAAATATATTATTTGTTTTGTGGTATTTTTGTTGTTTTGTTGCTCTTAGGTTAGATTCTTTTTGTTCTTAATTGTCTCTACGCGACAGTTTGGCGCCCAACGTAAAAGTCCTCTTTCTCTCTTAATTCTTCACCTTTACTGCGCCTTGTCTAGTCCCTTTTGATTTAATTGCTTTCCCTTTCGTTCTTAACTTATTATTCATCATTCATTTACACATCCTTTTCATATCTTCAAAATTCTAAAACAAAACTTCTTCTAGTTTTTCAACTTATCTGGATTGTATTTAGGCCTACATATAACACTTCATTTACATTCATCACTCTAAGTTACATTCATCACTATAATATTTTTTATTCTAGATAACTTAGAGGTACGATTTTTAATAATATTTTTATTTCTTAAACTTAACTTTACACGTAATTATAACAATGAAAAGGGTTATTAAGTACGAATTCCTTAACAAGGCCGAACTTGAATACGAAGTGAAGATTAGATGTGAGGAACCAGCTAATACTGTTTTGCTTCTAAAAAAACAAGTTTTACGTTTAGTTGCGAATTCTCACCCTGAAGATATTCTGACTTCTCCAATTCCGATCGAGGATGACTTGTCTCAAATTGATTCTACATTGACCTATCTGGACTGTAAAATTAAAAAATTTTTACAAGGTGAAACCAAATATTTACGACTAATAGAAACTTTTATTAACCATGTTTTTTACAGATTAGAGCGTATAGATACTGACTTATATCCAGACTTTAAAGCTAATTTCGAGACTTTGAAGATGAAATATGACGCTATGGCTAAACAATTCGAATCCTTGACTCCACCTTCAACTGAAAATGACGTTCCATCACTTGACCCTCCTGTTGACCCGACTGTTACGGTTGACCCGACTGTCACGGAACTCCCTCTTGTTTCTCAAACTTCTATTCAGGTCCATACCCCGTATCCTCCACCACCACCTCAATCTTTTTCTCCAACCAACGTCTTCAAAGATCTGAAAAGACACACCTTCAATGGTAAAAGCTGTCCAAGATCCTTTCTTCAAAAACTGGAAGAATACTGTATAGCTCGTGGCTTGTCCAAAGACTTGTTGATTTCACAAGCGTTTGAAATTTTCACTGACAATGCTCTTCATTGGTTCAGATTTAAATATAATCAGAATCCAAACTTAACGTGGAACGAACTTTCTTCATTATTAATCAAAGACTTTGGTGGTTTTGATTATGATCACAAACTTTTAGAAGCGATTAGGAATCGAACTCAAGGTCGAGATGAACCTATTGTCATCTATATTTCCATCATGTCTGGAATGTTTTCTCGTCTTTCGAAGAAACTTTCTGAAACAGAACAATTGGAGATTATTTTGAGGAATATTCGCCCATGTTATTCTGTCTTCGTAGCTCTAAAAGACATTGACTCTATCGACTCTCTTTTGGCTACTTGCCAAAACTATGAAAAATTCCTAGACAGAGACAAACAATTTAAAGAACCAAATGTACAACAAAGTCCTCTTATTTCTGAATTCAACTACAAGCATTCCACTTCAAGTTCAGTTGACTCTTCAAATTCTTCTAATAACTCACGACCTTCTCCTCCCCTCATGAATAAATTCACTTCATCCTACAAATACCCTTCTAGGCAAGTTAATAGTCTCTCTCAAACTAAAGCTCCTCAAGAAAGCTCCTTTTGTGTTCGCTGTCGTAAACAAGGTCATTCTTTGAACACCTGTACTCAACCACGATTCGTGATTTGTTTCAAATGTGGTCTTAAGGGTTTTAAAACTGCAGATTGCCCTACTTGTTCTCCCAAACCTAATACTAGTTCAAAAAACTAACTACTGACTTGAAAAGTAACTTAAACTTTGATAACGACGATTGGACTAATTGGATTAAAACAATTCAAAACTTCTTTTCTTGTTACAAAATCTCTTCTACACTCTACTCCAAGGAACAAGATCTTAATCGTCCATTCGTTAATGTCAAAATTTATAACTTAACTTTATCTGGCTTACTAGATTCTGGCAGTTCAGTAACTATTCTGGGTAATAATTCTCATTTGGAAATTCTTAAACTGGGCTGCAAACTTTTCAAGTCAGATCTTATTACTGTCTCTACTGCTAATAATCAAAAAGTTAATTCCTTGGGTTATTTTGACTTACCTATTCATTTCAATAATCAAACTCATTTAATTAAAGCTTACGTTTTCCCCGAAATATTTCCTTCGCTAATATTATGTATTGACTTTTGGAGAAAATTTAATCTTTTACCTAGTGTTTTATCTTCTCTTAACTTTACAGAATCTAAATGTTCTGCTACCGAAACTAAAGATACTAAAGTTTTACCTTATGAGCATTTAACTCCTAGTCAAAAGAACATCGCTAATGACATCATCCAACGCTTCAAGACAATTTCTTTTGAAGAAAAAGGTATCCTGGGATGCACACACTTAATCACCCACAAGATTGACACTGGTGATTCTCTTCCAATCAAACAAAGATGTTACAGACTGTCTCCTGAAAAACAAAAAGCGTTAATTAATGAAGTTGACAAGATGCTGCGATGGAACGTCATTGAACAATGCGAAAGTCCTTGGTTATCTCCAGTTCTCATCACTCCGAAGAAGAATGGTGAATGGCGTTTCTGTGTTGACAGCAGGAAGCTTAACTCAATTACACGTCGTGATGCTTATAAGTTACCACTAATAAGCGAAATTTTGGACAACCTGAAGAATGCCAAATACTTATCAAGCATTGACATTGCGAAAGCATTTTGGGAAATTCCCTTGAATCCTGCGGACAAAGATAAAACTGCCTTTTATGTACCTGGAAGAGATATGTTTAGATTTAAAGTAATGCCTTTTGGCCTCACCAACTCACCTGCAACTCTACAAAGATTAATGGATATGCTGTTTACTCCTGAATTTGAGAACAAGGTATTTTGCTATCTGGACGACATTGTTATTATTAGTGACACTTTTGATGAACACATATCGCTTCTCATGAAAGTTCATGAAAAACTATCATATGCCAATCTAACTATTAACTTTGAGAAGAGTCAATTCTTCAAGAAAGAACTGAAATACCTTGGTTTTCTTGTGGACGAGTATGGTCTACGTGCAGATCCAGATAAAATAAAAGCTATTTTAGAATATCCTGTACCTACTTGCAGAAAAGAAGTACGAAGATTCATAGGCACATGCAGCTGGTTCAGAAGATTCATTCCAAACTTTAGCACTATTGCCTCTCCACTCAACCAACTAACCTGTTCCGGGAAGAACGCTCCTAAATTTTTATGGAATTCACAAGCTGCAGCTGCTTTCCAGAAACTTAAAGAAGCTTTGGTAACTGCTCCTGTCCTTGCTTGCCCTAACTTCGAACTACCCTTCTCTGTACATTGTGATGCATCAAATTATGGCATAGGAGCAATGCTTACTCAACATCAAGATGACAAAGAAGTGGTGATCGCTTACATGAGTAAAGCACTAAATAAAAATCAACAGAACTACTCAACTACTGAAAGAGAAACATTGGCTGTAATAACTGCATTAGAACATTGGCGATGTTACCTAGACAATGGTAAAGAATTTACAATATATACTGATCATGCTGCGCTTAAATGGTTTCAGAATTTATCAAACCCATCAGGAAGACTTGCTCGCTGGACTTTACGCTTATCATGCTTTAACTTTGTCATAAAACATAAAAAAGGAAAGGATAACGTTGTTCCAGATTTATTATCAAGACATAAAAATCAAGAACGTCCTGATACACGAGAAACTTCACCTCAAGGCGTACATCCCATTACGATTGAAGAACCACCTGATCGTAGACTTGAACACTACAACAAAATTTTTCTCTGATGTTCCAACAATCCAGACGCATATCCCAACTACACTATCAGGGATAACAAACTTTACCGCTGTATCCATTCTCCCGATCGTCTAAACGATGACTTTATTTGGAAAGAAGTTCCACTACCTCAAGATAGACAGGCACTTATTGAAGCTAACCATGGTTCCCCTTCAGAACTCCATCTTGGTATCTTCAAAACATTCAAGAAAATATCATTAAAATACTATTGGCCTGGTATGTTTAAGGACATTGCTGAATTAATCTCGACTTGTGAAACCTGCTTAACCTACAAACACCCTAATCATTCTCCCTATGGTCTTATGGGTAAACCCAAACTTTGCTCCAGACCTTTTCAAACTATATCCTTAGATCTTATGGGTCCATTGCCAATGACTCGAAGACGAAATCAGTATATTCTAGTAATTAACTGCAATTTTACTAAATATACTATGATTTTTCCCCTTAAACGTGCTACTTCAGCTAATATTATTAATGTTTTGGAAAATTCAGTTTTTCTAGTTCATGGCATTCCTCAAACTATTATAATGGACAACGCTGTTCAATTTCAGTCGCGAGAATTCCACTTATTTTTAAATTCTTATAATGTTCCTTGTATTTTTCACACAGCTTTATATTGTCCTCAGGTTAATCCTACGGAGAAGTTTAATAGTACAATTATTACAGCTCTAGCATCTCTAGTAGGAGACGATCATAGATCCTGGGACAACCATCTTGCTAAGATTCAGTACGCAATGAACAGCGCTACAAATGTAGCTACTGGTTTTACTCCAAATTTTTTAGTCTTTGGTAGGGAAACAATACCTTGTGGTTCCTTCTATACTCCAACTCAGAACCTCGAGGAATTGGTATTTATGCCTCGTGATATTTACGCGTCTAATGCTGGTCTCCTCTCATCTATATTTCACAAAGTTCAAACTAAACTTCACATAGCTCACGCTAAAAATAGCGCTCGCTATGATCTTCGTCGGTCTTTTAAAGAATTTAATGTGGGAGATACTGTTTGGCGTAAAAACCATGTTTTAAGCAATGCAGGCGCATACTTTAATGCTAAACTTGCCCCTAAGTTCATCAAGTGCAAGGTGATAGCTAAACTGTCACCACTAGTCTATGTGCTTGAAGACCCTAATGGAGTTAGAGGCAAGTGGCACATCAAAGATGTAAAATCATAAATTTTCTTAACTTTTATTAACCGTTAATTTGTATATATGTATAAATATCACCATCATTCTCACCTTATTATTTTATTTCTTTTAATTTATTTGTTTGTTTGATGATCCAGTGTTTCACATCAACACATCTTGCTTTAGGACCTCGAACTTTCGTTGGTTAATCGTCACTTTTTATTTTTATTTCAGACACATCTCGTTGGTGATGTTGCTGATCTCTGGCTTTGAGCCCTACCGCTCTGGCCGTTCTTAATCTTTACTTAAGTCATAGCGACTAAAGCTTACTTGAGGTATTTCTTTATCTTTATCTTCACTTGGGAGCGGCTCACTACTCCCTTAATTTTCTTTACCTTTATCTTCACCTGGGAGCAGCTGACTACTCCCTTAATTTTTTATCTTCACTTAGGAGCGGATGACAACTCCCTAAATAAGCGTGAATGTCCTTTCGAAAAACACACATTTAGAGTGGTGTCTCTTCGACTAATTTATTTTTTTTCCCACGCAGGAGCGGATGACTACTCCTTAAATAAGCCTTAATGTCATTTTGAAAACACACTTTTAGAGTGGTAGTCATTGAATGTGAACTCCACCCTTACCTGAATGCAGATGATGAATGTAAGAGATAGTATATCTGATTTTGACTGGTGATGTCTGTTTCTGCAAAGCTGTGTTTTTATGGTTTATTTTAGAATGTATATATCAAAATTTTTGCTGAGTCAAAAATTTTCCAGGGTCGGGCGGAAAATGTAGTGTTATGCTACTTACTTATCATTTTACATTAATTTAAATCCATTTTTCCATTCTGTTTCGATTTTCTGCATTCACTTCAAAACTGGATATTTTACATCACCTTTATTTCCATAGGATCCTGTAACGATTTTAAACCATAAGAACACAATCACAAATCATTTCTACTTCGTATTTTCACATTATCAGCACTTTTAAATTGGTGTCAATGAAGTCTACCTTTTTTCGATCTTTTAGTTAGTTTTCCTTAACTCTACAATTTCGGGCTTTGTGTGGGTAGTTGCGCTACTTTTTTTCCTATATCAATAATATCTCCTTTTCCACTTAAATCTTGCCGTTTTCTTATTACAAGCCTAAAACTAAAATTTGACATGTTTTGTTATTGTTGTTTATTTGGTCTCCATGGAAATTTTATTCAAATTTGCTACCGGTCTGTTGTTTCTATTTCGATAATTCCACATAAATACTCTTTCCTCTTGACCATTTACAAAAAAATTGCATTTAATTTAAATAATTTTTCCGTTCTCTCTAGAAAGATATAAAAGCCGAACAATCGGTGAAGAAATTCAGTCTTGCTTCAGTTCTCGAATTGGAAGCATCTTCTAAAGGCCTTATCCCGGGGCCGCTCTGCCCCGGGATCCTGCAAGCCTCTGTCCTGCCTGAAGCCACTGGACTCTACGAACCTCTGCTCTATCTGAAGTCGCTGGACTCTACAAACCATTGCTCTGCCTGAAGTCGCCGGGATCCTACAAGTCTCTGCTCTACCTGGAGTCGCCGGAACCTGCAAACCTCGATTCCGCCTGAAGTCACCGGAACCTGCAAACCTCTGTCCCGCCTGCAGTCACCGGATCCTGCAGGTTTCTGTGATGTCTGAAGCCGCTGAGGATCCTGCAAGCCCCTGTCTGGCCTGAAATCGCCGGATCCTGCAATTACCACATTCACCGGAGGTCGTCGCCTAGAGACGCCCACGCCTTCTCACCTACGCCGTGCGTGCTCGTTCCAGGCGCTGAGAGCACACCTTGGATCTTCCGACTCAGCTTCGGCACTAATCTCTTTTTTTTATTACTTTTTTAAAATAATCTGTAAATCGCATCATCCATCCTCATATTCATACTCCATTTTTGTTATATAAAATTGTAAATATTTTTGAATCTTAAATATATTATTTGTTTTGTGGTATTTTTGTTGTTTTGTTGCTCTTAGGTTAGATTCTTTTTGTTCTTAATTGTCTCTACGCGACATTCTTCAGTATCCTTTACCAACCTGTAAAAATTCTGTACATGACATACTTTTTCATACTTGGTTTGGCTATAGACACACAGTACCTACTAGGCATTTCGTAGATCACGCGCTGCTCTTGTTCACAGACTTGGTATTTACGTCCGACGCAAACGGAATGGTTTGTCAGCCATATGTTGGAAGCTATAAGATCTTCTCCACATTCCACATACGTCACCTCTTACAAAAATAAAAATTAAATAACGGCAAGCTAATGCAATTGTCATCTGTGGAAAAAGCTCACCACTCTTAAGATGACAAAAATGCTCTTTCGTTTTCTTTCTGGGAAGATCTCTGAAAGCTTTTTCTCCAGAGTAAATTCCACGCATGTTCTATGAGATTGGGATCGATGGACTGTGTGAACCACTCTTACACTCGTTGAAACAATTCATCACCATTCAGTGTGCACATGCATTATCATGCATGAACAACCTGCAATTTTTGCCGTTGCATGAATTAACCGGCACGACCGGGGTAGCACGGCTTCACAGAAAACTAGCGCTAAGCAGGGCATGATTTACCTACAGGCTAATAAGGCTAGAGCCTAGAGCGCAAGGTCCGAGGAGGCGCTGAGCTTGCTTTGGCAAAATTCAATTTTTACAAAATAAAATTTGATATAGGTTTTTTTTTATAAAATAGGGGTGACAAACGAGCCCACAGTCTACCTGATGGTACCTAAGTGGTTGCTGTGGCCCATAGACATCTACATGTATCATCGATTGCGAATTAAAATGCAAATGCGTTATCAGCCGTGAGGACTAAGATAGAATTCCTCTGTTCCAGTAAAAAGGGACTCCGGTTCTCTACACTCACCATACGAAACACAGCAGCATTAAGCTGCTATTTTACGCTGGTATTCTGTAGTACCATTCATAATAAATTTAAAAAAAATAGCGTGTAATTTTATACACACGTACGAAGTGAAACTTCTTTACGAAATATTCTTTTATTTTATATTTTACATCTGCCTCTGTTCTGTAAGTTAAGTGGTGTAAGTTTTTTGTCTGTTTCAGTTATGTGTTTGTGTAAAGATGAGTGTTCTGATTTGTTATGGAAGTACGTTCTGAGCGAAAGTATTTGTTTGTTGTGTAAATTGTGTATATCTATCAATCCTCTTCCCCCTTCTTGGCGTGGTAGTGTAAGTCTCTGTTATGCATGATTTTGGATGATGTTTTCTGTGTTTAGTTAGAAGTATATTTAGTGTGCGTTGTAGTTTTTTGATGTCAGTTTTTGACCATCGTATAATTCCGAAAGAGTATGTGAGAATAGCTATTGCAAACGTGTTGATGGCTTTAATAGTGTTTCTGGAGTTGAGGTTTGTTTTTAAGATAAGGTTGAGGCGATGTGAGAATTTTTTGAACAGTTCTTGTTTTGTAATATTTTGTTGAATGCGTCTGGACCTTTTAAAAACTAAGTATTTGTATGTACTGTGTTCATCTATTGGTTTAATTGATTCACCTGAATTGAGTGTGTAACTACTTTGAATCTTGCCTTTTATAATAGACAATATTTTTCATTTATCTACTCCGAATGACATACAAATATCTTGAGAAAATTGTTGTGTTGTGTCTGCTAATTGGAATAGTGTATTTTTGTATTGCCAGTGATAACTTACGGAACAGAGACGTGGTCCTTCACTGCTAGCCGTATGAGGAAGCTCAAGGTCGCTCAGCGAGCTATGGAGAGGGCTATGCTCGGAATTTCTCTGCGTGATAAACTTAGGAATGAGGATATCCGCAGTAGAACCAGAGTAACCGACATTGCCCAACGGATTAGTAAGCTGAAGTGGCAGTGGGCCGGCCATATAGCTCGAAGAACCGACAACCGATGGGGAAGAAAGGTTCTCGAGTGGCAGCCTCGTACCGGTAGGCGAAGTGTAGGGCGTCCCCCCACAAGATGGAGTGACGACCTGGTAAGACATGCAGGAAGTCGATGGATGCAGGTGGCTCGGGACCGTGCTTTGTGGCATTCCTTGGAGGAGGCCTATGTTCAGCAGTGGACTTGTGAAGGGCTGTAATGATGATGATGATGATGATGATGATTTTTGTCTGCTGCATATAACTTTATGTCATCCATGTACATAATGTGTTAGGGTATATTGCGTGTTATTGTTTTTCAATGTAAATCCTATGTCATTATTATTTAGTAAGTGTGAAAGTGGATTGAGGGCCACGCGAAACCACAGAGGACTTAGGGCATCTCCTTGAAATATACCACGTTTTATACAGATTGGTTCAGTAGTTACACTCAAAGAGGATTGATTAATTTTAACCACAGTTTGCCAATTTTGCATAGAAGTTTTTAAGAATAGTTTCAGTGTTGGGTGAATTTTATACAGCTTTAAGACATCTAATAACCAGCTATATGGTACTGAATCTAAAGCCTTTTGGTAATCGATAAACATTGTATGAATATCTTTCTTGCTTTTAACAGCGCTCTTCAAAATAATTGCATCAATAGTAAGTTGTTCTTTAAATCCTTGGCTATTCTTACGATATACCTTTTGTTGTTCTGTTAGAATATTATTTTTGGTTAAATTTTCATATACTAAGTATTGTCTGTGCCTGGCGATTTCCAGTTATGTGTGCGTTTGAGGACTTCTATAAATGTATTTATTGGTATATATTCAAATTTAATTTCTGGTATTTCTGGTGTTGCCTCATTGATCCAGTCTGCGTGATTATTGTGCGATACTGGATTTTCCCAGATGTTGGCCCAGAATTCCCGCAAGGTTTCGGACGAAGGTGTCTCCAGATTTTGGTTACTGGAGTCTCTGTTATTAGATGTAAGGTTTCTGTAAAATAATTTTTCATTGTTGGTAAATTTTGTGTTTTGTACTTTGCGGTTCGTGCATGTTATATATCTTTTAAGTTTACTGGATGCTGCATTTAATTTTTGTTTTAAAGTGTTCAAAAAGTGTTCTAGTTCTGTATTCGAGTTTTCGTGTTGTGCGTGTATTTGGTATTTTCTCTTTGTTTCTTCTACTGCAGCTACTACTTTTTTACTTCTGCTACCGTTAATGAAGTATGTCAGTCTGCCTATGTGTGCTCTTAAATTTTCGATTTTCCTTTCTAATCTGACCTGCCATGTTGGTTTTTTCTTTGTATATGTTCGTCTTTCATTTTTTATGGAGTGTGATATTTTAGCTACATTGCATTTAGCTGCCGTCCATGCTGCACAATCAATTTTTGTCTGCAATGTGATGAAATCGGTGTCTAAATTTACGTTCTTAGGAAGCATGACAGAGTTTATGTAAGTAACTATAGTAGTGAACTTTCTAGACGATTTCTGCTTAGGAATGTATGGCCTATTAGTGCGGTGTGTATCTGAAAAATATTGTTGAGCTTCAACAAGTCGAATTAGCCTAGTGGAGTCTAGGAGTGGCCTATTGCCATCCGTTTTCAAAAAAAATCTTATAATGGATTTAATTTTTTTTGAAAGAAAAACCGTCATCTCATGAGGTACCTGAAGGACCAACAGCTGATTAGTGACCGCCAATACGGTTTCCGTCGGGGTAGCTCAGCTACTGATATTCTAATTTACCTAACTCATAGATGAGCGGAGGCAGTAAATTCCAAGGGTGAGGGCTTGGCCGTTACTTTGAACATAGCGAAGACCTTCGATCGGTTTTGGCTCAAAGCGCTTCTTTCGAAGCTTCCTTCCTAATGATTCCCGGGAAATTGTGCAACTATTGTGCACGTCAAGCCACTTGCCGCAGTGATCTAAATTCGACCTGGAGGACATAATTGCGAAAGAACTGTCTGATTTTGTCTATTATCGTTTTACGCCTGCTGAACAGATTTCAATAAGATGATGAGATAGACTGACTGCATCCTGAAGAGACCTTTTACCGTGAGTAAATACTTAATTCCCACGTCCCGCGCGAAAATTAGATTTAATGTGGACGAAACAGTGGGGTGAAAAGCTAGTAGAATATAAAAATAAAAATCTAGTACATAAATTCGTAGGCTAGGTAGGCACAGACAGAACAGACCGAGGATGGGGCGCATATTCATAGTTAGCCTAGAGTTGTCAGAACTCTAAATCAGGCGTTGGTGTTAAGTACAAATATTTTTACGTCTCACCGTCGACATCATCAGGTGACCCATCCCCCTAACATGGTGAGTGTTAAAGAAAGATCTACTCCAGGACGGGACTCCGATCTGTGCGCATACTACCTACTCGAGGCAGACGCAGCACATGACTAAGGCACTCCCTCTCATTATCACCGTGAATATCTCAAGTTGTCCTCTTATTCGTCTTATTTATCCGTATTTATCTTACCCAGGGTTACAAATTGAAACACTCCATTGCGCCTCGGGCGAGTTTGTACTTAGTTCAGAGAGGATATCCGTTCTCACTATCCTTGAAAACAGGGAACTGTCCATCCTTTGACTCCGCATATACAGTGACGACCATTCCCGCGTCTATGGGTGCCTTTATAAGTCCCACAATGCATGTTCCCTGTTGGACCTTCAGCTGACCTCTCACCCGGATAGCAATTAGATTTCATCTCATTATACTTACATGTATACGAATTGAAAAAACCAAGATGAATATATATTTTGAACAGTGGTAGAGCCACGCGGCATCTTTTGCTGTCGCACGGATGGGCCGGCTCGAACCGGGGTAGTACCACGACCTCACAGAATACCAGCGTGAAGTAGAGGTTTACCTCTGTGTTTCGCTTGGTGAGTGCAGGTGGCCGGAGGCCCTTTTTACTGGAAATGAGGCATTCCATCTTAGTCCTCACGGGTGACAACGCATCTACATTTTGATTTGTAATAGAGGATTGATGTAGATATTTATGGGCCGCAGCAACCACTTACCATCAGGTGGACTGTGTGCTCGTTTGTCACCCTTATCCTATAAAAAAAAATATTGCAGTACGTGCTGGATTTTGCGTGTAGGTACTCAAAATCCGGCACGTATTATTTATTTAGTGCTACTATTAATTACTAATAACATTATTCAACAATAAAATAGCGACTTAAAAGTGAGAAGTTAATGTATTAAAGTTCAAATAAAACAACGTTATATTTTTTGCCTAATCTATTGATACAATCCTCAACAACAAATACTGGAATACTACAAGATGCTAAGCTGTTAAAAGTTAATTAAAATATCTTATCCTTACTTGTTACCACTAGTTTTAATTAAATTCATATTAGATTTTATATAATAAATCACATCAACAACTTTCAGTTGCAAATCTAACTAAAGGAACATAATGCTAACCCTTGTTCGTACAACGGGTGTTACACACCTCAAATCAAAATATTTTAATTTAGTCCTAATAAATTAGGACCTGTGAAAAAAATCATTTAGACTTTACAATTAATAAAAAAAATTGAACGCATTTATACAGCATTTTCCAATATTTCTTTATGATAAATGTAGCAATCAGCATACATAGTATTATGATTTTTGTAGAGGGCATAGACAATTTACAAAAATATCTGCGAAATTTTTATTATACTTTTGAAAATTTATTTTTATAATATATATCAAACTTTTTCCCTTATTATAAATTAATGTACCTATATTATTAAAAATAATTTCATAACATCATTATTCAAGCGAAGGCATCTCCGAAAATGAATGTAATGCATCAGAATAATATAATGTACCCAGTTAAAAGAGTTGGTACAATTTTCTTATGAATTTAAAACCTAGATTTAAAGATTTTTTTTTATTTCATACTTGAGGATTGTAGTATTCATGTACTATGTGATTATAAGTTATATATTTTCATATATTTTTTTTAATTTTATTTGATTTTAATAAATCACTTAAATGACAACGATAGAATGTTACATTTAAAACTCCAATATACAATGCACAAAAGCCTCTCAATATAATTAACTTAAAAAATAGTTTAGTTTTTCTAAATTTGAAGTGAACTAAATAGAACCTTAAATAATAATTTTTCAGGTCACGCCATATATTGCAAATACATAGATGAATCACAAAAATAACTGATCACAAGAAAAATTTATTAATTTTCAACATAGGCCATTATTTTGCCCACATATTAAATCTGAAATAATAGCAAATGTACAATTTCTTTCGGACACATGTAAATTACGCTTAAAATATTATGTAATAGTGAAAATATTTGTTAACTTAAGAGTATATAAAACCTCAACCATAATTATACGGTTATATCTATACTTCATAAAAATACGCCACTTTTATGTCGAACAAGCTGCGAAATGTATAATATATTTAGTTTTACTTTTCATTGCATAACCTTAAATTTACATTAAAGAATTTTAATAAGATATAAAATGACTATAGTATAAAGAGTAAATATGAGATGTGCATGCTTATTTTAATTATGCTTTTTATTGCAGCCTGTGTCTCTCATAGAGGTATTATACATAAAATAAGTGATTCGAACTTCAGTAAGCAGGTATATTTTTTACTTAGGTAGCAAAAAACTGATTTAGTTTTTCTCCTTTGGACAATCTCTTTTATTTTTTTATAAATAACAGCTCTATAGTATTTAATAAGCTACTTATTAGTTCACAATATAGCGCTTAATTTTAAACTAGTTAAGATGAAAGCCACGCTCGTTGGTCGCAGCTAGCAGCCTTTCACGAAGCACTTCCTTGCAAGAGTACTCGGGTAATTTTAGGTAGTGCACGCATGTATTCACGGATGGGTATGAACCGTCGCCAGCATCAACCTTAGAAACAATGATACAGTAAATTAATATAAATTGTACGTGGTGTAAGATGAGAGATAATATGTCCACTTTTATCCAAGTGTCAGACTCATCTACACGCTGTGGAGCCCTGCAATTCAACGAGTAAGACTCATGCGTCCGACAGATAGGAAAATCAATCCGAAAATGATGAACACAGATTTCATTCTGGTGAGTGATAAAAGCATAACCAGTACGTGTGTTCTCTGCAAGCCCGTCTTATCGAACGTGCTGAGTTTGGGGAAATCTTTCAAGAAATTTATGTTTGTGGGTGCATTCTTAGATCAATAAAGCTGGTGATGTTGTCAATGCACTCTAAAGAGAAAAAAACGAATGCAATAAAATGGCATTTGTAGTGACCGTAGAAGCCATTTTTGTCATAATTATGTTTTGATATAATAAATATATAATTGAGTTTTGAAATCTGCGAAGATAATTTTCGAACAACGGTAGCGACTATTTTCTCTAGTCAGTGTGATACCTTAGTGTACACCTCTTGAGGACGAAGAAGAACTGCCTCACAGACTAATTATTTAGAACTTCCATACCTTTTAACACAGCAGTAGATAGCTGCACTAAGTAGTGGTCCAAACTGACTCCTAAGCCAGATGCGACTTTATCCTTAGGGTGCAATGGTCATAAGCCCAGGGCTCTTAGCCTGACGGGAGCCTCAAAATTTTAGAACGTGTAGGTATGTTTTCTTTTTATACGATAGGGTGACAAACGAGCATACATTCCACCTGATGGTGACTGCTGTGACCCATAGACATATACAACTATCCTCAATAAAGAATCAAAATGCAGGTGTGTTGTCACCCGTGAGGACTACCATTGACCTGACAACGGATGAGGGAATAGAGATTGCACCTGTGCTGCATACATTTGGGCACTATAATCCTGCGCATGCTGCCGCCGTGACCGAATTTTGATCCGGAGGACATTAATATCATTAAATATTGTTTTCTGAGGTGATCCTCAAGCTTTTTGCTTAATTGAAAACGAGAGTGTAATGAATACCTTGCGCACGACGGTGAGCCGCGGGTGCAGGTTGGCGAGGCCGCCGGGCGGCAGGCTGCTGCAGCCGGTCGCGAACTGCAGGAACGCCTTGCGCTCGCGCACCGACATCTCCACCAGCACCTCCACCAGCCGCAGGAACCCCGGGCTGCAATTTTCCATTCGAACTTAATCCTAACATACCTCTATCCTTTGACCGTCGTGGCGGTAAATTGAACTAATACCAACTTAGATTTTAAAATATTTTTATAAAAACAAGGTACAAAAACAAAACAGTTAAAAGATTGATGGAAGACCTTACACTTTATGACTAGATAACACAACACACATAAATATGACAGATTTCTCCTTTAACCCTTAGCACTCCGTTGTCGCCGCTGCGGCGACAATGTAAGGTAATCATATAACTCCGTTGTCGCCGCTGAGGCGACTTTGTATGTTAAGTTTCTATTCCGTTGTCGCCGCAGCGGCGACATTTAAAGTAATTATGTTTTTATTTTAAATATAAATATATATTTAATTCAAATATTCTTTGGTTCTTCATCAAGTTCTATACTCTTAGTTTTTATAAATAATTGCGTTAAAATTATCATTTATTGTATATTTTTACTCGAAATGGAAGAAAATAATTTCAATGCAATTCATGAATTCTCCGAAAGTGAAGATGAATCCGAATTTAACTTATACAGCGACAATTTGGCTGAAATTAATTTATAAATGAAGATGTAAATACCGATAGTGATAGCAGCGATATAATAGTTCATCGAAAACGAAAAGCACGGCCTATTGAAAGTGACACCGATGATAACGCAAGTATCACCTCCTCCGAAGATGATTGGGTCAGTATTACAGAGAATGAATATATGCCCCTAAGAGTAAATTTTTCAGTAGGAACAAAAATAACAGGCCCCCAAATTTCATCTAATATTTTTGAACCCATTCAATTTTTCAAACTATTTATTTCAGAACAGCTTGTAGAGGAAATAATAAAAGAAACAAATAACTATGCAAAATCGGTGTTGAATTCAAAGAACATATCTAAAGACTATATGGCAAACATAGTGTGATGTAAATAAAGATGAATTTTGGGCTTTCATTGGACTTATCTTAAATATGGGTACAATGCCTGTTTCCAACATGCAAAAATATTGGTCGACTAGACATAACAGTAATCCCTTTTTTTTTCTGATGTATTTACAAGAGCTCGATTCAATCAAATATTTTGGATGCGCCACTTAAAAACACCTGATTTGGGGAGCAAAAATCTTAAAACTCGTATACAACGAGCCAGCATTTTTTAGACTATTTAGATTCAAAATTTTCTGTACACTTTATTCCTGGTAAAAATATTTATGTTAACGAATCAATTGTAAAATTTAAAGGGAAAATTTCTTTTATTACTTACAACCCTATTAAGCCAACAAAATGGGGTATATGCAATGGCAGATTCTGAAACAGGATATATCTATTCTATCTTACCTTATTATGGAAGTATTACATCTGAAAATCTTATTCGTTCAGATTTACCAGTCAGCACTAGAATTCCTCTGCATTTATATCAAAAGCTGCTAGATAAAATCCCAGAGGCACAGGGCTACCATATGTTTACTGATAGATATTATACCAGTATACCTTTAGCAGAAGAATTAATGAAATCGAAATGCCACTTGACTGGTACTACAAAAGCTAACAAGGAAAGGTATCCCGACCTTTATGAAAAAACCTTAAGTTTTCGGATAAAAAAATTATTGTTTGTAAAAAAGGAAAAATCATGTTCTTAGCCTGGAAAGACAAAAGGATTGTCTCACTTTTAAGTACTTGGAATAATGCTGGGATGATAAATTCAAAAAGAATTCTTCGAGGGGGTACGGAAGTAAATATTAGAAAGTCTAATTTAGTTGTAAGTTACACAAATTCTATGGGTGGTGTAGATCGAGGTGATCATTATGCATCTACCTATTGTTTTTTGAGAAAGTCTCTTAAATGGTGGAGAAAAATGTTATTTTTGGAGCCTGGAAGTGTCTGTAATTAATTCATATATTTTACATAAAATTGTAAACACAAAACAAAACGAAAAACCATTGACACATTTGAAATATGGTAAACTGTTAGTCGATCAACTGATTAATAATTTTCGACAAGAAAAATCTAGAGCGTATACGTCATCATCTGAGATCAGGTTAAACGGAAAACTTCATGAAATGTGCAAAGGTAAAGATTGCATTGTTTGCTCAAATAGACAGAAGAAAGGTGAAAGACGAGAAACGAGTGAATATTGTGATACTTGGGGCCTGTTTTCAAGATACCATAAAATGAAGAAAATTAAAAAGTGATTTTTATAAAATTTATTGTATTTTTATATTTTCATTCTAATGTTGTATTAATAAAGCATATTTTTTAAGTGTATTTACGTTTATTTTTTATGACAAAGCAATTTTCAATATTCTACAGCGGCGCGCTCGCGCGATTGAAAATAGCCTGGAGTAGCTAATAGCCCATAGGAAAAATGAGTCGGATTTGCTGACAGGTCAAAGTAAAGTAAAGTTGCAGCCTATTTACGTCCCACTGCTGGGCACAGGCCTCCTCTCATTTCTGAGAGGGTTTTAGGGCAAGGAATTATCCACCGCGCTGCCCTAATGCGTGTTGGCGAACTTCACATATCTTCGAAATATTTTTTGATAGGCCATATTAAAAATTATTCGGAGTGCAAAGGGTTTACAGTCTATTAAAAGTCCACAACACTTCTCCTGCCGGTACGAGGCCGCCACTCGAGAACCTTTTTTTCCCCTTCGGTTGTCGGTTCTTCGAGCTACATGGCCGGCCCATTGCCACTTCAGATTACTAATCCGTTGGGCTATGTTAGGCTACTCTGGTTCTACTGCGGATATCCTCATTTCTAAGTTTATTACGCAGAGAAACCCCGAGCAAAGCCCTCTCCATAGCTCGCTGATCGACCTTGAGCTTCCTCATACGACCAGCAGTGAAGGACCACGTCTCAGATCCATAAATCATCACTGGCAACACGCCCTGGTTGTACAATCTGCTTTTCAGGTTTTTAAGGTATGCCTGACAAAAAGATGTGTCGTAATTTCCCGAACGCTGCCCAGCCGAGTTGAATCCGTCGATTAACCTCTCGGTTGAAGTTGGACTTATCTAGTCGGACT